>NC_061161.1:56604453-56631953 GCF_022113875.1 Hydra vulgaris
AAAAATTAAACATTTTACAATTATTTGAAATCTTTTACAAATATTTTTTGCTTTAAAATTTTAATTCATAGACTCTTATCTTTTTCAAAATTCACCAGACCTACTTGCTCTTTTTAAAAAAATATAGTTTCATCTGTTTTATTTTTTGTATCTCAGAGTTATGATTTAATGACTAAATGTTTTTTATTACCTCTTTAAGGATTCCTTGAGATAAGTTTGAAATGCTTTTTTGAGTAAAATCTTTCTTGTAAAGTTTGACTAAAATCTTCTGTGTAAGTGTAAAGTTGTGAAAAAGTGTACTTTGATATTTGTGATCAATGATAAGAAATTGATTTTCAAAGTATTTTGGTTGTAAGACATTTTGCAAATGAAGCATAATTACTAAGTTTTTAAGGAGATTTATTTCATAAATATTAGGAGCTCCAAGGGTTGAATTAAGTGATCGCGATATGCAAAATCTGCAAAATATCTGATCTTCAAAATTATAGTTTATGCAAAGCCGTGTACTTTGTTTTCAAGGAGAAAATTATTATGTTTTTTAGAAAAAAAGTAATAAAAACAAAACAAAACTTATGACTACAAAAGTAATAATACTCTAGTAACTACTTAGAGTATTAACTGCATTAAAAAAGTAATATAACAATAATAGTGTTATTACTTTTATAAAGCACTTAAAACTTTTAAAGTTTTTTCTTTGTTCAAACAACATTAGTAATTCCAAACTTTATTTGAAGTAAAAAGCATCTAGAAAAAATAAAGTGGATATTCAAATAATATTTAAAATTTATTAAAAAACTTAAACAACTTTATAAAAATTTACTGTATAAAAAGTTTAGCATTATGAAAAGCGTTACTAATAGTCAGTAAAAACGTGCGTTAATTTTAAAACCAAACAATAAAAAGTTTTTATTGGTTATTTATAAATGGTTATAATGCAGTATTTATAATTGGTTATAATGCAGTTAGTTACTAGAGTGTTATTACTTTTGTAGTTGTAAGTTTATTGTTTTATTTTTTATAAATTTTTTGCTAACAAATTTAAATTGATTCGCTCCTTAAAAACAAAGAACATGGTTTTGCATAAACTGAAATTTAGAAGACCAGATATTTTTCCAGATTTTGAATTTTGTGATTGCTTAATTCAACCCTTGGAGGTCCAATTTCCCTGAATAATGGTTTGGCATGTGCATATCTTTTGATATTACATACTATTCAACAATTTTGCTTTATATATTTTCAGCAACTTTTCTATGCTCTTAGTAACTTTCATGATCATCAACATTCATTTGCAACAATCATTAGGGAAAAGTTTTCAAAAATGTACAAAAGCTTAACTTGATTGACAGGTGTTAATTACACAAAAAAACAACTAAAATAAGAAAAATATTCTTAAAGAAAAAAAAACTTAACTAAAACAAAATGAATTACATTTAGAATTAATAATACCTAAACTTTGCTCTTTTATATATATTTTTTTAATTACGCAGCACTCTTTTATTTAAAGTAAACTTGTTATTAATGATCATTCGATAAAGAAACAATCGTTTTTCAATTTATCAAGTAAATTATATTTATAATATAATTTTTATTTATTTATGTTCCTTTATTTTATCTTAACAAAAGTTTTATTTTAACAAGATTTTAAAAAAACTAATGCTAGTTGAATTATTTAATAAATAAAAAAGTCAATGTTTTTTATAACCATTTTGTTCTTTGCATAGTTTGCAAAGTTTTAAATATCTGAAACAATTCTTCTTATTAAGATGAACAAAAGTAATTATTAAATTGTTAAGTTACTATAGATATATTATAATGATCTTTTCTATTGGCAGTGTCTTTAAAATGTTTAAAAAATTTGCAATGTGTCAGACCTGAATCTTTAATAATCATTATCCAAACTGCAGACTATATATTCATTTAATAAATTTACATTTTACTTAGGTTCGTAGTTTTATTCTACTATAATATATATTATAAATTAATAAATAGGGGGCATATTGCATAAGTGAATCATAATTTGATTATATATTTTTCAAACTAGCAGCAAGTTTTTATTACATCAAGATATTTGAAAGCAAACTTTTATGATTAAGCAAAAAAAGTAAAAATAAATTATGAAAAAGAAGTGGAACTGCTTCTTAATACTGCTGATGATGTCAATTTATATATTTGTACAGGGCTCAATTTAATTTTTGATTATGCCCCAGACAAAATGTTCGATCAAAACTTGTTTGGGTTGAACAGTGTCCAATATAATTTTTTATGGTTTTATGGAAATAAGTTATACAATCAAAATCTTTGTCATGTTATTTAGTTTATTTATTTAGTCTAGTGAAGCTGTAGTTTTTTTCCTTATTATTTAAAATATTTCATCGCAGGTTTTTGTTTTTTAATAAAATAGTTTCAATTTAATATTGTATGTTTTTTTAGAAAGACTTAAATTTTCATGCTGTAACTGACAATGCTTTTTTTCTTTACAATTTGTCGACAGCTGTTGAGATGTTTTAACAATTTAAGTGCAATAATAAAATCATTACGTTATGAATAACTTTTAATCATTTTATTCAATCATCTTTTTTAAAGTTTTTATTTTACGTAAAGACTTTAAATAAAATCAAAAAGTCATTATAATGATCATTTAAAATAAACGTATTATGTGTAAATTAAATATTATATTTAAATTTTTTTAGTAGGTATGAATTTTTTATGATTAATTTAAACATTTAAATTATTATTATTATTTTTTTTAAAAGTCTTTTAAAAGATTATTTTTTTAAGTTACTTTAAATTATGAATAAGTTAAATTAAATCTTCCCCTGATTTAATTGCTTTTTTTTTTTGTTTCTATTTTTACAAAGAATTGTTTAAATTTTTTTTTTTTTTTTTTTAATTTGACTTTCTAATTAAAGCATGAAATTATTGAAAATTACGATTTCAAAAAGACTACGTTATTTTTTTATACAATTTTTTTTTTGCAACTTTTTAAAAAAATGTTTATACAACTTAAAATTTTTTTTTTTTTTTTTCAATAATTTAATTTCACTTTTCAATAATTTCAATAAAATTTTATATTTAATAAACAATCAATAGAAGTTTTTTGTAAAAATGTTTTGCATAACTTTAATAAAACTTTTTAAAAGATAAGTTTTAAAGTAATTTTTTTCAAATCCAATTAAAAACGTAAAAAAAAGTAATTTTAACTTCAAGTTTTTTTAGTTTTACTTTAAAGCTAATTTATTTTCATTTTCCTTAGGAATTGTTTTGCTTATTTTTTAATTTTTTCAATTTTTTTGTTTGTTTAAGTATACCTTAACATTTCTTTTTTCAGCACATTTCTGAAACATTTAAATCATCAAAACATCTAAACAGTTGTGGTCAAGTTGTAAACAAAAAAATCATTTGCGTGGTCAGCAATAGCGTTTGATCACACGCCATTCCTGTCCAAGCTTTATTTTCTAGAATTTAATTCCCGTTGGTCGAAATGTCTGATTACTTTGTAAATTGATCAGACAATCTGAGGTTTTAGCCGGACATTGTCCAATGTCCGACTGTTAAATTGAGTCCTGTTTGTATGTTTGTGGTCTGTATGGATCTCTAGGGCAGTGATGGTTTACTCGTAAGTCACTTTATATAAATTTATGTTTGTGTTTTGTTCAAACCTTTAGTTCGGTGTTCATCCACTCATAGTTTATTATGAATATATGTATGTTTGTATTGTTTATGTATGTTTATTTCATTATTAACTTAAATGATTATTTATAAAATTTTATTAAAAATTTGATTATTGTTAAAGTATTGTTTTTATAAAATTAATCATACAAATTGTTTTAAGAGATTTAATTTTATCATAAAAAATACATTTTTTTTTTTTTTAAAATTATCTTCGCTTCCAACAAGGTTGCAAGCAACCACTAATTAGTGTTGGAAGTTACTGGAAGAGATAAGATGAAGGTTGTAGAGCAAGATAACAATTGACAGATGACTTAAAATATTGCATATTATATGAATCAGGAAAGCAAGATGAAGGAAGCGAATTCCAAAGAACTGATGTTCGAGGAAAAAAACTAGATGAATAAGATTTTTTGGAGCACTTAGGAACAGTAACAGAAAAAGGATAAGACATAATTGAATGACGAGTAACACGAGAATGAATTTTAGTAAATGGCACAAGAGACGCTAGCTCTTCAGAGCAGTGCCCATTATAGTATTTGTAGAAAAGAGAAAGAGAAGCAACATTACGACGATGTGACAGAGGTTGAAGGTTGGCTGCAAGAGCAGGTCCAACTATGTTTACAATGCATTTTTGCACCTTGTCTAAAAGAGAAAGGGCATCATTAGAAGATCCGCCCCAGATATGGCAACAGTATTCCATACAAGGCCGGATTTGAGATTTATAGAGATAGAGAATTGAATCCAGAGTAAGAAAGTGACGAGCTCGATAAAGAGAAGCAACTTTAGCAGATGCTAATTTTGCAACGGATTTGATATAAGGTTTCCAAGAAAGATCAGAAGTAAGAGTTAATCCTAGAAGATGAAGGGTAGGAGACTCATCGAGTACATTACCGTTCATAAATATAGGAAGGTCTAAATTATTGCGATAACGATTGGCCAAAAAAAATTGAGTTTTATCTGAATTAAAGTTCACCAGCCACTGCAAGCCCCATGCTGTAGCAGAAGTGAGATCCTTTCGAGCTCAGATGCCCCCTGCAAGCAATCAGAGGGAGTTGGCTTCTTATCGTGACAAGAATAAATGGTAATATCATCAGCGAACAATACCACATTAGATGTGAGAATATCTGGAAGATCGTTAATGTAAATTAAAAAGAGTATAGGGCCTAGGATTGAACCTTGGGGAACCCCTGAGGTTACAGAATAAGAAGAAGAGTGCTGTCCATCAAGGACAACTTTTATACTACGATTGGAAACGAAAGATTCAATAATCTTAAAGATGTTTCCAGATACACCATAAGAAGAAAGCTTATGGAGGAGACCAGCATGCCAAACTTTATCAAACGCTTTAGAAATGTCAAGAGCAATGGCCTTAACCTCTCCACCTTTATCTAATGCGCGATAAAACCTATTGGTTATTACTGATAGCAAATCAGCCGTAGAACGAGAAGATCGAAATTCATACTGATGATCAGAAAGTAGGTTATGAGATTCGAGATGAGAGATTAAGTGTTTGTTAAT
This sequence comes from Hydra vulgaris, assembly GCF_022113875.1. Lineage (NCBI taxonomy): Eukaryota > Metazoa > Cnidaria > Hydrozoa > Anthoathecata > Hydridae > Hydra > Hydra vulgaris. Next base: position 56,609,644 of record NC_061161.1, read on the forward strand.
TAAAGATTCAAAAACCTTGCTTATGATAGGAAGAAGACTAATGGGACAGTAGTTAGATGAGTCAGATCGCTCTCCAGAAATTTTAAAAATAGGAATAACATGCTGCTTTCCAGCAGGCTGGAAAACAAGACTCTGATAAGCACTTGTTGAATAGTTTTGAAAAGATAGACGACAGCTCAGGAGAACACTTCTGCAAGACTATAACAGGTATGTTGTCTGGGCCGCAAGCTGTAGAAGAGTCTAAGCGGGAAATCACTTTAGATACAGAAGCTGGAGTGATACGAATGTCGAGCAATGGATCAACCTGTTTGACGGGTATATCAGGTAAAACGCAACTAGTGGCATCAAGAGATGATATTGATGAAAAGTTCTTGGCAAACAATTCAGCTTTGTCTTTAGGTGAGGTGACAAAGTCTGAACCGTACAAAAGAGGTGGAATTACAGACTTGCCCTTATTATTGATACTATTAAAGATTCTCCAGAAGTCACGAGAGCCTAATTTTTGTAATGAAATACGAGATTTCATGATCTGAGAATAGTGGGTTTTGGCGTTAGACAAAACCTTTTTACAATGGTTCCTAGCAGTAATAAAGAGACATCTGTTTTCTGGAGAATTGTTTTGCTGATAGATATGGAAGTAATGGTTTAGATTGGCAATTGCAGCAGCACAATGTGAGGAAAACCATGGAGAAGAGTGAGGCTTGACCTGGAATTGTCGAGAGGGAATAAAGGATTCCATGCCAGCCTGAATCCATGAAGTTATGTAAGAAGCACATTTGTCATCAGGGAGACGAAAGATTTCTACCCAGGGGCCATCACGAAGAAAGTCACGAAAAGAGTCCCAGTCAGCTTTAAGGTAGTTGTAAGATGTACGATGATAGGGGGATTCTAATGGTAAAGAAGAATGAGATAATAGTTTTAGAGAGACCAAACCATGATCAGACGCACCTAAGGGTGAGTGTGAAGAAACTGAACACTGACTAGGATCAGAAACAAGACATAAGTTGAGTAGAGAAGGTAAATGATTCGGGTTGTCTGGAAAGCGAGTTGGAAAGTTGACTATTTGAGTTAGGGATTGAGAAAGACAAAAGTTGTGGGCCTTAATGCCTGCAGAGTCACTGACACTAGAGCCAAGCCATTCAGTGTGATGAACATTAAAGTCACCGACAACAACAATATTGGCTGATGGATGAGGGAGAGCGATATAGAACAAAGAGAAAGGTACTCAGTACACTGTTCTATAGCTCAAGCAATTGCCTCATTTCCACTAATAAACCCTAAGCCGTAACAAAGGGCTCCAATATGGCCTTGGCAATGCACACCAAAAGTACAAACAGGGACACCATTCATGCGCAACATGGCACTGTTAGTACTCTGATATTTTTCAGCTGTTGATGGAATCAGCCTCTCTGAGAGCTACCACAGAGTTCGGGAAACCTGACTACCAGCCGGCCTCAGAACCATAAAACTGAGTTTTAGAGCTGTACCCTCATTTGGAGATAATAGAATGAGTTGCCTAGTCATAAAAACAGAGACACAAGCAAAACCCATGAATCGAGTCAAGAAGATCCAGTGTTCAACATCCTAAACTGGAAACAATGTATTAAAAATATATCTGCGCCAGCCTAACTTTTTAAATAAAGAATTAATATATATTCATATAGTTTACTAAACTTTATATAAATTTTGATAAACTTACTCAATTTTATATAATTAAAAAATATATATTTTTTCTTTTTATAAACAATCAATAAAATTGTTTTGTTTAGAAGCATTTTGCAAGTATAAAAAGATTTGATTATAAAAGATTAATGTTACAGAGTTAAAACTTGTTGAAACCAAATTTTCCAGATATACATGGAAACATACATGAATTTTAATGTTCTCAAAACATTCAAAAAGCTGTGGACTAAATAATAAATACGTGGTCAGTAATAGAGTGCAATCGCACCCACTTCCTGACCAAGCCTGATAATAGAAAAGGATAGTTAGATAACTCTTTTGTCTTGCTAAGATGAGGTTCCACACTAAGTTCCAGACCTGCAGTAGCGCTATTACTCCTATGTAAAGTGACTATAAGCACTAGCTATTACAAACTAATGTGTAAGGGAACTATTAGCACTACCTGTTTGTATTGTAAGTTTGAACCCAGACAATCTAAATCACTACTTCTTTGCTTCTTGATTTGTTAAAGTATTCAATGATAAAATGTATTCTTAAAATGCATTGTACTCAACTGTTATAAATACGCTTTTAAAAAATTCAAAGCAATAAAAAATTAAAGTATTTAGCATTATAATGTTTTAGATCTTTAGACTGTTAATTTTTAAATTGGTATTTAGTTAAAAATGCAGCCATTTTATTTCCTGCTGAAACCATGAATGTTAATTTATTTTGATAACAAATTACTAGCAGTGTTTTTTATGGTTTATTATAAACAACTATATTATGAAAAATTTTAAATATATTTTTTTATAGTTTTGTTTATCACTAATTAGTTTTCCTTTAGAAATTTATTTAAATTTTATTTACTTTTTTTTTTTTTTTTAAGTTTTCATTAAGCATTAAGAAACTTTATAAGCTAGTTAACTTAAAGTACTCAATTGACATTAGAATGTTTTTGGTTTTTATGTAGGCATTACTCACAAAAAACAGTTACAATAATAAGTATGCTCGTTTGGACAATGAAATTGAACAATCAAATCAAAGATTTATTGATGACCAGTTTCAGCAGCAACAGGTTTAAATATTTTTTTACTTTATTGTTACTAATAGTTTTTTAATAGTTATTTTTTTTTACGTCATATTGTTTCTCTTCTTCTTCTCAAAAGGAAAGAAAATATAATTAATCTCCATAACTATAGCTTCAAAAAATTATATCAGTATATTTTGCTGCAAAATAGATCTGACTGACTGATTTGACTGATTTTTTTTATAGCCCAAAAACTTTATTCAGCTTCTAACAAAAGTTATATTTAAAGCCAAATGTTGAGATACCTATAAATCAGCCAGATAATAAATATACCAATAAACCGCTCATCATATAAAGATTAAGCATGAAATTGTACTCACATAAAGGTTCAACAACAAATGGTCCTCTATAGTTCCCATTTTGTATAGCAAAAGTTGCTTACTGCATAGTTGATTTTTTATAATATTTATTATTTATATTTAAAAGAAACTGAGAACAAATATTAAAAGTGCAATTAACTAATTCTTAACCAGCGCTCTAACTTACAAGTTGCTGTTGCATAATATATATTTAAATTAAACCAATTGATAACCAACATCTTAATTGATCGAACAAAAGTTACACATGCTCAGTTAGATCATTATCACATGCATACTTAGGTAAGACAAGTAGTTGTAATATATTAACGCAGCGCACTGATATATTATTTAAAGTAGATGTCTAATTTGCGGGATTTTATTGGACAAAAAATGAAGCTGCTTATTTTTGTTTATAAATGTAGTCTGCCATTTGTAAAAAGGGCAAAAGCTGGAGCCGATGTGCCGCATAAAAGTTAAAAATGCAAGTCAAAAGTTCCCAATAAATTAAAGATAATTCGAAAACGCATTTTATTAATAATAAAATACTTATACAAGTTTTTTTATGAACCTAAATAAAAACCTAATTAAAAAAATATTATAATTCATAAAAAAGCTTCAAAAGTGTCTGTTGTTTCACTTTTCTATTCAAAACTTTGATCCCTTCTAATTGAAAATAAATTTAAAAATTATAAATTATTATTTTACAAGTATTCTAATTTCCTTTTAACACTTTTACATAAATTGTATTTATATTTAAAATGTATTTACTTTATTTAAGAAAAGTTAAATTATATTTGTTCATAAATATATTACTTAATAAATAATATTTCTAAACAAAGTACAAACAAGAATTTTAATAACTTTTATGTCATTAGGCAGATCAACTATAAGATGCAGCTAAAAGCTTTGAGTTTTTTTTTTCAACTTTTATAGGTTGCTTTGTTAGCATTAGCAGATAAGCAATTAAATTTTTTTAGCATTAGCTGATATATTTTCCAGAGTTCTGAGCTCACTGTCACTTTAAAAATCATGCATTTTTTTGTTGCTAATGTAACACAAAATAGAAGGATGTATTGATGCTGCATTTTAATTCAAAAAAGTATATTTACCAATTTCATATCAAAAGCACAAAATGTGCATTAACCTTTCTCATTAATCATTAACCTTCAAAATAAAATTTCCTCAAGAATTGAATGAGATTCTGCCACATTTTCTGTTAAGCAAATAGTAAATAATGTTTATGTTTCCATCTTTGTATTTTTCATTGCCTAAATATTTTGCATAGCAAAATAAATATATATAATATATAAGACATATATATAATATTTAAACAAACTTTTAGAAATCTGCTTTCAACATGAAAGTTCATAACATATTTCTAAATATGTTATGAATTTTGGGGTCCTGCCTATTACCAAGTACACAAAGTTTTTTAAATATATTAATTTACAAAATAGGGCTTTTTTAATAGGAAAAAACACTTTTTTAGAGCTTTTCAATTGTTCAATGGGAAATGCTTTACCTTTGATTTAAATTCCTCTGCAAATTTACTTTTAATACTTTCAAGCATTGAATTTTGCCACTTCATGTATTTTAACATAAAGAGAAATTTACGTCAAAGTTTTTAGTTTTTATATTTCAGATATTTTATATAAATTTCTAAATTTTAAGTTTGAAATATTAAATCACAAATGAAAGGTTCACCCTACCTTTATCCAATTCCTCTGTTAAATTTTCTCTTCTCTTTATGAGAGTGCAAGGGTAGGGTGGGGGTAATTTTTGTAAAAAAACCCTGCAGTATTTACATATTTTTGTTTTTACAAGTTATGATACACCTACTCTTTCCGGGTTTTTTCTTTCTCTATTATATGATGTTGGTCATGGCGTTATTGTAGAATTATTTTTTCAAATGTCACAAACACAGAATTGTTTCTGGTAAGAATACTAACTTTGAGTTTTGAGAAATCATACAGCTTACTCAGAATAATGTTTTTCTTTTTTCAAGTCTTTTAAATGCTTTTCTACATTTAGAACAAATGCCATTAGGATGAGATTTGTTGCTTTAATCAAATGATTTTAAGAAGAACTTAAATATTCTGTTCATTGTCCTGATCTTTTTGAAAAACAAATTAAGCAGACTAAGATTCTATTATCTTTGTTAGATTTTTTATTGTTTGTTATTTTAAAACAATCTGAGTAATACTAAACAGTTTATGAAATGTTTTTTTACCTGCTGCAGTTAATAAAAAAGTTCATACTATGTATAAAAAAATTCTTATTATTGGTCAATTCTTATTTCTTGCCATTTTAAAATGTTGGTCACCATTTTAAAATGGCAAGAAATTTTTTTAAAATAAAATAATTTTTCTGATGAATTTCAATCTAGTTTAAGATACTAAAAATTTTTTTTTCTTCTTTCACCTTTGTGATAGCGAGTGGTAAAAAATGTATACCTATGTTTAGTGTTCAAAAGTTATGACAATGTAAAATTTGCAAACACCTCATTTAGGAGAAGATGGAAACTTTACATGGTTATAACTTCCAAACACTAAATAAAATTTAAAACTTTAGTGAAATTTTAGTATAAAAATTTTTTTTTTTTTAGTAGTATCTTTTTAGGATATTTTTGTTCCCTGACTCTAATTACTGCAATTTTTTGCAAAGCATTCTTATTTGACATGAGCATGAATACTTTTTGGAGTTTGCATAAAATGCTTAAAAGAGCAACCCTTAGAATTAGGAAAAATAAGGTCGGCAAAAATTATTTGATACAAAGGTCTAACTAAATCCTATCTATGTTACTGACTTAAACTATGACATTTTGAGGTAAAGACTTATAATATAATAAATAATTCCTCTGTGACATATGGTTATATTTTTTAAATATATGAAAATTCATTTCACCGATTCATTATTAACACATACACACTCACATACACTTTTTTTATTACTCCAATATCGAATAATAAAAAAATCTTTACAACCATTCTTGGGACCTTTCCTGTTTTTCATAATAGCTGATTTTTGAATGCAAGCTAAAACATTTTTTGACAGTTTGATGACTCATAAATATTTTTGTAAGCAATAATCCTCAATTTTTTAAATCTTTAATATTTCAATAGAGTTTTCAAAACAGATAAGATACTTTGCAGGCTTCTATGTTTCAAGATAAATGTTTTTGAAGTAGGCCCCAAATTTAAAAAATATGTAATTTCAGCTTATGGTTTTTAGACAATGGAAGTGTTATCCTCAGTTTTTTTGTCTTACCTAAAAAAAGTATATTGTGGAAGTATAATTCTTACCTATACTTCCACAATACAGTTCTCTTTATATTGTGGAAGTATAAGTCTTACCTATACTTCCACAGTATAAAGAGAAACTTAGGATGCAGTTTTCTCATTGCCTTTAAATTTTGAAAAGCAAATAATGACTTTCCAAAGCGTCAAAAGCATAAAACTTTGACTGACCATAACAAAAAAAAAATTTCAGGCTTCTTTCTTACCCTATTAGCATTACTATATATAAAATTGAGCCTGACTGAAGTATATCACTTTTGAGTCAACAGTACTTTTGCCTGTTTTTAAATAATAGGAATAGAAATAGTAATATTGAAAATGTTCTAAATGTTGCAGTAAACCATTTGTGTAAAAATTAAAGGTTTTAAGTTATTTGTGTATTGTAAAAAATATTAAAAAGATTGCAACCAATCAGGATCGCCGCAGCTCCTCTAAAATCCTCTTAAGTCCTCTTTTTTCAAAAATCTTCTCTAAAATTTTCTAAAAAGTTAAACATGTGATCTAATCTCCTCTTTAACTCCTCTTTTTTTTATTTTTTCATTTCTTCATGGTAGTATAATATTAAAAATACCCATCCTTGGTCTGCAAACTTGGTTAACGCCTAAAAGGGTATTGATTTGTAAAAAATTGGCAAATCCAGCAATTAAAACCAGCAATTACATTGGAAAGATGCAATCAATGCTTGTATTAAATCAACATTAGGCTTATAATAAATAAAATAAATTAATATTGATTTATAAAAAGATAAAAACTTTTTTAAAAATAGAGTTTTCAAAAGCAGCAGATTTAAAAAATTAGAATCTCCTGAAGAAGTCAAATTTAAGCTCTTTATTTATCATGAAGAAGTTCATTTGTGACAATAAACATTACTTTATCTTGGAGAGCAATAAAAAGTTAATTTTATTTAATAATATCTTTTGATTGTTATGATGTTATGATTTTAATTGATTGACTAGTTTTAATTAATTGAATTTTAAGAATCACGACATTAGCTAATTAAATAAAGCCTTAGTACAATTTAGCATAATAAATTACCCAAGATGGTCCACAATATAGTTTCATCATGCTTTTAACTGCACAGTTAAAGATGACCATAGTTACTATGGTTGCTAAGTATTTATTTGTGTTGTATTTATTATGCAAATTATTATCAATTTCATAAATTTTAGTTCTTTATTTTAGTTGCTGTTGACAAATCAAAAAACGCAGCTAGAAAATGTAGGTCAAAGTGTTGGAGTATTAAAAAGCATGGGGAAGCATATAGGAAGTGAACTAGACGAGCAAGCCATGTAATTTTTTTTAAGAATTAAGCAATTTATTTAGTAGATCTCATTCAACAATAGACCTCTTCACAGTTTTAATAATTTCCTGTGCACATGCAGTCGTGTGCAGTAAAATAGTAGTGCGTATTTTATTTTTCTATCAACAATTTTTGAATATCAAAATATATTTTGTTTTTTTATGATATAATTGTTTGTTTTTTATTGTTATTGTTCATAAACTAAATGTTGTGATTATAATAGTATAAAAAAAATTTAAGAAAGATAATTGCAGCACTGTATGGTTTTAAATTTCAATATTATCGATTGAAGGTCATTCGTATTTTTTTTAGACTGTGCAAGAAATAGTAGTGAAATTAATTAATTTTCGAAAAAGGTTCAAGACTTTAATGCTGTAACTTTTGCATACTAAATTATGATAGTATTTTACTTTTCTGGAAAGTTTCAATTCATTTCTATTTTTGAATCATTTTTAATAGCTTTGATGTTATGGCTGCCACTCTCATGGAATTGCCCATATATATATATATATATATATATATATATATATATATATATATATATATATATATATATATATATATATATATATATATATATATATATATATATATATTCTGTATTTATTAATTGTTCTGCAAAAAGTTTTGAAATAGTTTAAGAATTAGGTTTAGATTGTCTTAAAGATCTGGAGCTGGAAGTCTTTCTCTACCAAAGTGTAAATACTTTGAGTAAACGGCCTTTCTTTATAACAAAAGTTCCAACCAACAAACTGAAAATAATATCAGTTTGACTACTGAGTTAATAAACAGTAGCAACTTATAACAATAACAACAAATAGATTTTTGCGAACGTAATATATGGATGGCTCCATAGTATATTGTGACTTATTTTTTGCTGTTAAGTTCTTACCTAAATGTAGATTCTTTTTAAAAAGCCACTTTTCTCAAGCATATTTTGGACTGTGACAGTCATAGACTATGACATAGACTGTGACAAACATGCGACTGTGACAGTCTAGAACACAAGCTGCACTAGAGATTTTTGTATTCTAAAACTATTTGCCTGTCTTGAATTCTCCTCTTTTTCTTTTTCTCTTGTCAACTTTTCCTCTCCATCTTTCACCTTTTGTCAAAAATCCATTTAATACTTTTTTATTTTAGTAATGGTTAGATGGAAAAGTAAATCATTTAAATAAGGCCACTTGAAAACATTGCCCGCAATGCCAATTGAAAACATTGCTCGCATTTTTTCTTTTTAAAGCTCATATACCGAAATTGCAATTCTTGGAGATCATAAGGTTTTTTGTTTATCGAGATTAATATTTTTTTAATTTTGTTTAACAGTGATTACTATATCTTTTTAATCTTCTGATGAGGAAAGTCTTTAAGCCTTAAGTCTCTAATAACTTTTGTTATACATTTGTTCTAATCTACTGTTGACTATAGTTACAGACATGGCCTACTTAAATTGCATGGCCTGATTTGTTGCATTTTACATAAAAAATTAAGAGGCCAGTTTTTTTACGGCTCAAGTATAAAGACTTAATTTTTGCTATGGTTATGAGTCTTGTTTGCACTATTATTGGTTTATTCTTATTTTAATAAAATGGTATAATAATAGTTAGATTTTATTTAAGTACTTACCTTATTTTGTGCTGGATTTTTTGTTAACTGATTGCCTGCTTTAGTTTATTCCAATTACATAAAATACTGAAATAGGCTTTCAGATAGTTATATCAACACATACCAACATGCTACTAAAAATAACCTTATATGTTGCTAAAACTACCCACAACTCTCCATTGGAAATAATTTTAAAGGTTTATACTTTTGTATTTATTATAATTGCAGTTATTAGATATAAAAAATCGATTTTTCTTTGAAATATTTACACTGCAAAACAATGTTTTGAAATGTAAATACTCTATTATGCTGCATGTTTCATATATACAGCAATTAAAATGCAACAAAACAGGCTAAGAAATATCAGGGATACCAACTGTTTTGGAGTCAATATCTGTTAATAAAATTCTTAATTTTTTGATGCCTAATAAATGCTTATCATATTTCACATTTTCATATTTCTTTATTAAAATGGTTTTGCAGTGGTGAAAATTACAAATTTAAAAACTATATTATATTAGAAATATTATTGACAAAAATTTGTTGTTAAGTGATTATCTGCTTCTTGTGGTTAAGATGTACTTCCAAAAAGCAGCTCAATATCAAAGTTGTAAACAATTTGATGAAGATTGAGAAAATAATCTTTATAAAGTTGTTTTTGTTTTTATTTTAAAATCCTCACCAAAAGTTTACATAGCAAGTTTATGTTTGAAAAAAGAAATAGATAAGTGTAATACCTCAATGCACCAATCTGAATCTAAGATAAGAGCTGTTGTGACAGATAACCATTCTACCAATGTTAATGCATTTTTATAGTTTCATAAAGCATATATTGGTGATGGAAAACTATTAATTTATCATTCAGTTTAAAAAAGGAGTGTAAAGAACATACTTATTATTTGATATACTTCGTTTTATAAAAAATGTAAGAAAAAACTTATTAAACCAAAAAAAAAAAAATTATTCGTTTTCATTTGATTTTTCCAGAGACTATGTTAATTTGTTGCTAGTTACATTGCAGGGAATATATTTCTTAAAGTTTATTAAAAGATTAATTATTAAACAGGCAAGTAAAATTAACTATCAAGTCACATATTTTGGAAACAACAAACAAGTTGTCAACATTGATAATATTTGACGAAACAACTGCAGCTGTAATTTAGAGTTATTTTCCTGAAAGAAGTAATGTAACACACTTTTAATCATTATTTTATAAGTTATTTATCATACTTAATTCAAAGCAGAAACTTAATTTATCCAATCAAACTCAGCAACCCTGCTTTAAAAGGTGATAACAAACCTAATAGAGAAATTGCAAATAGTACTGAAATTTAATCAAAATAAAATTTGATAAATACTTCACATTAACCAAAAACAACTTCTTGTGCTCTTATAACAACACTACAAGCAACTGTATCTCTTATGAATGATTTTTTATGAAAACAACTGTTTCTCTTATGAATGATTTTTTTGAGGAAGGCTTTGCAGTTGTTCTTAGTTCTAATTTACAAAGTAATCTTTTGGAGCTAGGTTTTAGTAAGCATAATTAGAAACATGCATTAGTAAAAAGATTTTTGCGGATTTTCCCAAAAAATATTTTATCAGAATTTTGATAATCATTAAAAATATTATGCAAGATTTAGCTTAGTTGTCTACATAATTACTAGTGTCAGCTTTTTAAAAATAGCCCAGATTTATATACTAAAGCAAGGAATAATGGTAAAAATTAACAAAAAGATTTTGATGTTAAATTTATGAATTATAAATGTTACTTTATACAGAGAAGAACCTATATATCCAATTCAACCTGTCTAACTTTATTTGTCTTCTGTTTAGTATTGTATGTTATTTCTCTTATTCAGTTAAAAATTTGCAAAACAAATTTTATAGATTTATTGTAGCAATGACAATTTTACTAATGAAAAGCACCAAAAGTGGGGAATCAAATATAGATCTCAGTGGTGTACACTGGATTTTTAGATGTTTGAGTTTTGACACTAACAGGGATTGTGCAAACTTCAAACTTTTGTATGTTCATGCTTATGTCAAATGCTTATGTCAAATGAGAATATTTTGCAAAGAGTTGCGGTGATTGGAGCTTAGGGACAAAAAAAAACCAATTTTTGGGCCCACCCAGCCCTTAATGTGGTAGCAACAAGTTTATAAAATAATTTCTTTAGTATTTTTATCTAAGTTTATATTCATCAACAAATTTCAAATTTCAAGCAATAATCTCTTATTTTTTGAAAATTATGACCATATAAAGTTTTAACCCCCTCAATTTGAGAGGGCTGTAAACTTTGTAGGGTCATAAAAACTAAACACTAAGAGGTTATTGCATGAAATTTGAAATTTGTTGATGAATATAAACTTAGATAAAAATACTAAAGAAATTATTTTATAAACTTGTTGCTCCCACATTAAAGGCTGGGTGGGCCCAAATATTGGGGGTTTTTTGTTCCCAAGCTCCAATCACCACAACTCTTTGCAAAACATTCTTATTTGACATAAGCATGAACATACAAAAGTTTGGAGTTTGCACAATGCCTGTAAGTGTCAAAATTCAAACATTTAAAAATCCAGTATACACCACTGGATCTCGTATTGATAATAATATTTTTATGACAATTTGCATAAAGAAGTTACATATTCATTGAGTAAAGATCAAGTAAAAAAAATTACAAAAAAGGCAAAGACAAAATTAATATTCCTAGTAAAAAGGTATTTCTTCTTTTAATTTCAATTATAAAAAATACAAAACTACAAACCTTTGATTTTTTTTCAATGAAGAGTTATAGGCAATCTTAGCAACATGTAAGGTTATTTTTAGTAGCATGTTGGTATGTGTTGATAGAGCTATCTGAAAGCCTATTTCAGTATTCTGTGTTATTAGAATAAACTGAAACAGGCGATCAGTTAACAAAAAATTCAGCACAAAATTGTGTAAGTACTCAAATAAAATCTAACTATTATTAAACCATTTTAATAAAATAAGAATAAACCAATTATAGTGCAAACAAGACTCATAACCATAGCGAAAATTAAGTTTTTATACTTGAGCCGTAAAAAAACTGGCCTCTTAATTTTTTACGTAAAATGCAACAAATCAGGCCGTGTAGTTTAAGTAGGCCATGGTTACAGGTAAGGAAAGTTTTCAAAATTATTAATTATAGTGTGACAAGGATCATTGCTTTTAATCTAAAACTTCGAATTATTGAGACCTACCAGATTTTTTCAAAAGTCTGGTAGGTCAGTCATCTCCATAAACTATGTTCGTATGTTTTGGTAAATTTTTATTTAAGCTCTTTTTATGTTTACAAAATTGTTACATTTTTCCTCTACAATTAATGTTAACTTATATTAATAAAATTTTTTATTTTCTACAACATTTTTTTTATGAATTTTAACTCCAGTAAAACGTTTATTCAATCTCAGTCTCATTTTTTAGTTATAATGTTAAAATAAAGTTTGATAACGAACACATCGTCACATAATAAAGCTCACTGAACCTTTACTGTTTGTATACTTTAAATATACTTTAAATACTCGAATGTTAGCCTCGTCCTTGTCCTACTCCTCAGGAAATTTACTACTTGTCAGGAGTAAATTGGTAACAGCAAAAAATACTGGTATTATTTATAGACATTTTTTTAGTATAATTGATGAATTGAACCATGAAGTAGATCAAACTGACTCAAGACTACAAACAGTTCTTGTGCGAGTTGAAAAAATGCTAAAGTTAGCAGATGGTATGTTAAATATTAGTTTTTGAAATAAATTTTGATAGTTTCAACTTTAAAGGTTTTTAAAATATAAGTTTTATCATAACTGGTTTACACTTGTTATTACTGGGTTTTTTTTTCAGACAAGAAACAGACTTACGTTTTGATCGCTTTAATTTTGATGTGCCTCGTTGTTGTCATACTTTTTGTTGCAATTTGATAACAAAAGTATTTTATTCGAAATTAAAAATTGTGATTATGAGATAAATTCAATAGTATTTACCTTTAAGTGACGAATGTGTTATCTGATATAAAAGTAGAAAATAGAAATGAAAAGTTTATCAGTATTAGAGATGTCAACAATTATGTAGAGTGATTTTGGTTCTTCGCAATGTCATTTTTTAACACAATTGTAAATGTTATTTGTATATAAATTATATTTATGAATAATACATCATCAACGGTTTAAAAAAACTATTTTTTAAAAATTATTTTATGACGTGATGTCTTTTGTTTTTTAAATTTTTTTAACGTATATTAATTTAACTCTGTGTATATTTGCACATTTACAGTAAAATATAACACTATTGTCGCTAAAAATTGTTTTTTTTTCAAACACCAATTAACAAAGAAATTTTATTGTTGTATATATTTTTGCAAATTATAGTAGTATCAAAACCGCGTATTTAAATACGCAAACTAATAATTTTCAAAAACTGAGGCTCAGTTTTTGAAAATTATTTTCTCTTCCTTTATATAATGGAGAAAAAAAATTTCAAAAATTAGGACACCCTACCTCACCAAATTTTCTGAATGTTTGCTCATGTTCGGAGACATAACTTAGGAAAGACTAAGTTTTTTTAAATAAAATTCTTATCTGTTTAGGTCAGTCATAATCTAACAAAATTTAAGTTACTGTATACATACTGTAAGTTAATACTGTATACAGTATGTATACTTACAGTATGTTACAGTATGTATACTTACAGTATGTATACTGTAAGTATACATAGTGTAAGTTATTTAAGTTACTGTATACATTAAGTTACTGTATACCATACAGCAACTTAAGGTTTGTTAGATTTTGACTGAAAAATTGAAAGGGGTTGGGGGGGGAGAGAGTTTGCCAGAAATTTTTTCGTTTACTATTACCCTTATAAGGATTGATTTATAAAAGTAGTATGCGTGTAATGGGATTTAAAATTTGACTGATTTTTTACTAAATATTGTTCAATAAATTTATAAATTTGTTACTTGTTATTTTCATTAAATAATAGTTATGCCATTTGCATATATATTTTCATTTGTAATAATTGTTTTACTGTAATAAAATAGTAATTATTTCATTGATATAATAAGTAATAAAATGACATATGTACATTTATTATTACAGTACATAATAATCTCCAATAAATTTACCTCCTTTTTTTTTTTTACGATATATGATATACAATATATACGAGATATGAGAATAATCAGAAAAGTTACTGTATTCCATTTCTGACGTACCAAAAGGTAAGGTAAAATAAGGTAAAATTTATATACTTATATTTTGATTGGTATTCTTAACAGATTGTTTATAATTTTTTTCGGTAATAAGATTTGTTCATTGTTTTATAATAATTTAAATAATGTTATAGTATTTAAGTAATATAACTAAATTACTTGAATATTTTTACATTTTCTTTTCATCATCTCTACGTTTGATTATAATCCGTTATGTGTTAGAAGCAGGTTTAAATCTTATACCTGGTAGGTAGGTAAGGCTAAAATCTTATACCTTGAAAAAAGTTGTGTCCAATCTGTCGAAGTAAAGTTATGAAACGTTAACCAAAAAGCTTGAATGGAAATAAAAATGATGAATATTTTGATATTGTTAATAAAACATAATATTTTGATATTTTAGCCATGCCTAATACTGAATTAAGAAAAAGCACTTTCTGATGTAACAGTTCAACGAATCAAGTCTTTTTACAAAGGTGATAAACAGCCGTAAAATACCTTGTAAAAAGGACTATGCAGCATAAAGAAAAATGTCCACATGTTTGCTCTCACGTAATTTAAAGGAATTGTTTGTTGCTTTCCAAACCAAGAACCCAGAAATAAAAATAGGATTTTCGAGGTTTTACACATTGCAACCAAAATGGTATATTACTGTTGGTGCTTCAGGAACTCATTGCGTATGCGTATGTCAGAGTTTAAAACTTCTTTTACATCCTTTTTGTGCGAATGTATGTGACATAACTATTATAGACTGTATGATGCGGAAATGTAAAAAATGCCCAGCAACTATGAATGCATTGATTGAAAATCTTTATTTAATTGGAGAGTTTGAAGATGATAATGAAGTAGAATTTGATCAGTAGACAACAACAGATAGGTCAAATTTAAAACATAATAAAGAACCAATGTTTAAATACATAGGACTAGTATGTAAAAAACTGACAAAACTTGCACCACAGTTGTATTTAGCTGAGTCAAGCATCATACCTGAGATCAAGAAAGGAAGATATAAATGAGGTAACAGCATTATTTTTTGGTGATTTTTCACATAAATATAAATTTGTAGTTCAGGACGAGGTACAAAGCTTTAATTGGACAAATTTACATTGTACACTAAATCTTACGATTATTTATTTTAAAAAAGAAGGTATTTTCAAGCACAAACTTTATTGTGTTGTTTCAGATGATATGATGCATGTGAAAATGGTTAATGAAATTTTTGAGGTTGTCAGCAAATTTGTTAAAACAAATCTACCTTGAATAAAAAATATTGAATACTTTTCAGACGGCTGTGTAGGTCAATATAAGAATTGCAAAAATATTTTGAACCTTTGTTTCTATTTTGAGGATTTTAGACTTGCTAAATGAAACTTTTTTGCCACTAGTCACGGTAATCAACCTTGTGATGGGATAGGTACAGTCCCGTCACTGGTTTTTATAATATCACAAAATTTTGTTTCTATATCAAACCTCAATAACTCCTCAAGTAAACGTAAGGCCAAAAGAAAATTGGTTAGTAAAGTTTATCTTTTTCTTTTCTTTATCTTTTTATCAGTCAGATTGTTTTTATTACTATATTTGTCAATGCCTCTTTTATTGCCATTATAAAGTGCATTTTATGGATCTTAAAATCAATTACATTGCCTCCTTTTGAGAAATACAAAACTAAAATTTTTATATTTAGTTGGTTTTAAACTCTTTTGGTACTAAATTTCAGCATCGCAGCTTTACTGCAAGCACCTTTCTAAGGGAAATAGTAAATGGAAACATTTTCGGCGCTTTACCCCCTCAATTTCAGTCAACATCAAATTTAAATTGCTGTAAATTATGTACCATCAGAAATATGCAATACGCGTAATATATTTTTCAAATCGTTTTTTAAACACAAAACCTTTATTTAAAGAATGAATATTTCAAAAGCTTATAAAATAACCATTATGTTTTATCTATTTGTTATTTAACCCATTATTAAATGTTTCTAAAGATCTATATATCCTTAAAGCAAAGATTAAATATAGTTTGTAAAATAATAACTATTTCAACAAACTCTTTTGTCGAACAAAGTTTAAACGCTTTTGCATAACTTATCGAGTACCTTATCTTCGGAATAAAATTGTTTGATTTTTGCGTCTAAGATTTTAAATTTGTTAAAAAAAACTTTTTTTACGCGCAGCTTTGACGCAAACAATGCGTGGTCACTCGTTCATGCGCGCGTTAAAGTTGACTATACGCGTACGCATTAATTTTTTTAAAGTTTTTAAAATCTTTATACCAAACACAGTATCTTGATATATTCAGGGTTGCCACTCAACCTGGAATACCTGGAAATAGCATGAATCCCAGGAAAAACCTGGAAAACTCAGGGATTTTTCAAAAATTTTATAAAATTCAAGGAAAACTCAGGAAAAATAATTTTTTTTTTTTTGAAATTTTGTACAAAACTATTTTTTTTTAAAATTATTTTGCTCATAAATATGATAATAAGTTAGCAAAATGCGTGTGTTGTTGTAAAAGTTTTTCAAATATAAAGATTGTGTTTAATTAAGGGAAATAATAATCACGTTAATGAACCGGAAAGAATATAGAAAAGTCAGGGAAAAGTCAGGGAACTTAAAAAACTCAACTCAGGGAAAAAGGTTCTTTAGGGAATGCTCAGGGAAAACTTAGAGAAAAACTTTAAAAATTATAGTGTACATAACTCTATTTGATATTTTTTTAAAAATGATTTTTAAAGGATATTGATACGTAGAGAAAAAAATTTATTATTACATTTATTTTATTATTTACATTACAATTATTTTAACAACTTTATAGTTCACCAATTTGTAAAACATCAAATTGAAACTAAGTTTAGAACTTTTTTTTTGTTTTGTTTACATTAATTAACTTTTTATTTTGTTTACAATAAATCAGCCGAATGGAATAATCTACCACATATCACTTCTCCTATACAATTCCAAATGCCTCGATGTTTTGCTTTCATCGAGGAAATACAATTTTATAATATCTATGTGTATAAAAAAATATTTTAAATTTAAATTATTTTGATAAAAAAATGCATGCTCTTTAGGATAATTTTTAATCTATTTTTTATTTTCTATTTAACAAGTTATTGCACAATTAAGAGCGTCACGGCCTGACAAACCAATGTCACGTTGTGACGCGCGTATTTTTAGCTATATTTGTAAAAATATATGAAAAGTTTCGAGGTTTTTTTCATTTTAAAAATCTAGAGTAGAGCGGGGCATTTCGGGACAGAGGGGCATAACGGGACAGTTTTGCCTGAAGCTTTATATCTCAACTATAAGTAATTTTTTTTCAAAACTTTTTTTTGATAAAACATTTTAAATTATTGTGTTTCATTATTGTAAAAAAATATTTAAATTTAGATATACCAAAATGCATTAAAAGTACCAAAATGCATCAGTAAGTTTGCGTAAAACAAAATTTGAGTATTTTCTTAAGCGATTCAGCGTCAAAAGAATTATCTTGAACTCTTGCAAATTTGCTTTATTTATAAAAAGTTTATATTTTTCAGACAGTATTTTTTATCCTCTTTTAAAATCTGGTTTTAAAAAAACATTTGGAATTGAACTTTTTGTTTCAGTAAAATGACTTTTGCGGGGCATATCGGGACAAAAAAGTATTTATATAATTGAGTGTTACTACTATTTCACGATGTTTACAGTTTCATGATTTTATTTTTAATCTAAAATATTTTATTTTTATTTTAGAAAAACAAAGAAATTCTTTTTATATTTTGTTTTTATAACTTAAATTCGATTATTAATGGTGTTTATTGTAAACAAAAAAAGTAGGGAATTATATAAGAAAGGCCAATCATCCAAAACGGGATGAAATTCAGTTTTAGGTGTGAGTAAACAGAAACTTAGAATTAGAAAAGCTACTAATACATATGGCATATTTAAGTTTGCTCTACATTGGCATATTGCTAAATAGCCAGCTCATCAAAATGTTGCCGAACAGTTTCAGAATACTTTTTGTGTGATTTATGTAATCCATAAAATATTTTGTTTAATTTCAAATTTAGTAGCAGTTACCAATTTAATAATATATAGGTTAGAGTCGAGCGGAGGTATTTTATAATAAAACACACAAAAAAAGTATTTTTCCAGCTGTTATTTCTTTTTTGTGGTGTATGGGAGTGTAGTTTCTATGGGTATGTTTTTTTTTTGAGAGTTAAATGTCTGAACATATTTAGGCGATAGATAGCCTTCATTTTTCATTATTTTTAAAACTTTACAACTGACGAATAACTGCTGCTTTTTAACTGTCCCGTTTTGCCTCACCCACTTGCAAAATGTAAAAGTTTTGCTTGTCTAGAGTTTCGTTACTCTAATTGTCATAACTTATTTTTAGAAATTTTTTTTTGTTTTTTTTAATTTTCTTATATCAATGAATTTTAAGAAATTTGTAAAAACAGTGTTAACTATGATTAGTATATCCGCAATTATTTGTTTCTTAAGTGTCCCTGTATGCCTCGCTCTACCCTAAATACCGCAAACTTTTGTTTTCTCGATTAAACGCGCGTTATAGAATTTCTGTATAGTAAATCGTGCAATATGAATATATGATATAATATGGTATTGAATAATAGTAAAAATATAATTAATATAGTTATTAGTCCAACATATCATGAGATTTTGCTCAAGGAAAAAACCATACTCTGCTTGGTTCATCTTATTTTTTTCTAAAGTCTATGCCTGATTTATTTTACCTGAACAGGTTACGTAATATGGATCTAATAAAAAATTGATATAACCCAAAGTGATAAAATTAACTATAGATTTGGAATAATGGTAAGATTCTCAGTCCAAAATATTGCATTACCATTGTGTGTATTTCATAGTGACAATAAGCCTTTTAAATGAATTTTACTATTTATTAATTGAGCTTTATATATATTGTAAGACTTGATTTTTCTTTTACGCATTTTTAAATTACATCTTAATTTAAAACGTCTGTTTAAAAATGAGTAATTATAAAATTTATGAGTTGACGTAGTAAACTTTTAAAAGGCTACAAATAGGTTTCTTTTTAAAGTTTCTTGGTATGAGTAAAATACCCTTCGAAAAGAAGAATATTCGATTTTTTCTAAGAGCATTGTTAACTAAAAATGTTATCTAAAAGCAAACAAAAAAACAATCTTAATTTTACTTTAAGTATAATATAAACTATTGTTGGATGACAAATACATAAAAAGTATTTACTTAAAATAGCAATGACATGATATTTTTTTTTTTATTATTATTTATTTAATTTGCCGTTGATAAATATTACAAAAAAGAAATTACAATAAAAGAAAATCCTGGCCGGAGCAAGAAGAAGACAGGTTGTCTTATCACCGAGCCCCGTCACACAAAAATTTACATGCACAATAAATGATAAAAGACAAAAAGACAGTATAAATACAAAAACAAAAACAAATCAAAAACTTCAGCAATAAAATAATTTGTTGCTAACAATCTTCAAGCAGAATAATTTTAAAAATAAAAAAGTAAAAACGACAAAAAGTCATGAAAGTTATAAAAACACACAAAAAAATGTGTTGTTTAAATAAAAAAAAAAAAAAAAAAAAGCAATATATGTAAACATAAGTATTTGGGCTGATTATTTAATATCATCAAAAATATGAACGAAAAAGACAACTTTATTTTCGTTATCTTTTATACTAATGGTTTGAAACCATTTTAATAAAAGCTAAAGAAAGTGTTAAAGATTTAATTTATTTTTAAGTGATTTAGTTTAAACCTTTAAATTGTTTTCAAAAAAGGTATTTGAAATCTAGTATATCGAATTCCATGTTCAGTAAATGCCGTTTTGAATCATCCTTAAAACTTTGCAAAGTGCAGTTTAAAACGAAGTTTTGTTTTTTACTAAAGATTGGAAGAAATTCTTTCCAAACTAAAGGCCCCCGATATTGAATTTGGTACGAACTTAATTTAAGAAAGTTTATGGGAACCACAAAGTTATTCACTGAAAATTTGGTTGGATATTTATGGGAGATTTCATTAAAGTAGGATTGAAATGTTACTGGAGAATACCCAAGTTTTGCTTTAAACATAAATATCATTTCTTGATGAATATTAAGCTTATAAATATTTAAAGCTCCAAGCTGACGTAAGAGAGGTTCGCATTGTGTTTTTCTATTTGCCCCAAATACTATCCTGCAAGCATGTTTTTGTTTACTATAAATTTTTTTGAGTTTAGTGTGATTAGTGCTACCCCAGGAAATGTTACAGTATGAAAGATAGCTGTGTATAAACGAAAAATATAAATTTTTTAAAGACTCTTTATTAAGAAAAGGTTTCGTTCGGTATAACATGGCAATATTTTTTGAGATCTTACCTTCAATATATTTAATATGAAATTTCCATGACAATTTTTCATCTAAGAGCACTCCCAGAAAGTTTGTAGTCAATTCCCTTTTAATTATTTTATTATTGATTAAAAGATTGGGTAGTTTAAGAGGAATATTCTCGGCTTTACTAGGTTTATGGAATAGGATAAATTTTGTTTTCTCTACATTTAATAATAGTCGGTTACTTATAAACCACTCGTTGATCTTGTCTAATTCTTCGTTAAATATTTTAAAAAGAACAGTAATATCTTTGTGAGAATAAAACAAATTAGTGTCATCTGCAAATAAGATAATATTTAATACTTTTGATGATAAGTATAAATCATTTATATAAAGTAAGAACAATAATGGTCCCAAAATAGAAACTTGGGGTACTCCACAAGTTATTAAGTTGTTTTTTGAGTCTTTTGATTCTTTAAGTATAAATTGCTTTCTGTTAGTTAGGTATGATTTAAACCAAAGTAAACTTTGATTTTTAACACCATAGTTTTCTAATTTTTTCAAAAGAATTTCATGATTTACTGTGTCGAAAGCTTTGGATAAATCAATAAAAACCCCTATTGTATAGCAATCACTATTAAATTCATTTGATATATGCTTAACTAATTCAACTATTGCATGGTCAGTAGAATGATTTTTTTTAAAACCGTATTGATTATTATATAAAATCTTATTTTCAGATAGATATTTATAAAGTCTGTTGTACATAATGCGTTCAATTAGTTTAGAAAAGCAGGGTAAGACTGAGATTGGTCTGTAGTTTGAAATATTGGTCTCATCGCCAGATTTGAAAATAGGTGTTATTTTTGCAATTTTTAGTTTATCTGGAATATGACCTGATTTAAGGGAGAGATAAAAAATATGGAATAATGAGGGTTCGATAATATCAAAAACAGATTTAATTACATTAACATTAATTTGATCTATACCTGCACTTTTATTTTTTTTTCAGACTATTAAAAGCAGTATGTTGTTCACTTTTGGTTAAAATTGGTTCTTCCATAATTAAATCAGTTGTTGCAAGATATGAATCAAATTTTTTTTTACCAATTGGAATTTTCGCTGCTAGGTTTGGGCCAACATCAAGAAAAAAATTGTTTAATTTCTCAATAATAACTTCCTTATGATAAATCATTTTTCCCTCAATAATAAGTTTTTGCGGTAAGTTATTTTTTTCAATTTTATTTTTCCCAATTAAGTCTCTAATAACACTCCACGTTTTTTGAGGGTTTCCTTTGTTTTTTTCAAGCAGTTTAGCATAGTAATTTACTTTTGATTGTTTTTTGGTTTTTTCAAATAAATTTTTATAATTTTTGTAATTAGTTTCATTTTTATAAGTTTTATTTTTTAAATATTTATCATACAATTTTTGTTTTTTCCTTGTTGATTTTAGTAGGCCTTTGGTCATCCATGGGGAATCAACCGACTTTGAGTTTATTAGTTTCACTTTT
>NC_061161.1:56636953-56641953 GCF_022113875.1 Hydra vulgaris
CTATTTTTATATCTTTCAACCCAAGAGTTTCTTCAAATAATTTTAACACTTTAGCCTCACTATCACTCCAACTTTCATTTTTGCCTTCCTTAAGGAAGGTCCAGAAGAATAGATCCAGAATAAACAATCTGAGAGTCGATGGTTTAAATTTAAACCATCGACTCTCAGATTGTTTCTTCTGGATCTATCTTCTATTTCTCTAAGCTTACTTTTTACTTTTAATATCTCGCTGTTGTCTTTTAGCCTTGAACTTATCTCTTTTATTTTTGATTTCACAAGTTCAAACTTTTCTGAAGCAATATCGTCATTGGTTTGAATAAATTTTTTAATTTCAAGTAAATCATTTTCTAAGGAGACAACTTTTGATAATAATCGTAATAAACTGTTTAATGGTGTTACCAGAAAACAAAGTTATTTTTACCTTGAATTTAATTTTATTACCTAAACCGTTCGCTAATATTCAATAAAGTAAGTTTCAATTCATGAAAATTTGCTAAATTAAAACCATATTTCAACAGTAGGCAAATTAAACATAAATAATGAAGGCTCTGTATACCTTATGGTCAAACTAGATAAATAAAAAAAAAATTAATATAACAAAAAAATATTATTTAATTAGCATAAATTATCTTTTTAATTTAAAAATAAAAGAATCACTACTAGTTTATGTAGATCAAAAAAAAAAAAAAAACGGTAAAAATAGAATTCAAAAACATAAATACATAGTATTAAATGCATAAATTAAGAAAAAAATAAAAAATTAATATAATATTAACATATTTTTAAATTGGGCTAAAATAATTATATGTTGGACTAATCACTATACTAGTTAAAATAAGACCATTTGGGTAGTCCTGTACCATGATATTTTAATAAAGGTAAAGCAAGGGAGTTCAGTAAATTTGTTTGATACAGGTTTCCTTTTGTTTTTGAAAATCAATACCCAGAATAACATTTAGTAACTCATTTTTAAGTTTCACTTGTTTGTAATGCGCATTTTTTAATGAAACATTAGCAAAAGCTAATGTTTCATTAAAAAATGAAACGTTAGGTTTTGCTAATATTTTTTATAAATTTTCTTCAGTAGGGCGGAAATATGTGGAGGTCAGTATGTTTTTTGCAATGTGGATGTCAGTATGTTCGTTACAAGTTTGCTTTGTTCATTAAATTTTTCTTTAGAGATTCTTTTACGCCATCTTTTGGTATATTTTTTTGTCTGAAGTGGTTCACTAAATCAGTAGATTTTTTTTATTATCATTGTTTTATTATCATACTTTGATTATATCAATTTTTTATTTTTGAAAGTTTAAACTGACTTTTATGTTGTTAATTTTTTTTTCAACTACACGATTGTTTAACTTGATATTGCTTATTTCAGAGTCCATTATTTTGTTTAACATGCTGTTATTATTTAGAAGAACTTATTACTGCATTCAAGTTTTTTTTATGCTCGTTTTTGCTAGTATATTTTTTCTTGTTCTTTTAGTTTACTTGTGATAGTATTTTCAACATTTTATTATTTATTTTCATTTTTAACATTTGTCCATATTTTGTGTTATTCCTACCGGCCAATGACAACACTGGTTTAGACCTCTTAAAAAAATTATTGACAGCCCTCCAGGATATTATTTATTGACTTATTGACAGCCCTCCAGGATATACCTTTCCCAAATATAACGATTATGTTGTTTGTTATAAACTTGAATTGAATGGTGATTGTTTGCCAGGAGTTATAGAATGTATTAAGGTTGAAAAAGACCTACATAAGAATTTGTTTGTAAATGTTTATACAATAACAGGGTTAAAAGAAATTGTGACATGCACTATAAAAGCCTCGCCATTTACCAAAATCAACAGCGATTGATTAAAAGATGAAATTTAGAGCTTTTGAATTAATAATTTTGAAATAATGAATGGGAGTGGTTTTAACCGTGCTATATGCATCGACCTACTCAAAGTTATTAAAGTTACATCCAAGATATTCAAAATTTTATTTTATTTGTTTTGATACCATTATTTGATAGAAAATATACTTGATATAAAATATAATTATACTAAATTTTATCATACTTGATAAAAGATGTTAGAAATAATTAGTTAAATAGGGGAAACTGGGGTAAAATGGGGTACTTAAGAATGAAACCCTATAAAAGTCAGAAAAATAAATAAAATGATTACAAATAAATGTTGAAACATCAGAATACAACATAGACAACATTGTAAAAAAACAGCAAGTCAAAAGAATGTAAATTAGTTGATTTATTATATTTTTTTAAAAATAACATAAAAACACCATTTTACCCCAAGCATGGGGCAAAACGGGGTAATAGATTGGGCAAAATGGGGTCAAAGGAGGAACTCAAACAAATATGATAAACCAATCACTGCTAGTACAAATATAATCAATCACTGCTAGTACATAGCTCACACAAAAAGTAAGGTTTTTTGTTTCTTTCATCAATGCCTGCACAAGAATAATGGGCCCATCTGTGACACTCAGTACATGAGACCCAACTCTCTGTGCTGCTGGAATAAAGATCCTCACAATAGAGACATGGCGTGTCTTCATTTGATTTTTTGACAGATTTGTTTTTCTTTGGATTCTTTTTTTCTTTGGCTTCCATTAATGATCTTTTATAAGGCGAAGAAGTCAAAATAGCTGTTTTTCCTCTTCGTTTAGAAATACGTTTTCTTTGGGCCTATTTTGGGATGGGCAGCAAATGACGTAGCGAGATTGCAAAGCTTGAAGGTACAGTGGTTGATGTGCTAGGCCTACATGAAGTTGAAGGTTCAGTGGCGGATGTGCTACCGATCATGAAGTAGAAGGTTCAGTGGTTGATGTGCTATCTGAAGGTTTAGTGGCAGGAGCAGAGACAGAGGTAAGGGCTGAATCCGTGGTAACAAAACTTTCAGTATCCTCAGTAATAATGCTCATGTCTGTTACTTCCGCTGCTATGAAATCAGCATCAGTAAATACTGACCTATCCACTGGCCAAATACCTGCTTTTTTAAATCCATTGATTGCATTAGTCATGGTAACAACATCAAGATATGACGCACCAAACAGTGATGCAATTTGAAATTGCGTTACCACACGCCCAGGATTTGTTCTCAACCATTTCCTTAAATTATGGTCATAAAATGTACTCAGAGGTTTCATAAACGAAATGTCAAGAGGTTGCATTTTGTGAGTGCAGTGTGGAGGTAAACAAAGGAGAATGACACCATTCTCTCTGGCAATGTCAATAAGCTCTATGCTTTTAGTGTGTGTCGCATGTCCATCTAATATTAAAAGAACTGGTGAATCTTTTGTGGCTCCTGTGTGTAATATAAATTTCTTTAACCAATTTATAAATAAATCAGTCTGGATCCATCCACTTGGGTGGCATTCTCCCCAAGCACCAGGAGGTGCTCCATCCATCAACTCTTTATCCATCAACCTTTATGCGCTGACGGGGAAAGATTAACATAGGTGGCATGTATCTCCCACTTGCTGAACAGCAAACTACTGCTGTAACAAGTTGACCCCTTTCTGCAGATGTAAGAGAGCCAATTTGCCTTTTTCCTTTTGTGGAAATAACTTTTGACAGCGACTTAGGGACAGTAGAAATGCCTGTTTCATCGACGTTCCATACTCTTTCGACATCAATTTTATTTATGTCAATGACATTCTCAACAAGCTCGAAAAATTTATTAACGGCTACTTTATTAAAGCCCATTGCTCTAGCTGCAGATGTCGCTTCAGGCTTTCTCAGTGACAAATGTTTGGCATGTCTCAACATAAAACCCTGATACCAGTCGTAACCGGCCATCCCCAACTCTTTATTAAATTTATGAGCCTTTTTATTTTTTCAGCCAGTTCAAAGGCAAGTTTTCTCAGCTCATAGGAGGTTAGGCCAAAAAGCATTTTCTCCATCTGCTGAACATAATGAACAAGTTCTGCCTCCTCTTCCAATGTAAAGATAGTTTTAAATGCGCCTAGCGCTGAAAAAGAAATTAAAATTAAAAATTAGAATTAGAATTAACTAAATAAAGATGCTTTTCATACAAATTCATTTATTTAGAACATATACCATAGCCTATTTTCTGGCATTTAATTTAATATTTAAAAATGTGAAAAATTCCTAAATTTAGATTGTGCTTAATCCATTTACTTACTCTTTTTGCAAGCATCCTCAATATCAGGATTTTTCTTAAATTTAGCCACTCTGCGTTCGAGGGTTGTCTGTGGCACACCATACATTGCAGCTGCCTTTTTATACCCATGATCACCATTGATGACAGACAGTACGGCCTGCTGCATTTCGGTTTCATTCCAAGTTTGGCGTTCAGATATTCTTTTGTAATTTCTCATTTTTTTCAAAGTTAATAATCTGAAAAAATAAAATAAAACAACTTTAATATCAGCAATTTAAGTACGATTCAGTAAGAACTAAACAAATAGGCCTACTATTATTATAATAAAATTTCAGAATTATTTTTTTACTTAGCTAGACTACTTAGACTTAGATGTGGGGAATTTATTTTATGTTTCCCTGAGACACTAAATGAATCACTATTTGTTTAAGATATATATATTTCGTTTATAACGTTATACTCCACTGACTGCGAATCACTAACTAAATTTACAAAATAGCTACACATATAACGTGAGAATTGCGCAAATGCGCAATTCCCAAGTGGTTTTGAAAACTTGTTTAAAAACTGGTTTTTCACGTTTATAAGTTCGTTACGTTCTTCTAAGCCCGTGCGTATGAAGTTCTATTGCAAAATAACCCGTTAATTACTCTTTAGACGAGATTTCCAACATAGATGACTTAGCTCAAACTAGACTTTCTTATTTCATATTTATAGTTCTATAGTATAGGCTATAATAATACTTTAATTGAACTTTAACAACAATAAAATTATATTTTAAAAATAGACTAGTATTAAGTATTAGTATTATTTATTAAAAGAACCTAGGCCTATTGAATAAAATTATAGCAGGCCTATTGAGT
>NC_061161.1:56646953-56719453 GCF_022113875.1 Hydra vulgaris
CACAGTATTTTGTGTTGTCATATTAAAAAAAAGTATTGTATATTATATATTTGTTAAAATGCAAAACTCAAGCCAATCTTCAGCATTTCCTAACATTACCTAAGCTATGCAATTTGCCGAGACGGTTAGAAAATACAATTTGAATTTTTTTTAATCAGTTCTGCCTTGATTAAACTGTAACAGAAAAGTGTTTCGAAAGCGTTGACTTCTTTAAACCAAACTGCGACATACAATTGTTCAACAAATATTAACAGTTTTCAAAAAAATGCTTCGAGTAACATAAAACTCTATTTTAGATTAATAAATAGTATTTCTTTATCATGGAAAATCGAAAGTATATCATTACCTTTGGAATTGATCTTTTCCTTTTGCCTAAAAACTAACAAAGATCGACATAGTATGTCGATCTTTGTTAGTTTTTAGGCAAAAGGAAAGAATCAATTCCAAAGGTAATGATATACTTTCGATTTTCCATGTATATAGTTTCGATTTTCCATGTATATAGTTTCGATTTTCCATGTATATAGTTTCAATTTTCCATGTATATAGTATGATATAGTATTACTATATCACTTAACCGTTTTGAGGATGTTTACAATAGCAACCTCTACCATTCTTGAAAGCCTCAAAATCACTATTAAAACTGAGCTTAAGGCTAGCATATGTAATAATTTAAAAAAATATTAAGTTTTTTAATATTTGGATTTAATATTCAAGCAATCATTGTCAGGGCCGCCAAGAGAGGGGGGGAAGGCAACAAGGACAGTTTTTCCCAGGCGGCAGATATCCAAGGGGTGCCAAAAAAAATGTTGGTACCAAAAAAAAAAAAAAAGGTCCTTCATATATAATATAGGGAAAATTTGATAAATAAGGGCGCCAATCACGATTGCTGTTTCAGGCGGCGTGACAGCTCTCGGCGGCCCTGATAATTGTAGTTAATAAATGGTCAAACTCTATATCGATTATAATTTTTCTTTGAAGCAGTTATATTTATATGATGGAATTTTAATTGTAATATCTGAACCAAATAACAAAAGTAACAAAAACAACTACTAGAGTCCCTACCATTGAAAGTGGTTATTTAAATCTTTTTGAAAAAAAAAGCAGCCGATGTATAATATCATAGCGTTGTTGTAGTGTTTCAAACAATCGCAGCCTCTGTCATTTTTGTAATAATAATAATTGCAAAGCGGATTAAGCTTGATTTCAAAATGCCTGATATAGGAAAATTTTCGTATTTCTCGTTTTCGGAGAATTCATCAGGCAGAAACTTGTTAAAATTAAATAGACACCTATAATTTTGATGAAAACCGAATCTTTAAAACAATAAATTGAACAATGCTTTTTATAGTTATATTTAAAATGGCGGAACTGTAGCTAGCACATTTGCATTTACAGGGTCTGGAGTATCATCCCACTATCTCTCATGAGATAGAATTGCAATGGCTAAAGAAGTTAAAAGAAGCTTTAAATAACAACCATTGAATCAAAAACGAAATGAGTCTGTTTATAAAATTAACACTCGTGTTAATATTATATTGAACAATTGTAATGTCGCAGTTTGGTTTAAAGGGGTCAACGCATTCTAAACACTTTTCTGTTACAGTGTAATCAAGGCAGAACTGACAAAAAAATTTAAAACTGTACTTCCTAACTGCCTAATATAAGTAAAAAATAGAGTCCATGTTGATAATAAAAAATGGGTTGATGAATGCAGTAGTTCTAAAGTTTGCACTAGTGCCTCAGAAGCAATTGATTAAGGTTACTTTTTAGTTGCAAAATTTCTTATTGAACACGGTTGTCCAAGTGGATAAAGATGAATTACATTGACGCTTTTGAAGCAAAGGAAAAAAATGATGTGAACTCTTAAAAAGCTCACATTGTAAAAAAAAAAAATGCGTGATATAAATTTTTAAGAGCTGATACTGCCATTCGACAATTTTAGCTCCCAACCTGGATCTAACAAATGAATATATCAAAAGATATATCAAGTTTGAACGGATATATTTTTTAATAGTATTAAAAATCAGAAATTTTTTTTATGTTTAATAATTTAATTGATTCGTATGCATGATAAATTCTAAGTCTTCATTTTCATTAGCTGTTTTGTAATATCATAAGCAATTAATTTTTTCATCTACATTTTGCTTTTCTTTTTCAAAAGTTATTTTTTTCTCATTTTTATTTTTCTTTTTTAAATGTTATATTATATTAATGGATATACTCATAAATTCAGCTCGATTAGCGTCAAAATAACCTGCCAAGTTTATTTTTTAATTTTTAATCATTATGATTTTGTTTTGTAAACACTATAACATTTTTTTTATCTTACTAAAAACTTTTATTATCGTTGAAAAAAAATAATAGAAAAAAAGTTTTTCAAATTTTACCATAGCCCTCAAGGTTATTAAAAAGAGCTTGCCGCTGTTAAAAAGCTTGAAGCTGGTGCAAAAGTTTCAAAAAAAAGATGCCAGTGTATGGCTAAAAAAGGCAATATTAAAGATTTATCTACCCCCACCAAACGTACCAACAGTAAAAATGAATAAAAATTAATCTAATAAAACAATGGTGGACAATATATTGTTCACCAAGGTGATTAGCTCTATTTACCTTATGATAAAGTTGGTCGGTACACTTATAAATACGGTTTAATGGTTGTTGATGTGACTAGCCGCTATAAATATGCTAAACCTCTCACTAACAAAACCTATAACACAGTTTAAGAAGCCCTAGCTCTAATACATACAAAAATTTCTCTTACATGGCCCAATCTAATTCAAGTTGATGCTGGAAGCAAATTTAAGGAAGAAGCTGCAAAGCTTCTCTATCAAATTCCACAAATACTAAATTATCTCCTAAGATTTATATTCCCTTCAACAGATACTAAATTATCTCCTAAGCAGATTCTTGATAAGTAAATTTACGGCCATTTACTAGGGTGTTGAAACCAATTTGAGTAATCCATCTTTAAGTATCACGAGGAGATAGAGATGTCTTTACTAGCTCATATACACCAAGTATGATGTCCTTCACTTCTAATACTAACTTAAGCATGCTTTATTTTAATCTGATCTTTTGAACACTTATTGTTTGACTCGTATTTGAGATCGTTTTTTATAACAGTCTCACAGACGTCATTTGCTTTCTTCTTGTTATATCATTTAGCTTCAAGAACAGTATATATTTTAGATCAACGACAAACTTTTTATAACTTTCATTGAAGCATGAATGGTTTTTAGGGTAATCACTAAAGTCATTCAGATTTTTTTTTCATATACTTGTAGACATCCTCAGCCTCCATTTCAAACAATAAACTATCTGAACTAAAGTTGAGCTTTTTGATTATATTCTGTTTTAATCTGGTTGTACCAGAAATCATACAAGAAGTGCTTGTTGAGGCCTTGAAGAGTTTGCCTATCATATATCGGTCAATTTAACTTTAATCTAACTTTCGTGCTGTGGATAGCAGCATAATCACCATCAAATATTTTATGTGATAAGTATGTAGGGTTAGAAACAAGTTTTCTTAATCGATCTTCTTGGCTTTTGTAAACAAGCTCAACGCGTGTTTGTTTCCATAGGTTTTCCATAGTTTTACCAACAGGCTGTTTTTTATTAGCTTAAAGAAATATTTTTCAAAGGCTTTATTAACTTTTGCCTTTAAATCAGTATTCATTCGAATATAATGTGGCATCTTACTTAAATTTGATAGCTCTGTGGAAAAATTAGCATTCCGAACAAGTGGTATGGCTCAAGGTTTTGATAATGTCTAATGTACTTTTCCTTGTTTTGTAAATTAGGAACTAGCTTTTAACATTTAGTAAATTTTACAGTAATTTATTTAGCCATTTTTTGCTGATACTCGCTTAACCATTTTTTTTCAAATATCATTCTTTATGGAGCAAGAGGATAATTGTTGTTGATATCATGTAGTTCTTCAAATTACTTTATGTCAGCTTCTACTATAAAATCCTCAAGAGAATTATCACTGGTTCCGAGGACTTCTTCGATTGAAGATTCACATTACTTAAAACCCCTTCTAGTAGCGGCTGAATCACAACCCCATCATACAAATTATATGCGTCAAGGTATGATATATAACCTTTTAGTTTGCTTTCGTCATAGTCTGGACATCTTGGAGTATTTGATTTTACAATCCTTTGCTCACCATTAAAATATCACCGCGAAGTTCTTTTTTGCAAAAGTTATGAATGTTAATATCAGTAAGAAGCTCAACTTAAACTTTTGCCTTTTTCAGCAAAACGTTGTAATTCATTTCTGAAACGTTGTAATTCATTTCTTAGACCAATCTTTCTGATCAGTAAGTTATTCCACAATATTTACTAATGCATTCTAAAATTCTGGTGTGAAAACTTTCAGTAAGTGAATAGCATTTTTCCTGGGTGATTCAAATCCATTCTTTTTGTGACGAGTTGTTGACTAAAGCTCAACAATTTTAGGAAGTTTATGCGGAGAAATAGGTCTATGAGGAAGTATTAGTTTTTGTGGTCTATGAAAAGGTTTAACTTTTCTACTTATGATGTAAGTTTAAAAAAATCTTTTATACTAGTTTGATCTGTTACAGGAGTAAAAATATTTTTTGATTTTTTTTTTCAGTTTGTTAAGTTGATATTTCTTTTTGCTCAACTGATTGTTCTCTTAGGTATTTAATAACTAAAAGGTAATCTTACATTAAATTAACTTTTTTGCAAAGCAGATCTGTATGATCTAAGACTAATTTCTCAGTTACAGAATCCATTTTTTTTATCTCAATATTGCCTTTCTCTAATAGAAGTGTACTTTTAAACTAGTTTACTAGTAGAAGTTGGAATGTTAGTATGATAACCACACAACAAAAATATACCGTAAGTAGTATAATAATTTAACAAAATATTCCAATTTACAAATAATCCATTAAAAAAAATATTTTGCTTCTGTAATAGGATAAAACAAAAAAGATAAAAAATCCCTATATAAAATTATTTTCCTCCACCCAAGTAATACCACCTCTAATTATAATGCAAAACAAAAATGACTTCGAGTCTTTCATCTAACTATTGGACTTTCCTCAATTCCTCCGACGAACTTATTATAGGTATGGGCCCAAAGCTGATAAGACAAATTATAACAATTAACCTTAACCTTTTTTACTATTACATCACTGTCTGGCACTACTTTGCACAGTGGGCCAGATAATGGACAAATCTGTTTTTCAAAATGTGAAAATATAAGAGTTTTTTTTTTAGTATATTGTTGCAATGTCTCTAACTAACTAAATTAAAATTATATTACGTTTTTTTTTTCCACGTCATTTTAGGTTTAGAAGCGCATTAATTGCATCGCTGTTGCTTTTATGTTAAAAAACGGAATGGCCATCAAAAGTAGTTTTATGAATACTTGATGGCATGTAATACCATGAAAATGAATTTACATACGTGCAAGCAACTTGTAAACAATACTCTTGGAATTTATCAGCATCAACATCTAGACCGCAGGATAATGTACATAGGATTACAAAGACGTTGTCAAGAAGAGTTTTTGGTAAACCAATTATGTTAGATACTTTTTCAGATTCCCTGAAGAAACGACGTGCAGTGTTGCCATCATTACTAGTGCCAGAGCCATTAGCTTTAGGCATGTCAAAAACCAAACAAAGTTCTTCAATTAATTTGCTTTAAAATTAATACTTTTTATTTTTTTTACAGACTGTTTTTTAACAGCTCCATATACTCGCCACTTCTTTGTTTCAAATCTGTAGGTAACAAGTAAAAAGCGTTCCATGCACTTTATCCAGGCATGTAATGTTGACTAGCCATACTTGATTTCAGTTTGTAAATCGTAACTTTTTTTTGGCATGCATCAATGTTATTCATATTGGATGGAGTTATTCTATACACTAGGCAACATTTAGCTGAATTTGTTTTTTCAGACAGTGCATTAGCAGCCTTTCCATCTATCATGGTTAATTCTAATATATGTTGCACCGTTGAACCATTTGATAAGACTGTTAACTCAAATTTTTTACTTTCAGTGAACTGTTCCTCTGCTTTGATCACTTCATTTGTTTCTTTTACGTATCTAAACCTTATTGGTCTACAATACATTGTTAAAGAAGGATGAGGATTAAGCCAGATTACTTTTTTTTCTGTACAAATCCACTTAAATTTATTGGAACAAAGCAGGTAATAAACAGGCTTTCTTTAATACTAAGATTACGCACATCTTGTTCTGGTGCAAATTGTTTGTATATTGCCTGGCCTGTTGCACCATCAAATCCAACTTTTGATCTTAAATTTAATTTTGATACACAACTTTGTGAAAGAGCATTACTTTGTAAGGAGACCAATCTTAATGCAATATGATTTAAGAGATTCTGCATATTAACTTATGCTGAATAACTGCTAACATCCAAAGTTTTCATATCTGGATAGGATTGTTTCTTAGATTCTTTCACATTATTATATGCTAGATACAAGTTATTGTATCCAGGTTACAAGTTAAACTATAAAGTTTTTAGGAGTTATTGTGGATGATTATTTATCATGGCTCCAGCACATAAAATATATACAATCAAAAATTAGTAGAACCATTAGTATTATGTATCGAACTCGCCCATACTTAAATTCACATAGTCTAAAGCTTATAAACTTCAGCTTAATTCATTGTTACATTACTTATGCAAATATTAAGTGGACAAGTTGTCCACCAACAAAACTTAAAAAAATTCTTTCAATACAAAAACATGCTTGTAGAATTATATACAACAAAAAAAGGATGAACCACACTAAACCTTTAATGATGAATATGAAAATGATGAACATATATCAGATAAATATTTTCCAACACCTAAACTTTATGTATAAATATACCAATAATCTAATTCCTGAAATCTTCATAAGTAATTTTAATAAAAATTTAAATAAGAAGTATTTCTTAACAAAAAATCAAAGTAACACATATAAATTACCTAAAAAAGTAAACAAATACACAGAATATAGTATAACTTATAAAGGTCCCAAGCTATGGAACTCTTTTCTGAAAGACAATTTAAATATGGCAAAATCTTTAAATTCATTTCAGTGTCAAACAAAAACTTACGTTCTAAACCTTACGGAAAAATTTTTATTTTTATTTACAAAAAATTTTCTTTTTTAGCATTATATCTGATTATTTAACTGTTTGTATTTTTAAATATTATATGTAATCTTTATATATTATATGTTGAATATAATATCATATATTTAATTGGAAATTTGTATTAAATATCTTCTTTTATAACTTTTTGTGACTATTAGTATTTATTAATATTATATCTTTTTAACTATTTGTATCATATATATATATATGTATATATATATATATATATATATATATATATATATATATATATATATATATATATATATATATATATATATATATATATATATATATATATATGTTTATGTGTATGTGTGTATTCATGTATTTTAATGTATATATTTTAATGTATATATTGATACATTATCTTTTTTCTCTATTTTTATTCTTAAATATTATATCTTCTTTTTTACTATTTCTTTTTTTTTCTTAAATTTTCTACTTGATTTATTAACCATATATAATTGTTTGATGTCTAGGGACTCTATGAAAAGATTAGGTTGGTATTTTGACATCCATATCTTTTTTGAGCCCCTGTCTGTTTATTATTTGTACATTTGTAATTATATTTTATTTTTAGTGAAAGAAAATTGTAATTTATATAAACAGCAAAACAAAATATAATTAAAAAAAAAAAAAACACAAAAACTACAATAAAAACTAGAATGTACATTTCATAAATATTTTGTACAAGAATTTGTATGAGTTACTATACTAAAAAACAATATAATTGCCTTAAAAGCATTGCCTAATTTTTATAAACTTATCAGCAATTAAATATATTTTTTTGATAAACTTTCAATTAAATAATTTGGTCAAATACTTTTATTGTTTGTAAAACCACAAAAAAATATGTTTTCGATAGCTGACATTTAACTGCGACGAAATAAGTAACTTTAAAATTTATGAACTTGTTTTTTAAAGAATAAAATGGAATAGGATTTAGTTTATGTTATTACAAAATAACAAGATAAAAATAATAGTTTTCATATTTTGATCTTTAGCTAGGTTTTTTGAAAATTTGGGTAATTTAAAAAAGGGTTAGGGGAGAGCGGGGTTGGTTGTCACACTTTTTACATTTTAGGCTGCTCAGCTTTTAATTTTCATTCAATCAATGCCAAACTTTGCACAAAGCTAGTTTAACTATTTCCAGTAACTATTATAATATTTTTATGACATTGAGTGAAATATTTATTGCAGTAAAATAATTTTTCAAAGACCACTTCTGTGTGACAACTAGCCCCGCTCACGGGGTAGGTTGTCACATGGTGCGGGGTTGATTGTCACATTTGGATTTTGACAAGTTTAGATAAGAATTTAATGTAAAACGAGTACAAATTAATTTCGTTTATGTTTTACTAAGAAAAATAAAAATAAAATACTATAAACTGAAATATATATATTTTAAATATAACACAATTAACAAATTTAGTTTATCACTATAAATGTTTTTAGGTTTGGTTTTTTAAAAATTATTGGATAAAGAACACAATTCACAAATAAACTGTTGTAAGCCTGGTGTGCATTCTTCATGAGACCGTTTTTGGCAAACCTGACATTGAATCCACTGTTCTCTTGATCGGCTGTTGGAAAATGATTCAAAACAATAGATGCACTAAATATAAACAATGCACAAACAAAACAACAGACAGTTTTACAAACTAAACAACAGCTAGTTGTTTAGTTTGTAAACAAAACAATAAACAGTTGAACTTCTGCAACCCTTTTTCTATAATTATACTAAACATTGGATCGGAATCTAAAGTTATGCACGTTGAAATAAAAATAATTTAGATTACAGATATTTAGTTAAACAAATATAACACTTTGACTTTAGATTTTTAAATAATATCTTAAAAATTAAAATATTCCTCAATAATGCGGAAAATAAACAAAGCCAATAAAAAATCTGCAAGCGGCGTTTAATTTGCAGCGCATGGAGTCGAGGCAAGTGTGACAACCATCCCCATATATTTTGTGACAAACAACCCCTTCTGAGTAAGTTGCTGGACAACTGTACATTTACCTAAAAGCGTGAGAATTTCATGATAATTTTTTACGGATTAAGTTACTCAAATGAATAAAGTACTTTATAAATCTACATTCAAAACACAATAAAATAATGTTCGTTTGGTAAAAGAAAATTTCTGAGTAGGCGAAATTTTACTTTTTCATATCAAAAACCTTTAAAAACGAATAACTTTTCTTCTGCACGCTAAAAAAAGATAAAAATTACTGTAAAAATGTTTTTTTTATATAACATTTCCATTGCATAATTTGAAATTTCTATATTTTATTTACATTTCCTGTAATAAACTTTGTGACAACCAACCCGCGTGACAACCAACCCCGCTCTCCCCTACATGTACAATTGCCCAGGTAGTGGACAAAACCGTTTTTTTCAAGTGTGGCAATCGATAAAAAATAAGAAATTTTTTCTTCATAATGTATCTGGAGTATTATTCTATAAAGTTAAAAATAATAAGTGGGAGAATAATAAGGTATAGGTTTTCGATACCATCTTGAAGTATATCTAACATCTATCGAAGTTAACGGTGGTATTGCAACAGTTGCCCACGTAAGAGATGAGCGTCAAGGCAATATCAGGTTTAAAAAGTGCCTTGATGAATGTCACCTAACTCAGCTTGTCACATTCTCAACGTAACGTAGTAGTCGACACGTCGAGCCCACTAGCACACTTGATCTGACCATAACAAACAAGCTAGACCGTGCCATCTTCATCGAAAAAGGTGATTCTCTCGGTAACAATACAATGGGTTAGACACACTGCTTAATTGAAGGTCAACTCACTGTTCTAGGCCCTGAAAACTTGCCTAATTTGCCATTACAACATCGACTTGTTTGGAGCCGAGCAAATTACGCAGCAATATCTACGTTGCAGCTGTTGATTGGGAAACAGAATTTACAGGTCTAAATGCAAACAATAGTTACCAGCTCCTAGTAAACGTGTATAGTTACGGAAAAAAACTAGCCAGTGAGTACAAAAACAACTCTAAACGCTTACATGCACATGTACGAACCAAACAGAGCGTCAGGAACACTATTACATTACTAGAAACAGCTAATAACAACATCACTTCCAATCCCGGCGATATATGCTCATTATTGAATAACTATTTTCGTTCGGTGTTTGTTTTAAAGCCTGTAGGCCCATTGCCAGCTTTCAAAAGTCGTACTGAAGCAATTTGTGTTGTCGGCCCAGAAAGTTTTTCTATCGATATAGAACAAAATTGCCTCTACCACCTTGATGAAAGAAAATCAATCG
This sequence comes from Hydra vulgaris, assembly GCF_022113875.1. NCBI lineage: Eukaryota > Metazoa > Cnidaria > Hydrozoa > Anthoathecata > Hydridae > Hydra > Hydra vulgaris. The sequence continues at coordinate 56,657,380 of NC_061161.1, forward strand.
GCTACAACAACTTACATCCACGGGTCCTTAGTAAATGTGCAGCTAGCTTCGCCGAACCACTTTCATTTATCTATAAGTGCTCATTTGCGACTTGTGTAATCTCCGACTTGTGGAGAAAAATCTAACACCAATTTTCAAGAAGTGAAGTAAATAAATGCATTAAACTACCGGCCTATCTCGTTCACATCCATTTTATGCAAAATAATAGAAAGTGTTCTTAAAACAACTATAATGGAACACTGTGTTACTAATGACTTAATTACTCCAAAGCAACAGGCTTTGTTTATCGCAAGGGTTGCGTCTCAAACCTACTAAAAACTCGGGATATCATGACGGAAGCCATTCATCGCAGCCATGCCGTTTGTCAGTTTTTTTGTTCCACAAAATTTTTTAAACACTAAAACCATGTATTTTTTGAGAGGGCATAAACAAAAACTAGAACGCCAGCTTGTACGAATTTGTGAACAACGACAAAACTTTTTTTTCAAATAGAGTTGTTGTCCCATGGAATTCGCTTTCCGAAGCAGTAGTGAACGCTCCATCTATCCATGTTTTCAAAAACAGTATAACAAAGTAACTTTTAGAGACAAAATTACTGCTTTGTCTGTGGCTTCTGTGTTTTTTATTTTCGTCAGCATAGAGAGGCCTGGTGTAGTACCTCTTCATCGAACTTTAAACAGATTTATTGTATTTGTTTTTATTTTGCTCACTAAATAATAATAATAAATAATAATATGTCAATATTTCTGAGCAAACGTTTTTTGATACAATGTAGTGTTAGCAGTATTGGTTTTATATAATATCCTCTCATGGTTTCTGCCTGTGGTTTGAGTTTTAAAGTTATTACATGTGTTGGGCTAGAAAGATTTTTCTTAAGTAATTTTATATTTGTTTTAACAATAAGCTCTTCGATATCGTAACAGATATTGAATTGGTGTGAGTTTGTGGCGTCAATCTCAATAACATTAATCTCAATAACTTAATAATTGTTTGTGGAATAGTTGTATTTTTGTCATGCAGTATTGCAGTTTTTGCTGCAATACTGCATGACGTGAGTATAGAGGCCTGTAATGAATTGTGATAGGTGCGTAGGATCTATCCTGAGTGTGACCAATCTTTTTAAGGCGCTTTTGTAAGTAGTATACTGACTTAATAGTATTGATTATCCCACTTAAGATTTTTGTTGGATTCCTAGGTACTTATAGAAATCAATTGATTCTACTTAAAAGAATTGTTAAAAGAGTTTATAAGAATTGGCGAAGGAATTGCAACGTAATTCATGTCTTTAACAGTTGCCTAGTTCACTACGCCATCCATAATTAAGGTAGATTTTTTGCATCTTTGTCATAGATGAGGTAGGTTTTTTGCATCTTTGTCATAGATGATGTAAGTTAATATATCATTGGCGTATTTTTGTAGGTTTGTCTCAGATGGTAAAAAATCATTTATATCATATATTAATGATACAAATAAAATAGGTCCAAGAACGTTACCTTGAATGACTCCAGCTTTAATAGATTACTTTTCGGTTACATGTTTAATTGTTTTTACTCTTTGATGAAGGTTGTGTAGGTAGCTAGCAATTCATGATGTAAGCCAGCTAGGAAGCAAGTTTTGAAGTTTTGAGAGCAATTTGTTGTGATAACCTTATAAAAGAATTTAGAGAAGTCAACTATATCAAAAACTTTAGAGAAATCATAAAAGATGACGAATATTGACAATTCGTTGTCGTTTGCGTAGCTAAAGTCTTCTATTACTTGAATTATAGCATCCATTGTGCTACGTCCAGGAATATGAATCACAATAATATGCATAAGATATGTTCAAAGATTTCACATAGAGCGGGTTGATCTGCACTTATGTTAATAAAAATTGAGCTATCATAAACATTTTTATCTTTCTAATCAGTATGACAATGATCGCTTAGTTTATTAGCTAGATTTTCTGAAATTGATGGTTAATTTACAGTCTTATTGTTTTACATCTTTTCAAAAATCAGTGTTGCCTGATATGTAGCGTTTCTTATGAAATATTTTTCTTTTGATGACTAGTTAATTTATCTTACATTATCTTTTTTTCATTTAAAGTAGTCTAGCATCAAACTGTTTTTAAAAAAAAAGAAATGATAAGGGGTCTTTTGTTAACAAATCTCTAAATAATTGCAATAAGCTTAAAGAAAAATTAAATTTTCACAAAAGAGTTTATCCCAAACGTTGTTTGGACGAGTATTATATCAGACAGTTAAATAAAGAAATTGCTGAACAAATCAAATGCAAAACACGAATTTTAAAAAGTACAATGAAAACTGTTATTTAATGCAGTATAATATGTGGCAAAAAATGTGGCTTAGATGTCAACCAGATAATCAAGTGCTGCTAGTGCTCTTAAAAATATTGTTCCTATGATTGTGTTGGTCTTAGAACAATACAACTATAGAACAATTTTCTGAGTTGACTTTAATGTACATCCACTATGGTTATAACATTGATTTAGATGTGGCAGTTTAAATGTTTGAAAAATCCGAGAAGATTAGAATTTGTATCCTTTATTTCAGACGAATAAGTTTTGTTGTAATTACAATTGAATATTTATCATTGAGATCAAATGTTTATTTTTTATTTATTTTTCATCAGTTACATTATATTAAAAATTGTTGGAAATTGTTGTGTTTTATCTTGTGTTTAATTATAAAATTTTTGAAAAATGACCTTTTAATTAAAAAAAAAAAAACGTTTGAGAAATTTGTCAAAAACTTAGGAAAAACGGGGAAGATGACCAATGGGCAAAATGGCTTTTCTTTAAACAACTCAACAAAAACTAAAAATTAGTGAAATGAATTTCCATGTATTTGTAAAAAAATTGGTGAAACTGTATTTACATGTTGTATTTTTAATACGCCAACTGTTTTTTTTTTTCTTCCAATATTATTAACGCAATTTTAAACGCATAAATTTAATTTTTGCGCTTAAAAAGAAAATACCTCGGTTTCGGTTATTCATTAAATAAAGTCATTTGGGTGTAAGTTTTTAAGAATATTTTTTTGCAATAAAATTTTATTTATTTTATAAAATTGGAGACAAAAATAGCATAATAAGTCATCTTCCCCTGGACATAGAAGCAGAAATGGCATAATAAGTTAACTTGTCCCGCGCACGAGACCTTATTAGTAACTTATGAACTTTTTATTTAATTTTAATTTTAAGTTTTTCAACTTGCAAACTGAAAACTCATACAGGTAACGAATCATTATGATAACATAAACATAAAAGACAAAGTATTATTGCTTCATAACTGATAGTTTTGCTATAACTCAGGACTTTCAAAACATTCGCCATCTTGCCACGTTTTCCCTTATATATATATATATATATATATATATATATATATATATATATATATATATATATATATATATATATATATATATATATATATATATATATATATATATATATATATATATATTCATATATATGTATATATTTATATATATGTATATATAAATATCTTTCAACATGTTAATAATTTATTATAAAACAGCAAACGATAAATACTTGAAGATGCTATATTTGAAAAAAAGCCACAGGAGTGTTTTTAATAGTTAATAGTTTATTAAAAATAATGATTCTATCTTATTTTATCATTCATTATTTATCGTTTTTTCAGTTGCCAATGTTATTTAAACTTGTCAATTAAAGTAAGAGTTGTTTTGTTTAAAAAAGAAAGCTAAATTTTGCTAAACAAAAAAAATAACAACAACAAAAAAAAAATGAGTTTTGTTAAATGTCTATTTAGGTACGTTAGGTATGTTTTTATAGCTTAAATCATAATCTAATTGCTTATTGCATAATAATTAAATTAATTTTATTTAGAATTCTTTTGAAATTTTATATAAAATATACAAATATATATATATATATATATATATATATATATATATATATATATATATATATATATATATATATATATATATATATATATATATATATATATATATATATATATATATATATATATATATATATATATATATATATATATATATATATATATATATATATATATATATATATATATATATAAGGGGCGGATGCAGGATTTTTTGTGGGTGTTGTCTGTTTTTTTTTTGAGTTGCCAAAATAGTTTGCGATATTTTTTTTGTAAACCCCTCCCCCAGGCTAGCGAGGAGGTAGTTCATAGCGGCATCAGTACTTTATTATTACTTACCGGGCATTGTTCTCAATTATCCATGTAAAACAAAACTAACAACAATGTTGCCTTGGCTATTCTGTTCATAAATTAGACATTTTTTACTTGTCTAACCTATTTAACGAAGTGCACCAACGAGAAGGTAAGCCATAGGACTTTGCACTCCATCTGTAAACTGCCATGTGGCGTCAGGTTAGCCCTCCATTTCTGGATTCTTTCCTTTTCTTGGTAGGCAGTTAGAGTAAAGTAATTGTATTTTTGCCTTAGGTTAGCCCTCCATTTCTGGTTTCTTTCCTTTTCTTGATAGGCAGTTAGGCCAAATTTTTTTTAAAGTTTTTTTTTTTAAATTTTTATTTTTTTTTTTTCTAATTTTTATTAAATATAAAGTAAACTTAAATATAAAATAAGCTAAAATAAAAGAATATAGTCAATAAACAAAAAAAGAAATGAATAAATTAATATTAGGTAAAAACCAACTCTAAGCGTCGTTCCCCTAAAACAGAAAAAATATTCAAAACTCTTTCTACATCAGGAATTATTTCTTGATGAATAGACATCAGAGCTAAAGAATTAAATCTCGACTCTGTCATGCCGTTTCGCATATAAGTTTTCAGTCTGCGTATAACAGAAATGCTCCTCTTGCATTCACATGTAGTAATTGGAATTGTTTCCATTATAAAAAACCTTCCCTAATGTTTGGGAAACACCTCATATCAAAAGATTTTAAAGTTTCTGCAATAGTGGATGGGATCACAGATTGATTGTTCCAAAATGTTTCCCACAAATCTAATTCAGCATGAATTGATGTAGGATTTTTTAATTTTATTACAAGTATATAATCGTTTTTTTGCAACTGCAGCTGCCTTCTCTTTCTTTTTGGAACTGCAGATAATTTAAGCATTTTAGCAATTACTAACTATTACTTTGCAAATTTACGCCAATATGATATGATATTCATAAATCACGATTTTATAAAAATGGGACTCGGTGATAAGACAGAATTATGTATTCATTTTGCTCCGGCCATTACTTATTTTTTTGTATATATATGAATATTGTATTCATTGTAGAAGGCGAAAAAAACCAATTAAAAAACAAAACAAAATAAACGTTAAATTATTTATCTTTAACCCTTAAAACTAACATTTTTAAAAGTTTGTGATCTGTAAATACGCAAGAATTATTTAATTAAAGATTTAATTAAAGAAAAGTTTTTACTAACAATTAAGCTTGGTGATTTAAAGTAATTATTACTTGATTGTGCGCAGATAAAATAGTAAGGAAAGTTTTCTGATTTTTTCGCAGCAAAAAGAAAAGAAGATAATTTATTAATTTGTGTCTAGCCTTTTTTTGTGTGGTAATTTACCTTCTCTTTTTTCGTGTGTTAATTTACCTACTTAAGTTGTGGTTACAACCCTCTCTCAACTCTATAACTTCAAAACACAAACCATGACGAGCAAGGTCGCTGCGCGGAGAAACAAGTTAAACGCGGTACTACCATGAATGTGGTGGTTACTGAACTCGGGACTTCTCGATTATGAGGCAAGTGCTCTTCCACTACTGCACTACCGTTGATCAACAAACGGGTGATATTCGACAATTTTAGCTGTCTGATGCATATTACACAATAATAATAAAATGTGCCCTAAATTGAATTTACTATTTCTTACTATATAAATGTTTTAAACAAAAACGACATTAAAGAAACGACACACTTCATGCAAAACTAAAACTTTTTTTTGAAAATAAGATCAAAATATTTTTACACAATATTAATAACAAAATAAAACAACATAGTTTTTAATAACTTCAATAAAAAATTAATTTCGTTAAAACTTGGGGGTTATTGGAAGAAGTTTGATTTTTCCACATGGAATTACAAGCCTATATAGTATAGAAATATAGCATAACATAAATAGTATCATAAAATTGCAATGAAAAAAGAAAAGAAAAAATACCTGCTATTGTGTCAGAAAAATACTTAATACTTGCATTGATCAATATATGTCAATAAATTTAGGTACAAAATGAACCCTTGTGTGTGTCAGAAAGATTTTAATCTTTGAATTATATAAATGTTAAAAATGTTAAATCTGTCATGGCATCTACATGCCAGAATAATCTATACTTTTACAACATTCTATAAAAAGTTAATCAAATATATTATTAAACTTAAAAATAACATAACCATGTTTTTAAATACAACTTTTGTCGATGTTGTAATTGTAATTATGGTTAACCAGACCCGTCCATAGGGTGGCGTCCTTAGGGAGTGGAGCAGCCACTCCAGACCTCACGGTTAGGAAGGTCTCGCGCGGCGATGCCATTCTAAACACGAGCAATCAAAAGTTTTAGTTATTGTTAACGAGAGTAAGGCCTCGCCCAGCAACGCCTTACTTTTGCCTTAGTTTTGGTCAAATAAAAATAATATATCAATAATATTCATACAAAATATCTAGTTACCCGTGCAATTATTTATTAATTAAATTTTTTTTTAATTAATATTTAATATCAACATGATTCTCCTTCGTATGTGATAATAGCGAACAAAAAAACGCAAATCATTGTTCGAAGCTACGGCTTCTATAATAGTTTAATAATTCTATAATAATTTAATAAATCATTATAGAAGGCCGTATTCAAAGTTATTGAAGCTCTTCTGTTTAACGGCTTAAAATACTTTTTTAAAGAGTGAAAAAAAAAAAGTTAAAAAGAAATTAATAGATCAGGCGAAAATTTCATTTTTTTTTTAAAACTAAAAAAGAAGAAAAAACAAAATATCTAAAAAGAAGAAACGAGAACGTATTAAATGAAAGAATTTAAAATAAAATTCAAAAGTAACGAATGTAAAATAAAATTATTAAAAAAGTTAAATAAAAAAAGTTAAAAAATAAAAAAGCTGCACACCGGATCTTAGTCAGAAGAAACAGTTATCATTGGTCATGCAATTTGTAAAAATTAATATTAATACAACTTCTCTTAAGAGTGAAAATGAAGATGTAAGTATCAAAGAACATTTCCTTGGATTCTTAGATGTTAAATCAACAACGGAAAAAATCTAACCAGTGTTCTTTTACAAGAGTTAGATAAAATTAGATTGCAAATCAAGGACTGAAGAGGACAATGGTATGACAACGGTTCCAATACAAAAAGTATCAATTCTTGAGTACAGGCACAGATCTTAGAAAAAAATCCAAAAGCATTTTACATGTCCTGCGCTAGCCATATCCTCAACCTCCTAATTTAGGACGCAGCAAAACGATTATCTAAATCTATAACGTTTTTTGGTGTTGTGCAAAGAATTTATTTACTTTTTTCTTCGTCAAAAATGCAATGGCAAATTTTTATTTAATACTAAATCTGGCTGTAAAAAGGTCCTGTGACACTCATTGGGAAAGTAAACTATAAAGGGGAAAAGCGTCTCTATATCAAATTAAGGAAGTTTATACTGTATTAGTTAAGCTAGTTGAGTTCACTGAGGATCCGAAAAAAAAAACAGTAGTGAAACACCATCAGTTATAAATGAAATAAGTTATGAAAAAAAAGCCTACAGATTCCAAAAATGCACCTTGGAGTTGCGTCGCAGTTGCATCAAAGGCTAGTTCAGTTTTTTTCAGAAAAAGTTAATTTAGGTTTTGTGCCGGCAACATTGTTAGTAAGAGAACTTGGTGTTGAACCAAATTTTAAAGAAGCCAGGCAGAGAAAGAAACGAAGAACGTTTGAGTACGATGAGAGATCCTATGGCAGAATCCGCCAAGAAAATGTTTAAAGTGGAGTATTTTTATTGCAGAAAATTTGAACAAATAACTAATTACGATACTATGTTTGGGCTTTTGTATCATATAAAAAAACTAAAAAGTACTAAAAGTAGTAAAAGAAGATAAATTGTTTCAAAGATGTAAAGACTTAGAATCGTTCCTAAGTTTTGGAGAAGAAAAGCATGTTTGAGGAAATGACTTTTTTTCTGAACTTAAGGTTTTTTGAGAACTTCTACTGCCTGAGGTGGAAATAGCTGCAAGGATTTTGAGATTTATTCATCAGATTTAAAACCATTTCCGAATGCATTTATTACGTATAGAATTTTACTGATTATACCTGTAACTGTGGTAAGCGCAGAAGGAGGTTTTCACGCTTGAAACCTATCGTGACATAATTAAGTTTGTCCATGGGTCAAGAAAGACTAAATGCGATATCTAATTTTTCATCCTTTTGAAGCAATTTTAAAATTATATTACTCTGGACAATTGTTTTTACAGTATTAACAACACTGGATTATTATATTATAAATATTTGCCAGTATTCTGTTACAAAAGTAATGTCTATTATTTTACAGTGTGAACACTTATTATATAACATCTACCTACCTATGAGCACCCTTCATATCGATTGCTGAAAACATAAATAAGATTACTATTTAGCAAAAATATGTTATAGTATTTATAACTAATTATTTAATAATAACCAAAAAAGGAAAAATTTATTTGCTATTCTAATTCATTTATTTATTGTAAGACAAAAGTTATTATTTATTTTACATTATTTGGCCTTTAATAACTTTAAGAATAAACTTTATTGTTATTATTCTATATTATTTTATAATGCATTCAGTCCTTTTTACAAACCTACACGAAAATATTAACTCAAAATTATACCAACCCGAAATTTATGTTTTGCACTTAAACAGCCTCTTTTTAGACAATAAGAGAAAAAGTTTTTCTTCTTCGAAGCGCCTAAAATGATGACTTTGAAAAAGGCCTTGCAAAAATGTTTTGCTCTAGGCCTCGCATTTTCTAAGGACGGCTCTGTGGTCAACTGCAACTGCAACAAATGTATGTAAATAAAGAACTGATTTTAACTGTATCTGTTAAATATATTTTATAATATATTGATAGCCCTAGTTGATAAAATGAAAACTAATGACAGTAAGAAACAAAAACAAATTAAGCAAAACAATTTATCATGCCAGTAACGAAATAAAAAATAAGCAATAGTTGACCTAAATTAGCCAATAATATAACTTTAGACATCATTATGACACTTATAAAAATTAAAAAAAAAATTGAATTTTTTATAAATTAACTAAAACATAAGCTATATAAGCAAACAAACAATAAAAAATTAAAAAAAATTATTTATGTTTATTGATGGAATTTAAATATTCAGTTAAGTTATAAAAACAAAAAAACAAAAACAAACAGAAATAACAGGATTCATTCACAACAATGATAGCACACCTTTTACGACAGTTTAACACACAAACAAAAGGAAACATATATAGTTTACCATTCTCAGTACATTCTAATTAATGTTTTCTTATATCATTATTTTTTCATGTAATTAAACTTAGGTTGATAATGCTACACAAAGCTGTTGCATTTTTCTTATACAAAAAGATCATAATCATTTTCAAGTACAACTCTATACACTATCAATGGAACATGATCTTTACTTAAACTATAAGAGTGAAAGAGTGAAATAAACTATGAGTGAAAAAAACTTAAAGAGTGAATCATAAAACTGAACTTTGAGTGTGTAACAACAAAACACTTTGAATATGTAACAACATTAGAAGACATTACTTAGCACGGCTGTTTCAAACCGAGCTTAACGGCTTCTTGTTATTTTTTGAAAATATTGACTTAAGGGGTGTTACTAAAACTTCTATAACTTTTAAAATATTAAAGATAATTTTGTTTTGTAAAAAGAATAAAAACACCAATAAAATGTTTCATCTTACGACATTTAATACATTAGTAAAAAAACTTCTTTAAGTTTAAAAATAACGCGACAAATGATGAAGTTGGTTGAATTCAAGTAATTTGATGTTACTTTTTATCAAAAAAATATCAGAAAAATTTATTTCTGATAGTTATTCTCAAATATACCTATTGTTTGACTATTATAAAAACAAAAAAATTTTACTTAATTGTTTAAGGATAGCTAAAACAGACTTTATTGAGGTCTGAAAGCAAACCGCACTTTTCGCAAAGTTATGAAAAATGTAGTTAAAAGGGGGATTAGCTGTTAAAAGAGTACATTTTTAAACCTAGGAGTTCTTGTTTTAGAAACTTATTTTCCTAAGCCAATAAATTCATTGCATTGCAAAATAAAGCAAGATTTCCATTTTGGAATATTTAGTCAAAACATTTAAAGCTTAAGCATTTATTTTTTTCATTTTTGGCACGAGCAGATGCAAATTTACGCTGTGCTGTTTTAATTTTTTTTTTAAAGTTGGAACTGCTCCTCCTGTTTTAGCCTAATACTCATAGTCTCTAATTGAGAACTTAATGAGTTACAATGTGTGTTGAGAGCCCTATTTTTAAAATTTAAATCTGTAATTTCAGCTTCCAACTTAAATACTTGCATTTTAAATTTTTCTATTTGCACCATATTTGTTTTATTTTCAGAAGTTAATTGATCAATTTGATTCAGTAGCTCCTGACTGTTATTTAAAGTGAAAAAGTCATCTGCATCTGCTGATTTTTTTTTGGGGTGGAGCTTGCGACAGTTGCATTTTAAAAAATTCTTCTTTTTTTAAAACTTTAAAATTTTTTTATATTTCTTTTTTTGGCGTGTTAGCTTTAGGCAGATTTTATCAAACTCGTCATTACTAGGCATATCAAAATCAATTGGAAAAAGAAAACTCATAATACTAAATAAATCACTTCTTATTTTAAAGACTGTCATTAAAATGGAAATGACATTGTTACTGATTTGTCCTAATTAATCGCTTAACAAAAGGAAAGTTACACCTATCTTCCCAACCATTTTTCCATCCAATATGTTGTTTTAGAATTTCCCTCTCAGTTAAATACATAGTTATCAAAATAATATTGACTTATTAATCAATATAATAAAAACAAATAAAATAATATTAATTAACAAATATACGCAGTAGATAAAAGTGGATTTAACAACTTATCTGATATTAGTTTGATCAAACTAATATCCACATTATTTTTTTCTTTAGAAATTAATTGTTCAACTTGACTACTTAGTTCCTTATTCCTATTTAAAATATAAAAATTATCTGCATCTGCTTATTTTTGTTTTTTTTGTTTGTGGAGCTGGAGACAGTTGCATTTTAAAAAATGCTTCGTTTTTTGAAGCTTCAAAATACTTTTTAGAATCTTTTTTTCTTTGTTTTATTTTTCGGCACATTTTTTTTAACACATCAATATTAGGCATATTAAACTCAATTGGCAAAAGAAAACTTAAAAAAGTAAACAACGCTTTTGGATGTAAAACTGTTAATAAAATTGAAATCACATTGTTAGTGATCTTACTAGTTTCAATTACTCGCTTTACAAAATTAAAGTTATACTCATTTTTCCAACCATCTTCCCAACCGATGTACAGTTTCAAAATTTCCCTCTCAGTTGCATACATCACATAAATAATGATAATGATATTATAATAATAATATAATAAAAGAAATTAAATAAAATAATATTTACAAATAAATACACTAAAAATAAAAGAATTAAGCAACTTATCTGAGATTAGTCGAATATCCACGAGGAAATAATCCACGAAACTTTGCTTTATAATCTTTATTGATATAGTAATAAAATTATAATACAAACAACTTAAATAGAATAATATTGACGAATAGATGTACTAGATAAAATCGGATTAATCAACTTATCTGAAATTAGTCAAATATCCAAGAGAAATTAATCCGGGAAACTTTGTTATTTATTCTATAAAATGTGTCTCGTTTGTTTTGTTTGTTTTCTTAAAATGCATCCGATAATCGTTGGGGACGTAACGATCAGAGTTTGCGTCACCGCTTTAAAATGTAAACAAGAATTTATGCAAAAAAAACTAAAAAAAATGTCGCTAAACATGCCAAGTTTGAAAACATATTTGATAACATAGCTAGAGGTACAGAAAATAATTTTTTGATTTTCTTATTCATATAAGGTTGAAGTATTACTAAATCCACAGACTTTTCAAAAATGTTATGTTTTTTATTCAAAACGAATAAAAACAAAAATATAAATGCATTATAAACTAACTTTCTATATAAAAACTTGCAAAGTCTGTGGAAATCTAGATAGAACAGACATTCATTAATAACTGCTCTAAATTTCAACCATCGACCATGTAGCTATGTTATCAAATCTTAGTTGGCCTAAGACAGGTTTTGCGTAAAAATCGCAAAAATCAGAAAAGTGATGCCAAATTATTAACAATATTTTTACAGCTTTCATTTTTATTCCGTTTAATGTAAATGTTTATTTAACAAGGAAAGATAGATCTTTTATATTTTTTTTATTTAAAAATGAAAGCATTTATAGAAAAAAAATACTATTATTTTAAAGTTAATGAATTTTTATACTTTTTATGCGGAAATACTTTTTTTTTTGATAAACTCGTGACGTCAGGCTCGCTTTTATATTGAGTGAAACAGCCGTGTTAGAAGCACCCAACATGGTTACCATGGTAAGCAAACATGATTTTCTAACATTAATTATTTGCATTAAACTTTAACTTAATAAAATAACTAAAAATGCACTAAACTAAGATATTTTAAACTTTGAAACCCAGAGGAATCTTTTTTTTAATATATCTATATAAAATTAACATAGTTGTATAGAGCTAAAAAAAAAATTAAAAATGAGGGGTCTTTCAACTTTAATTGGAAGTTAATTGGATCCAAAGTTATTGCATTTTTTTGTACTGGAAAAACTGATGATTTTTTGACAGATTGCCTTGTCCTAAAGTATAGAAAATTTGGCGCAAAATGTCATGGAAATAATATAAAAAATTATCAAAAATCAAGCGCAAAAACCAAAACAAAAAATAGGCAAAAGAAAAAAATATGTATATACAAAATTTCTAAACAAAATTTCTTAGCACCTTTTCTTTAAAAAAATAGAAATAAATACTTGATTTGAACAGAACAAAGGCTATACTTGCTGGGAACCTATTTAGTGATAGTAATATATTTAAAAAAATTCTTTTTTTGATAACCTGACATTTTTGATAACGACATTTCCCTTAGTCGGGAAAATGTCGTCATGGCAATCGGCAAATGTTGTCATGGTAGTCGGCAAATTTTGGGAACCTTTCTTTTTTTAGTCGGCAAAAGTTGTAATGGCTATCCCCCACGTGACACTTACTCGCGCCGGCCCTGTATATTTATTTCCTTATAGTGTAGTTGAAAGAGACTTTTATGGTAAAAAAAGTCTATTTTGACTACAATTTTTTTACCTTGTTTCTTAAGCTGCATTTTATTGTTGTCGAAATGACAAAGCAATTAAATTAATGCGGAAGTAAATTAAATTTAATTGTTTTTAAAAAAAACCGCAATAATAATGACGAGAAAGTTTTTTTTAACTAGTGGTGTTTTTGTTATTATTTTATTAAAAAACATTTTTAAAACATGCGTAAGTGTTGCTACATATACACCCTAATGTATATATATATATATATATATATATATATATATATATATATATATATATATATATATATATATATATATATATATATATATATATATATATATATACATATACATATATATATATATATATATATATATATATATATATATATATATATATATATATATATATATATATATATATATATATATATATATATATATATATATATATATATATATATATATATACATTAGGGTATACCATAATGTATATATATATACATTATGGTATACCCTATACACTGCACCATAATGTATACATTAGGGTGCAGTGAAACTTTAGGTAAAAATATTAATAGTAAATTATTGATATGTAATAGCAACAAAAAGTTGCCTTTTGATATGTGTTCAAATAAAGTGAATAGAATTTCCTAAAAATTTTAATGTCTTCTGCTACCTCAAGGGGGTCAAAGTTACTAAAAAATAGGTATTTTTCATGAAAACAGTCTGTTTTAGCCATAACTTTTTAAAATAAAAAACTGTATTTTTTTTTTATTAATACCCTAAGCCTAATTACTAATAGTATTGTTTCACCCAGTACTGTATTAATGGGGCTAGGGGCTATAGCCCCAGGCTCCCCAAAAGAGTCAAGAGAAGGTAAGCAGTCGTGGCGCAGTGGTAGCGCACTTGCCTCAGAAATGTAAGATCCGTGGTTCAAACCCCACCTCTAAGCAAGATTTGCGACATCGGTTGGGAGACCTGAACTTCCTATTAAAAGCTCTTCCGCGGTGCTCTGTGATAAAACTGTAAGGACTTCTTGGTGCACCTAAAATCAACTTTGAAAAAAGAAAAAAAAAATGTTTTTTTTTAGTCATCTTCACGCTCTGACACATAAAAAAGGGCCCTGAAAAGTCTAAATTCGCCATTGGTTTCACCTAACCTGTTTTGGTTATCTTGGTTATTTCACCTTTATAACTGTTCAATAAATGTTTAAAATTAAATGTTTTAGACTACTTGTTAACTTTATGTTATATTGACGTAAAATATGTTTATTAACCTTTTTTTAGTTATTATTTAGAAATAATTACCTAAGTGGTTCATTTTATTTCTTTTAATACTTCTCAATATATTTCTTTGCAAATCAAGAAATTGTTATTAATGTTTGATATTTTAGTTTAGCTTTTAGTTTTATTTATGGCTTGCTAGATTAATGTATAAATCAATAATTACTTATGAATCTAATACAAAGTTTGCTTATAATAGAACAAGTTTTAATATGGCCATTAGGTTAGTGAGAACGAAGATGATGCTGACTTGTCCTGTCTTTGGTATACCTAAAGAGATGTCGCAAGTTGTTTAACCAACATATGAAGATGTAATGAAACATTACTTGCTTGTAAAATATCAACTAAAACCAACAGCTGCTACGAAAGAACCTACTATAAAAGAAATCCCTGAAAAAGTTGCACAAGTTGTTGAAAAAATATGGTTAAAACCGATAATTACTCATACACGGGTATTAAAGGTGATTCGCTCCTATCATGATTAATACAGAAAACTATTTCGCAACATCAAGCGCAGTAATTATGATAGCAAAGTAAACGCTTTTAAAGAAGATGCGAGACATAAATTGTTTGACATCTGCATCTGTTAGTGTGTGTTTGAGAAGTGTGTATGTAACAAAACTCGCAAGGTTCCTTCTGCAGAGCAAGATTTTATCCAAGATCAGAGAACTCTCGAATTGATGTGCATTGACAATGTTGATAAACTTGCATCAAATAAACTGACCATGAAGTTTTAAAAAAAAAAGTATTGAGCAGCGGCGTAGAAATAAGCATTGCAATGCCTTGTCTGTGTCTATGGTTGGTGATTTTGAAAGTCGACCTACAGCTCAAAGAGTTGAAGATGATAATTACATTAATAAACGTAATATTTCCGATGTTTCTTCCATTGACATTATTAGTTCTTCGTATTTTCAATGTCGGCAACCACTTGCTGCATTAGCAAAGTCTGTGACCGGAATGTGATCTTAGATAGAGCCGGAGCTGCAATAGCAAATGCAGTTTTGGAAGACTTCAGTGTTGTTAATCAACAAGATACCTCTTATGTTGTTGATCCGAGTAAAATATGACGGGAGCGTAAGAGAAAACGTAATTAACTAAAAATTTCTGAAAATTCAAAAATAGTTCGAGGAATTTATTTTAACGCCAATATTTTTGATAACTTTCAAAAATATTGACGTTAAAAAGTTTGTAGCTGTTGGATCTGACGGAACTGCCGTAAACACAGGAATTAAAGGTAGCCCAATAAGGTTGATGGAAAAAGAATTTAACAAATCGTTGCAATGGTTGGTTTGTCTTTTGCATGCAAACGAACTTCCTCTTCAACATTTGCTAATTTATTTAGATGGATAAACTACATGACCAAAAGCATTTTCTTTCCCAATTGGTAAGGCACTTAATTAATTGTGAGAAATTACCACTTATTGAACTTGAAAAGACTGATGTAACTCTTCCAAAATTTGAACTTAAAGATTTAATGACAGATCAAAAATATATGTGGGAAATGTGCGAAGCAATATCCAAAGGTGAGTGTTCACTAGCCCTATCAAAAAAAACTTTAGAGGTACTAAATCACTTCCGATGGCTGACAACAGCAAATAAACTTCTACGGTTGTATGTGGCGAGCGAGAATTCATTAACAAATCTGATTCATTTAGTAACTTATGTTGTAAGAGTTTATTATCCTGTTTGGTTTAGTATTAAGATGCATCCTTCATGCAAAGATAGTGCGCGGCATTTTTTTAAACTTATTCAATAGTCACGTTACTTATCGCAGGAACAGCGAGATATAGTAGATCCTGTATTACAACTTAACGGCTATTTTGCTCATTCAGAAAATCTCTTACTAGCAATGGTTTGTGACAAACGCCCACAAGTTCGTGATTTAGGATTAAGGCGCATTCTTAAAACGCGACAGGAAAATGATCACACGCTGCGTACTTTCAGTTTGCCAAAGCTTAACTTAGATGCACATAATTACATAGAACTCATCAACTGAAAATAAAATAAAATAATCGAGCCACCGTTGACAGCTGATGAGCCTCGCTGGCTGTATGTGGAGAAAAAACTCGATATGGTTTTATTCGATCGCGTTTACATGCACGTCTCATAATGCCAGTGTTTAACACAAAGTCAGGATATCGTGCTTCCGAACCAATAAATTGGTAGAGTGTAATGACAGATTTTCTAAAACTGTCATTACACTCTACAAATTTTCTTGATTGTGTATGTTAAAATAATTAATGAATAGATATTTTTGTTTCACCCTTTAACTTGTTATAGATTTGCTGACTTACTAACTTGCTAATCTGCCACAGTGACTGAGAGAGGTAGGAGAAGAAGAAGCGCAGAGGACCATGTCCCCTAATTATTTTCAAAAAGACCTTTTTTTATTTTTACAAAGTCGGTATTTAAAGTAGTACTTATTGACATTTTAAATTTTTTTAATGCATTGATCCCAACCCGCCCCCCTTTTCCCCACGAAAGTGTCACGCCCTGAAATATATATAACCTTAAAAGGTCATCGAAATATGTTCATATTAGATAAAAAAGAATGACATATATGTCATTATTTTTAATTATTACAGTTTTTTCTGAAAGAATTTGACAAAAAAGTATAATCTTTAATAAAAAAAAAAAAAATGACTAAAACACTCAATTGTCACTCAAATTAAAAATACTTCTTTTTAGTAATTTTGTTTAAAATTTCAATGTCTTCAGCTGCCTCATAGGTATGAGGCAGCTGAAGACATTGAAATTTTTGAATTTTTTTTTTCAATTTGAACACTTACCAAAAGACAACTTTTTCTTGCTATTACATATAAATATACCACTTTTAATTTTTTCACTGCACTCTAATATACATACCGGTTTTTACATCCATTTAAAACAATCATGACATTCATTTAAAACACGTGACAATCAATTAAAACAGTCGTAATTTTCAATTAAAACATTTAATGCATGCGCAATCCCAACATTCTATATTATTAAAAAAAAAAAGGTTTTCTTTACTTATTTATCTAATATTATATAAATTTATTTTATTAATATTATATTAATTTATTTTAATTTAATGAAATTTAATTTAAATTTAAATGGATGTCATGTTTGTTTTTAATGGATGCAAAACCATATTTTTTTAGATATTTTTTATACACACATTTTATTCACCCTGGTGATGGATAATGTCAGAATCCATTATAATATTGAGATGAGGGCTCACAACCAGATATGGTTCGGGACCAGATAAATGTGCAACTTTTAGAATAAATGCAATTAATTAGACAGACCGTTACTCACAATTGTGGCGCTTTTTGTGCGTTTTATCAAACCAACTAGCCAAGAAATGCGCTAGTCTATTAACTACACATTTCTTAGGGAGGCCTGGGAATTTGAAAAGTACAACCATACGAGTGGAGTGTTACACTATTACTTTATTGTGAATGTTACAATTCAAGTTTCACAAATGTATGATTCATACATAAAAAAATATTCATTGATTTTTATTTATTGGTTTTTTTCAACAAGTTATTTGCAAATGACTATAAATAAATAGTTAAATAATTAATTAATGTTAAAATAAAATAAAATAATAATAATTCACATTTTGAAAATAAAATTTAAAGAAATTCACTTAATGTAATTAAAACAGAATAAATTTTTATTTATTTTTCCTAAACGCTTTTCTTGCTTTTTGTTCTGAAAATGCAGCAATTATATTTGAAAAATCCAGTTTTCATGCAATACCGCAATTTATATTCAGCATAGCAACTCCATTCAACCGTTCCTGCCTCATAGTTGAACGATGATAATTTTTTATCTGCTTTAAAATATTAAGTGTCCGTTCGCCCGAAGTCGTCCATACAGGAAAGCTGATAAAAATGCGTATGCAATTGTAATGTTTGGAAAAACACCTGAAAGACAAGTCCAAGAATTTCCTCCAGCAACTTTTTTGGCGTGCAGTCTAGTTTAAAATTAACACCATAGATTCTTTTAAAAATTAAACCTAATTTTCTAGTTCTTGTGAGATTTCTTTGTCATATTTATGCTGAAAATGTTGAGCAGCCAATACAAATCTACGTCATTCAAATTTTTAAGCTGCCATAAAAGTCCAAAAAATTTACACAACTCTTGTTACGGCTAAAGTCGTCGCGTGAGGCCAGATTTAATTGAGTCAATAATGAGAATATATACATTGATTTTAAAATACAGCTCGGCATCATCTTGATTTGGGAAATGAGGATTAGTTAAAAACTCACATGAAACACCAATATTTCTTGCAACAAATTTTGACTCAAATTTGAGTTAAAATCTTATCAAATTGTCCACGCAACCTTTGAATGTCATTACATAGCTTTTCAATCTTATCCTTTTTAACATCAAGAGTAACTTGGCGTTCCTCGATGATTAGATTTGTCTGATGAATCATTTAGAGTAGCTTTATTCAGATAGATGACATCAAAATGTAGTCAAATTTGGAAATGTACTTTTGAATAGCATTGAGTTCCATTTTAGCTTGGGTAGTTAAATGTAGCAAGACCTTATTTAAGACCTCTTGCGAAAAATTTAAAGTTTAATGAAAAAATTATAACAGTACGAAAAATAACTGGGAAATTATTTTTTGATTATTTAATATAAGTTGGGAAATTGTGTTAACTAGCTATGAATGCCAAATAAAATCTTATACACGCTCAATTTTATTTTAGGCACTAAATTATAGCATTTATACGTGGTGGTCTTAAACGTTTTTCCAAGACTGTATATATATGCCAACTTATTAGTGTATCCCGATTGCTTTTGTGCGTCTTCATAAATATGTGTCGGTTTATTAAAAATAACTTCACTTTATGAGTTGGCAGACAATCTTAGCTTAATATTTTTTATTATGATATTGATATATATAGATTGTTTATTATGTTAGGTGGATGGTTAGAATCAGCATGTATATAACTTAGCTTATTATCAGGCTTGCAGGCTTGCAGGCTTGCAGGTTGAAATAAATTCTGAGTAAGATTAAAAATTAATTTAAGGTAATTAACAATTTTAACATTGAAAGAGATGTTAAGTTTAAAAACTTGAACGACATGCTTTTTTATTTGTTCCATTTAATGACTATTTTTGTTCTTAAAAACAGCCGTCATCTCGATACAAACCGAAATTATTTTTGTTGTAAAACTGCAAAAGATGATCTAAAATAAAAATCCCGACTAATTCGCAAACTTCAGCGCCATCATAGGTTCCCATGGTAACATCAAACAATCATGCTTTTTTTTTTATCCATGATATTCCACCGTTAAAAATGAAAGATTTTCTTGCATGACGTATAATGGATTTGTTTTGCTCGTCTTTTATAATATGTTGTTCGGCGAAAGTAATAGCGTTATTAAGTATGTTTTCATCAATTGATGAAAAAAAATTATGTCAAATACTAAAAATTTACAAAGGTCTTTATCATCAATTTTTCGGAACCATTTTATTACATTCTGTGTATTTTGCCATTGGTTTAAACAGAGCCTGGTTCTTAATTCCGAGTTGGTATTGGATAAAATAAGCTTTGACAATCTTCCTACCTCATTTTTTGCAGGATTTAAAAGACGCACAGTAGAGATGTTTAGAAAGTTGGTTTTATGGTCTTTTAAAGTTATAAAACAATCAGCAGTTCCGTTCATCTTGATTCTATTCAAAATATCATGATTTTTTAAAATTTGCTTACTTTCTTATTTACTACGTCTTTTAGTTTTGGATCGGCCTTTTTATAAATAGAAGATATTTTGTACATGTTGGAAGTTTTGTCAGCACGAGTTTAAGTTTATAACACTTACGTAAAGATTTAATGTCATTATTTATTTTTTCTTGAAATGTGTTGTTGAGATTCCGAAATTTTATAGTTTTAACGAGACTTATTAAATCTTTTTCAAATAGTGACATTTCTTTAATTTGTGGGGGGCACTTTGAAAATTTTACTCCATAGCTAGTATAATCATTGAACTTAGACGTATCACCGAGTTGTTTGTTAATAAAAAATAACGCTTTCCATCTCATTCTTTTTATAGGAGCTTCAGTTTTCTCCAGAAACTGCAGCATAAATTCTTTTTCAGATGGTATGCGTATATTTTTGATTGAGTAATTAAAGTTTATTTTTTCCATCTTGGACATTTTGTTTAGAGTGCTCAACTAAAGGAGCGTTTATATTGTGGTTGTATGATATATATATATATATATATATATATATATATATATATATATATATATATATATATATATATATATATATATATATATATACGTTTATATTGTTGTTGTCTAATATATATATATATATATATATATATATATATATATATATATATATATATATATATATATATATATATATATATATATATATATATATATATATATATATATATATATATATATATATATATATATATATATATATATATATGTATATATATATATATATGTATATACATACAAGTATATACGTTTATACTGTTGCTGTATAATTTTTTTAATCTTAGAGCCTGCTGCTACAAGGGAGTGTTGCTACATCGACTATCTTATAGCCTGACTCGCTACGGAGTGTTGCTACATCGACTGACAAATAGCCTGACTCGCAAGGGAGTACTGCTACATTGACTGACAAATAGCCTGACTCGCATAGGATCGCTGCTACATCGATTGAGGGTTTGGTTTAGGCAGGCAGTCTAAAATTAAAAAAAAAAAATGTTTTTGAAGTTTTTTAAAATTTTCTTTTCAGGCGTATTAACGCGCTCTTTTAAACAACAGTTATATATATATATATATATATATATATATATATATATATATATATATATATATATATATATATATATATATATATATATATATATATATGTATATATATGTATATATATGTATATATATACATATATATATATATATGTATATATGTATATGTATATATATATATATACATATATATATATACATACATATATATATATATATATATATATATATATATATATATATATATATATATATATATATATATATATATATATATATATATATATATATATATATATATATATATATATATATATATATATATATATAATATATATATATATATATATATATATATATATATATATATATATATATATATATATATATATATATATATATATATATATATATATATATATATATATATATATATATATATATATATATAGTGGATGCCTCATATTTGTATCATTACATTTGGTTTTATCTGCTGTATGTCCAAATAATAAACTATGCCGACCGGGACTTTTGACGTCATCGATTACAACATTAAGCAGTTATGTAAGTACAAATCGAATGCCGTTTACTCTGTTAAACAGTTCCGCTCTTCAAAAAACATCAGCAAAAAATGAACAGCATTGCCTCCAGAAATGCTACGCTTTGTCAACGTGTCTTTCAATTAATGTTTTAAGTAACATTTCTGAAAACATTGAAATTGAATGCCAACTTCTTGGTGAACAAGCATATACGAATAAAGAAAAACTTGTTTTTCAAGCAAATTCCACCCACTACACAATACTGGTGAGTTTAACAAACTGTTTTTTCGTTAACACTATTTTTTTACTTTTAAAGTTTTTTTTTTTAATTAAAATATGTTAAGTTATTTTTTGCCAGACAAAATATCAATAAAAAAAAACCAATCAGAAAAAATATTTATTTTGAGATGCTGAATCCAAATTAAACACTACAATTGCAAAATTCAAAATGCTGTTTGAAATAGTTTGAGGCGTTTAGTAAAATTTTGTAATTTTGTTTTCCAGTCTGACTTATTTTGATATGAAAATTAAAAAAATCAAAAAAATGAATATGATGAACCTAATTCAATATAACCTACATTAAAAGTATTTATAATCTGCAGTTATTAATGGATACTTATGGATTCAAAAATTATAATTCAGCTAAACATGCATTCAGTTCAATTTATCATTCAACTATTGGCATTCAACAATCGCAAAGTGTTGTAATTTATTTAAAACATCGCAATATTTAACAGGCATTTTCATAGACTTTCATAACCAATATAAATCTAATCTTTATCTTAACTGGATTCATATGAAAGCTTCATTATTATGTCATGTTTATTATATCTAAGATTATTTTAACACACAATAAAATATCTTAAAATATTAAAATAGTAATAGTGTTTCTTTTTTGGTCCTACAAAAACATATTTTATATTTTGTAAGAAACAAATCAAAAAAACGTTTAAAATGCATATATTTTTAATCACTGTTCATGTTAGAAATGAATATTCATTTTAGATATGAGTATGCATGACAGACATGAATTTTTATGTTAGAAATGAATATGGTGACCTTCGATTGTATTTACTTTTTGTATCATTAAATTTTTGTATCATGAACAGGTAAAATAAAATTAAACGCATTATTAAAAATGTCATTTGTTAATGTTAGTGCTTGGCATATATTTCTATGTGGAGCTGAAGATGTTTGAGCTGAAGAAGTAACGTTTTCATAATTAGAAACATTTGAAGCTTCCAAAATTGGACGCCCCTAATATTTTTTTATTGAACGATAACAAACGTTTTTAAATTTTTATTTTTTTTTTAAAAAAGCGATATATTAAATTATTTATTTATAACAAATTTTGGTTGTCACAAAATACACCAATGGACGTCCCAAACAATATTTTTTTCTATGATTTATTTTTTTATTTAGTTTGGTTTTCAACATTTAGTTTTAAAGTATTTGGATTTATTTATAACTAAAAATACTTTCGGACGTCCCGCAACACTTACACACTAAACATATAAGATTTAAAAAAATGTTAAAAATGTCGCTTGTTGTTATATGTTAAAAGTTAAAAACATCAATGCCACAATTTGACGAAACAAAAGTAATCTCTTTGAAAGGTATATTACAAAAAAGTATAATTTCTTGTAAAAATACGACTCTTGTAAAGCGTTTAGTTTTCTTAAAAAAACAAGTGTTTGCATTATTTCCATGTTAAAGCTGGTGAAAAAATTCTTTAAGATCAACTAAGATATTATATATCTTATACTGCTGAGTTAGGTTAGCATGATGATGTCATACTCACCTAATGTCAAATGGCCTGCTGCCTGGGGCTTCAGTACATACATCTACTGACAAATAGCCTGAATCGCAGTGGAGTGCTGCTACATCGACTGAGGGTCAGCAACCTTTTCATTCATTATTCTTCGTTTTCCCTCATTGTTTTCTAAAAACGCTCACTTAATTTAGGCTAGCAAAAAAAGTGAGCAATTGCGCATATAAATATGCTATAGTAGATAATATATATATATCTAAGAGATTACATATATAAATAAAGTGTTTTGGAAAATAACTGAGGAAATAATAAAAATCTTTTTGAACTTTAAACATTTTCTATTTTTATGATGACAGTTAAAGTAAAAACAACTATTATTAATTATATGTTTAGTTGATTCAAAATTTAAAAGGCGATTTAATCAGTTTTTTAGATTACAAAATGGTGTTATTAGTTAAAGATTATTTAATATTTGCAGAGGACGTTGATATAATGGTAAACGTTGATATAATGGTGTTTCAAGGGTTCCGTGTCAAACAGGCTCGAAAAGAAACTATATTTTTAGTATTAGTAGAATATTATCATTTTTATTATTATTGGTCATTATATTAGTTTTTGTTCTGCTTATGAACGAATAAGATTGATAAAGTTTTTTTAAATTTTTCAAGAACTTGTAATCGTATAATGAATTATCTTTGAATTAACACACACTCACACACTCACACACACACACACACACACACACAAAAACACAGAGACAATTTTACGGAGGATTGTGGGGATGCATAGTGAAGCAGAATAACTTTAGAAGATGACAAAACTAGTTTTTTATGTTTTTTGATTTTTAAGTTAATTAATTATTGTTTAAGAGCACTTTGTTGCATTGGGGCGCTTTGTTGCCGTCACTTTGTTCATTTTTGTTACTTTTTTTTGATACTTTTATTAGGGTACTACCCTAATAAAAGTATCAAAAACAAAAAAATTTTTTTAATTTAATTTTAACAGTTTTTTAACATTCTGGATCATGACTATAAATTTATTTCCCTTTAAAAATCAATATTAAATACTTAAATTAGTTTCCAAAGGCAACAAAGTAATTTTTGAATCCCTAGCAACGGCCTTAGCAATCATGTCTTTTTATAAATTTGCCCTATTTTCATAGATATTTCATTGGTATTGTAAAAAGGTTATTTTGACACAGAATAAAATATTAAAGGTGGTAAATCATATATTTCTGGCCAGTTTAGATGTTTTTTAATTATAGATTTTTTTAGTTTATGAAAGTTTTTATTTTGAAAACAGCTTTTCTCAGAATAATTATTTGGCTCAATACTTCTTATTTTCTTTTAAAATTTCTAAATAAATAATGTGCAACAGATTATATTAAAATTTAATTTTAAACAAATTTACAATTAAAAAACAATTCGGTTTTCAACCACAACACTCTACCGATCAAGCAGTTTTAGATAAAAAGAAATACAAACTTCTTTAAAACAGTTTTTCATTAAAAAAAATTGTTTTAGGAACTTTTATAGATCTATTAAAAGCGTTTGTCACAAATAATCGTTGGATCTTAAAAAAATTGAAAAACGCAGAATAAAAAATGAAACTCTTTTTTTGTTTAACAGTTATCTGTGCAACAGAAAACAATGTGTTTTTTTTAACAATAATAATTACACAATCTTACTAGAAATAAAATGCGATTTGTTAATATAAGTTTTTATTTTATATTAACGATCTTCCATAATTCTTAAAAAACTCGATGCAGTACTGTTTGCTGATGGTACAAATTTGTTTTGGTCATCAATTAAAACAACTATATAAATCTGTAAACAATGATCTTAAAAACCTAAAAATCTGGTTTAAAGTAAATAAATTTTCTTTAAATACAGAGAAAACAAAGTACATCTTGTTTTATCTCTACATGCAAATAATATACTTAAGCATGTTACCATTACCAAAAATTGATAATTTAAGCATCAAGTAAACATTTTTCAAAAGTCTCATAAAAATACAAAAATATCAAAAGGTATAAGCATTCTCTTTAAAGTTAAACATTTTCCTAAAAGAATCTAAACATTCTCTAATTTTCTTTTATACAAATTTATCTAACATATGATAGTATTGCATGGGGAAGTACAAAGAAAATTTAAATTAAATTCTCTATATCTACACCAAAAAAGCAAATCAAGATTGATTTTAAAATAAAAATTAAATCATTCATGACAATCCTTTACATAAAAACTTGAATATTTATCAAACTAACATCTAACAAAATATTTTATTTATGCTCAAATGTAAGCTTAGGCTTGTCTCAACTTATGTTACTAATAACTTTTTCAAATAAATACAAGCAGAATTATCACACAATGAGCTAGAAACTTCATATTGCCTTTAATATAATGTTCTGAGTATTTTTACTTGTATACTGTGGGCCATACTTGTATACCAAATTAATACCTCAAATCATAGAAATTAAAAAATTGCATAACCTTATTGTCATAAAGGAAAAATTAAGAAATCTCATAATGAGCGAAAACAATTTTATTGACTTGTTTATAACGTGAAAGATAAATAATAATAATAATAATAATAATAATAATAATAATAATAATAATAATAATAATAATAATAATAATAATAATAATAATAATGATAACAATAAAATAAGAATGACTACCCGGTGGGCATGCGTCGCCCATGAGACGTCTAAAGGATGTCCCACGAACAATTTGTACCCACTGCGTAATATAACAAGTAATAATAACAAGTTAACAACTAAATCTTACACTGTATAATGGATCCCAAAATGTTTATGTGTGTTCTCTAAGATTACTTGTTAAATTGTTAACTTATTTTATATTTCAATGATTCCCAATGAAAAGACTTCCTTGGTTCTGAACAAGTTTCTTTACAATTAGTTTTATTTTAATTATATATATATTTTCAACGAGAACCAGAAGCCAGTCCCTAGCAGCCCATTGATGCAAAGGACTTTCATATATTTTTCAAATGCATGGATTAATGGCAAAAAAAATGTTTACATGTCTCCAGTTTATGTATGTGTTTTAAAAAAAAAGTAAAGATTTTGAATTATATTTTTTCTACGCCGAAAATGATCTACTAGACATGAATTGTAATTTCCTTAAAACTTAACGACTCCCAAAAAAAATCTATTGTTTCAATGAAACAATTAATGCTAATTTTAGTTCTGTAAGGAACTAAATTTTAAAAATATGGTTCAAATGCCAGCTCATTGTTTGGACTAATTTTCTATTACCTTGTCAATTTTCTTTTGTTCCTTTAAACAATTCAGTTCAATCAGATCAATCCAGCTCAAACCAAGCCCCGACGGAATGAATGTGCTTCATAGATAACTCATGATCAGCTCGAATACTAGACATATTTTTCCAATTGCTATTTCCTTCAATTGTGAGCTTGACTTTTAGAACTGAGAACAATTGAAAGCAAAAACATATTACAGAAATTTTATGGTTCAAATAAACAAGTTAATTAGGATCTGACCATTCACCATATTGTAAATTTCCTAAAAATAAATCCGACAGAAACTCTTTTCAGAACTCTAATCTTGCGGGTTCTTTGTTCATGAATCATATAGTTGCCCATTTTCGATCAAGTAAACAAGGTTATTGCTTACTAAAAATGGTCACAAGTCTTTTTAATCTTTGTAAATTGGCCGATTAATTACATTTCCTGAAACCCTTTTGAAAATTGCAACAGAAAACAAATTTCTTTTTGTAAAAAATTAAATACAATTACAACTTAATTCACACTTAATACACACATAATTACAACTTAATACAAATAGTTAAGTTGCAATCAAAATTTCTTTTGATTACAACTTACCTATCAATGTAATTGATAGGTAACTTGTAATCAAATTGTATATTCCTAAATATAAGCTCAGGCTTGTCTCAACTTATGTTACTAATAACTTTTTCAAATCAATACCAACAGATTTATCACACGATGAGCTTGAAACTTCATACTGCCTTTCATTTAATATTTGAAACATTTTTACTTGTATACTGTGGCCCAAACTTGTATACTATGGCCCAAACTTGTAAACTGTGGCCCAAACTTGTACACTGTGGCCCAAACTTGTATAACAAATTAATACCTCAAATTATAGAAATTATATATGTATAAAAAATACACATTTAAATATGAAAAAAACCTGAATATGGCTAAATAAATTCTTTTGTTATTGTAGAATGCCGGTTGTGAAAAAGGTTTATGTTTGAACAATTCAACATGTATACCAAACTATAATGACGACAGCAGTACTTGCAAATGTGTTTCTACAAACTTTGATGGAACTTTTTGTGAACGAGGTAGAGTATTTTTTTTTAAAAAAACCTCTAATTTGCTCACTTTAAATGCAATTGCGTCATTAGTAGAAATTTATAACATGAGTATTTTGATATACATGGGTATAAGGAACAGTTGCAAAAAATGAGGTTAAGCTGGAATAAAAAATAACTGCGAGAAAAAAATGACATTGGATTAAACTAAGCAGCTAGAATAGATTCAACTAGATTAGAGTGCAATTTTTAACATTGTTTAAAAGATAAATGAGTATAATTAAAAAAAAAATCAAACCTAAAAACTTCAGAAAAAAAAAGGAGATAGACTAGAAGTAGATAGACAGTAGAGAAAGAATTCAGAAGGAGATAGAAAGTAGAGAAAGAATTCAGAATTTAAATAATTGAGTTAGAAGTAAAAGAAAAAGATAGAGCAACGTAATGTATATATACATTTTAGCAATAAACTTTTGAGTTTAGTTTGGGTTGAAATTTGTCGGCTACAAAGTTCAGAGGTTAAAGAAGCTTCCATATATATTTTTTTTTATTCAAATTTTTTTTTAGGTGCATTTTAAAAGAACTAATGATCTTTTAATGAACACAGCTTAAGAGAATTTAACTAGGAAGTTCGCGTTCTCTTCCTTACCGATGGTGGAAAATATACTCCGAGCTCGCTTTAAACCTTGGATCGTAAAAGTATTACGAGGTCTACCCAGTGAAAAAAAAACGCATGACCCACATGGATTTTATGTGGATTCCCATAAATCCTACATGAAACCTACATAGAACCATTGTAAGACATGTGTTTTTTTTAATGGAGGAACCCAGGTTTTAAAACCTAGTTTGTTGTACGTGATTACGCACGCAGGTATAAGGAGAGGATTACCCATTAACCAAAATTATTTAAAAAACAAAAAGTGAACTACCTCTCTCTTTCTCTCTCTCTCTTTATATACATACATATATATATATATATATATATATATATATATATATATATATATATATATATATATATATATATATATATATATATATATATATATATATATATATATATATAAGTGCTCCAATGAATTTTTAAAAGAAATTCTCCGAGATTTAAATGCTCAAAAACTACATAAAACATCAAAGAAAAAAAAATAAATCAATGCATACATTGCTTTCAGACAAAGCATGATAACTGACAGGATATCAACTTATTCAAGAATTGACAAATTCCATGCAAAGGTTATATTGAAAAGAAGAAAAGAACCTATGATGTTGCTTTACCGTAAAAAAACCATTTGATAATGTTCAAAGGAACTGTTGAATTTGAGTTAACCTGCTTTAAAATTTAAAGGCCCCACAAAAGATGAATTAAATCTAATAAAGACATTTGTTTCACATGATATTTTCAAGAATTCAAATGTTATTGTCTTGAAAGTAAGTAATACTAAGTTGAATTCATTTGTATATTCGATGATATCTGTCTGCGGAGGAGATGTTTGAAAGATAAATCTAACTTCTAGCCTAACAATATTGAGAATCGGTGCTGTGCTATATCAGCCAATAAAAGACAAATGGAATCCGTCTCCAAAAATGGTTCTGCATTGGGACATAAAACTGTTGACTACGCTGGACTTCAAAGACACCAAAGATTGTCTACCTGGTTTAGTATCCAGAGTCAATGGAACTAAACTTCATAATGTACCACCTCTTCCAAGTTCAACTACAAAATTTGATCTGAAACATGGTTTCGTTGTCCCTGTTGCAACAAAAAATCTACTTTTAGATTGGAAATAAGACAAAAACATCTTAGACATGGTCTTCGACACAACATCCTCAAATACAATTTAGACTTTAACCAAGCAATTATTTATTAAATTTTGTGATATGTTAATAGTTTAATAAATTTTAAATCAATAAATCATTTTTGCACAAACTCTAGAATTACAAATACTGTGGAGGCAATGTGAAGTAATTGACTAGTTGTAGGGCTATTTGGTATAGTTTTATTAAAAAGTAAATATATTACAGCTCAAAAGTTATGACTAAAAAACATTTTACTCCCCCCCTTCCCTCCTTTCATGAAAAATTGAAGATTGCATAAGATATTTTTTTAAACTGTAATATATAATTTAAAAAAATTATATATTGCAGTTTAAAAGTTATGACCTTAAAACGTTTTATTCCCCTCTTCCTTTGGGAAAAAAAGAAGAGGCTTTAAATTTTACACAACCATATCTTCTAAAGTACATAAGATTTTTTTAAGAAACTTAAAAGTTTTTAACAAATTTCAATTTAGTTTACGATATGGAAAACAAAGTATTGTTTTAATGCGTATGTCCCCCTCTCAATCACGGCAGGTGACTTCAAATTTTGAGGGTTTTTCGTTCTCCGCATTTAATAACATATATCTCAATAACTACATGTTCATGGTGGATCAAGTTTCAGCAATTCGTTTACTTCTATTACCGTGTTAAAAGAAATTATCAAACATAATTTTATTTTATACTTACTACTGAACTATATTTTTGAGAATGTTCAAAACTTTCTTTAAAGTCTAAGGTTAGGTTTGTGATACTGTAGATCTAGTGGTTCACTAAATGTACCTGTCACAACTCTGTCAAACCTCCTTAATGTATCAATTTAAGGAAACAGCTCTATCAAAAGTACTAACGCAAGACAGTTTACATTTTTCAATCTTGCTCTTGAAACATTACCATATGTACCTCCGTGATAACTTTTGCGTATAACACTAAGGCTATTAACCCATTTTTTCAAACCTGCCCAGAGAGATATAATATAATAAGAAATGTGGATTACCAAATCATGAGAAGGTAAGTTTCTTGTAAAGGTATGACACTTATGACTAGCTTCTCCAGATCATCTTCCTTTGAACACAACATTAAGTTTAAAAAGCTCTTCATTAGATTACAACTATAGAACAACTAATAAACTTAAAACTCATTATTTGTTTCTTAAGAAAGCCTGCATTAGCATACTTACGGAAACAGTTATCTAGGTCTCTAAACTTCTGAGATCGGATTTCAGCTTTCCCGTCAAACCAGGAACAACAGTATTTTCCACCGTGAGTCTAAAAAAATTTTTAAGTTTTTAAAAAATGGGTTAAAAAAAAAAGATAATTTAAAGAACAAATTGCAGTTGTTCAGGTAATTTAAATACCAAAATTCCCAATAAAATGTTTATGAGTTTGAGGTCTGATGTCAACCATAACCATAAAGGCTTTCAGTAAATCAAAATTGGTTGCTATGGGTGTTGCTACGAAAGTTGAGTTTGTAGTTTAAGAGTGCCTTTTTTAAAATGGATAGTTAGGTATCATCTGAATTATTTTAAATGAAACAAATTACATAGGCGTTTTCTGCATAGCTCAGTTTACTTAAAAACATTCACTTTGAAATTTTCAATTTTTACTTGTTTTTCACCCAAGTACCACCTTAAATTGTCTTTTAAATTTTATCTTTAGTATTCAAAAATTCTAAAATAGTCTCAAAAAGTCCAATGAATCTTGTTAAACATAAGCATTTTGACAGCCTGCGTACTTTACTGCGAAGAATTATCTGATGAAAGTGTTCGTCATTTTCTTCTTTAAATGATATCAGATTCAGGTTTGTGTAAAACAGTTTTTAAAATCTCTTTAACGGCTGGCAAAAATAACGTCTCTTCAATAGTATGCGGTATTCCGGATTTTGCTATAAAAAGCGAAATGTTATAAGACGTCTGCAAACCATCATCGTTTCTTTGTGATGTAAAAGCGAACATTCTGTCCAGCGTGGGTCTATTCTGAAATTTACCTTTAAGTGTTTGAAAGTATTTCAAATCTTTATCTTTTTTATCAAGGTAACATCTTTTCACATGGTCCTTCAGCTTAGATGGTTTCTTAGCGTCATTGCCCAAAATTTTGTTGCATAAAAGAGACATAAGCAATTGTTTGTCCTTCAATGCAGCCCTGGCACAGTGGTTACAGTTGTTACAGTTCTAAGCCAGAACTGTAACCACTGTACCAGGGCTGCATTGAAGGACAAACAATTGCTTATGTCTCTTTTATGCAACAAAATTTTGGGCAATGACGCTAAGAAACCATCTAAGCTGAAGAACCATGTGAAAAGATGTTACCTAGATAAAAAAGATAAAGATTTGAAATACTTTCAAACACTTAAAGGTAAATTTCAGAATAGACCCACGCTGGACAGAATGTTCGCTTTTACATCACAAAGAAACGATGATGGTTTGCAGACGTCTTATAACATTTCGCTTTTTATAGCAAAATCCGGAATACCGCATACTATTGAAGAGACGTTATTTTTGCCAGCCGTTAAAGAGATTTTAAAATAAAATATTCATAAAAGTAATTTTTGATTAAAGAAAGAAAGAAGAAAGGTTTTGCTGTATTTTTATTATTTATTCAAAAACTTGCTTGTTTATTTGAAAGTAGTTTTGCTAAAAGTTTGTTTGTTGTTGAAAGTTGTTTTGCTTTTTGTTATATTGTTGTTAAAAGTTTTGTGTTGAAAGTTGAAATTTTTCTTTGTTGATGTTAGGTTTAAAAGTTATTTTGGAAGTTGTTGCAGTGTTGCGACCTTAAAGTTTAAAACTTGAAAGATTTGGAAATTGAAAGTTTGTTGTTGTCTTTTTATTTTTTTTAGAAAATATGTTTTTTTTTCTTTTAAATTTGTATAAGTGAAAGTTGCTTTTAAAGTTGTTTGCCGGATTTGAAAGGTGATTATTGAGTGAGTCGTTATTGTTTTTAATTGTGCGAAGATGGATCTATCAATGAAAAATATTGAGAAATAATATCTAAGCTTGAATATCAGAAGCAAAACATTTTAAAAGAAACTGAAAAACTATTAAAAAAACAAGAAGAAACTTTTACAAAAGTTCCAACATAAAAATAATATCAGACAGAATAGATAACCTTGAAAAAGAACTTAGTTTTAATAAGTCCCGAGTTAAAATACTAGAAAAAGATACTGGCGACATTAAAGATAGTATAAATTTCCAAGAGGAAAACATCAATAAAGTTTCAAAAAATATTAAAATTCTTTATAAGGCCAGAATCTATATAAATAAAAAAGTTTTATCCCAACTTTATTATGCATTCATTCATAGCTATATGAATTATGCAAATATTGCTTGGGCAAGCACTGAAAAAAGTAAGTTACAATCTCTCTATCGCCGTCAGAAACATGCAATACGTGTAATTAATTTTGCTGATCGTTTTTCTCACTCTAAACATCTTTTTTCTGAAATGAGAATACTTAATATTTACAAACTTAATATTTTTAATATTTTATTCTTTGTATATATATGTAAAAACAATCTTTCTCCTGTCGTTTTTAATGATTTAATTATTTTGAAACCTACCAATAAATACTCTCTAAGAAATAACAACCTTCTATATGAGCCTTTTTGTCGAACAAGTTTTAACCAATTTTGCATTGATTATCGTGCACCCCATCTTTGGAACAAAATTTTTTGCCTAATTTTAATTTTGATCTACCTACTTCTTTGCATCTTTTTAAAGTTAAGCTGAAAAATCTTTTTCTCTCCCGTATTATCAAAATTTGACAACAATATTTATATTATGGAAATATTTATTAAGGTTTATTATATATACTACTGTATTTTTTATGTTCCCAATATTAATTTTTTTTTGCAGAACATCATCATTTGATGTTAGTATTAGTATTTACTAATTTAAGGTTTACTGCGTTTTTGGAAGTTTCTGCATTTGAACCTGAGAACTTCATAAATTTGCACCTTTTAAATGCTAATTATGAAAATATGCCACCTACAGGATTTTAATTTTTATAGTTTTATGTGACCCGAAAGTTTCTTAAAAAGAATCTTTAAACATATTTAGGATATTCCAAAATTAAACCTAAAAGTTTAATTTCTGGCCTGTCTGAGCCAATATAGACTTTGTCTTTGTATTCAGATTTATTAGAACATACTGTTGCTTGGTATACAGTGTAATTCGATTGTTTATATAAATATAAATATATATAATATATATATATATATATATATATATATATATATATATATATATATATATATATATATATATATATATATAGCTTTATTGAATTAATGCTGCTATTGATTTGTATCTTCTTAGTTTTTCGTATATAGAAATTAAAGTTGTGTTGCTACGATACAATAGAGGGTATGGTTACGGACCCCAAGTTCAAGGTTTTATGAAAGAAACAAGTTTTAAACAGCCACCAGCAAACTCTTTGTGCTTGTTAACATTCAACGACGCAGGTAATATAAATAGCAATAGGGGTGGTCAAGCTTTTGCATACTTTATACCACCGGAGACTGGAATCTATTATTTTATAATTGCTTGCAATTATTACTGCTCATTATTTATTTCAACGGTTGGTAAGCAAGACAGGCGGGTCTATCTTAGCGCTCCGTGAGTAATTTTATTTAGTTTGTTTTTTTGCCAATAATGAAATAAGATTATGAAGATAATAATTTATTAGCTTAATTATATATATTTTTTTAACGTATTCTTCGAGGCAGCATTTCTTTTCAAACAGAATTGCAAATGTATAAATTTTACTTTCGATTGAAGATGAAGAACTAAAATTAAATGATAAGACGCTCTTGATTGCTGTCTGAGTAGCAATCACCATAACTGCTGTCATAGTTGCAATCACCATAACTGCTGTCATAGTTGCAATCACCATAACTGCTGTCATAGCAATCACCATAACTGCTGTCATACATGACAATACACTTGTTGATTTTTTCAAGCATCATTATCTAGCACACCATTACTTATAATTACTAATACTACTATTATGCTACTTATGTTTAAACTTTTTGCTGTGAAAAAAAAAATAAAGTTCCATCAAATTGTATTTTTTTTAGAGGTAAAACGTCTGGTATATATATAGCAGAAAACGAAAAAAAGTTTTTAGAAATGTTGATAACTAATCCGCAAAACTATGAGAATAATCCGTTTGCTTCTTCATTTTCTTTGGGTGTTACTTTTCCAAACGGAACTATATCAAATCCAGTTGACAATCGATATTTGGCATCGATATTTTAAAAAAACAAAACAAATGTTCAATTTTTTTTCCTCGCATAGATTGATACGTTATAATGAGAATCAAATTAGTGGAAAATATTTTCTTTGAATAAATACTTGGGTTCGTGGTCGTGTTTATAAAATTCCTAAAATAAATTGAAATATATAAAAACACAATTTTGAAGAAACTATATTTGCGGAAAAATTTGAATAAACATTTGTTAAGTATTATAATTTTTAATTTTTGTTTAAAAGAAAAATGATTAAAAAGAAGGAAAAAAACAGCATAGACGCATCAAGTGTTTAAAGAGAGAAAATATAGCATTAGTTGTTTTTTTCTTGTATATTTATGTTTTACATTTTATCATATTACTATAATCAGAATCTTCATACTAAGATTTTTTATGTAATAATTTTATGTGTTTTAAAAATAATCTTAACTTGTTAGTTTCATATAAATTTCAAACTCATTTTAAATGAGTAATTTTAACAAATTTTTTTATTTACAACGTGATTGAAGCATAGGAATTTTTCTGTAAAAGCTAAAAACTTTAGTGATTGGTTTCCTATTTAAAAATGTAAGTAGTCTTCGCAATCAAATTATATAACTGCAAAACTCTTCGTTAAATAAAGAAATAATTAGGTTTTTAGGTAAAGAAAGTACAGCATCAACTCAATTATTTAAAGAATATTTTGCGAATAAATTTTTTTTGGATAAAAAGCAAAATATACTTTACTCTAGATTTTGTAAGGAAAAATTATAAGTTATTCATTTTTACTTGTCGTTTTTTAAAACCAAGATAGGGTAGAGC
Source organism: Hydra vulgaris (assembly GCF_022113875.1). Taxonomy (NCBI): domain Eukaryota; kingdom Metazoa; phylum Cnidaria; class Hydrozoa; order Anthoathecata; family Hydridae; genus Hydra; species Hydra vulgaris. The sequence continues at coordinate 56,693,319 of NC_061161.1, forward strand.
GGGGCATATAGGAACAGTGGGACATAACGGTACAGCTATGCCTGAAGTCTTGTATCTCAGCTAAAAAATATTTTTTTAAGTATTTTTTTGATAAAATGTTTTAAATTTTTGTGCTATATTTTTGTAAAAAAAAAATTAATTTTATAAATACCAAAATACAATTCAAAAATTCTAAATTGCATCAATTAGTTTGCGAAAAATCAAAATTTGCGTATTTTATTAAGTGATACAACGACAAAAGATTTATCTTGAACTATTGTTAATTTGCTTTTTTATAAAAAGTTTATTTTTTTTAGACAGTATTTTTTATCATCTTTTTGAATCTGGTTTTAAAAATATATGGAATTAAACTTTTTGAATAATATTAATTTCATTTTTTGAATAGTATTGATTTCAGTAAAATGGAATTGTTGTAAAACGACTTTTGCGGAGACGCGCCCCACAAAAGTCATTTTACAACAATAAATATGATAAATATGGCATATTTAAGTTTGCTCTACATCGGCATATTGCTAATAAATAAGCCAGCTCATCAAAATGTTGCAAAATAGTTTCAAAATATTTTTTGTGTGAACTATGTGATTCATTTTTAGTTTAATTTTGAATATAGCAGTAGTTATCAATTTAATAATATATAGGATGTATTTTATATATAGGTTAGAGCAGAGCGGAGGTATTTTATAATAAAACACAAACTATTCTTATGATTTAGCAACATTTTAAGCTCAGTTTGCAACAGTTTGAAATATAAAATACCATACAAAAAATAAATAAATTGTAATCTAAATTCTAGCATCGTATAAAAATTAAATTTTGATTTTTTTAATCAAAAGACCATATTCCTAATAAGTTATAAAAATATATATTAGGCCTTTGAGTTATAAAGACATTCTAACTCAATATTAAAATGTCCCCTAATATTAACTTATAACATTATTACATTGCTTAAGGGTTAAAATCAAAAAGGTCTCAAAATGAAAGTGAAAAAAGAAACTTCGATATTGTTTATCATTTATTTTTTTAAAAAATTTATAATAATCTAATTTCAAAGTTCTTCTACAAAAAAGACTTTGTAAAAAACTTCTATAAAATTGTTATAAATATTTTTTTATCAGGGTTAATATCTTTTGCTTTAGGGTGACTTTTTATAAAATATTCTTTAATAATGCGTTCAAGCTGACTACAACCCATATGCAGGAATAACCTATTAAGATTTGTAAAATTTAAAACCTAGTCTCCATGTTTCACCATAAACACCTGTATTCATGATGATGACAAAATAATAATCAATAATATTAAATTATAAAAACAAGTAGTTTACTGATGCACAGAGTAATACACAGAGTGATGCACAGAGTGATGCACAGAGCATGCTGCAAGAGTAAAATCAAAAATGTTAGATGTGAGCTAGATATTTAAAACTTTTGAAATTTCTGGCTCACATCGATAGATATTAAGTAAACACTAGTATCTATAAATTCAAGGTCTATAACTAGCTTAGAAATTGAGTTGCATTATTAAAGCAATGGTTAAAGCTATAAATAAGTTAAAAAATATCAAAATAAGTCAAACCAATTCATAAATTCTGGTATTATAAATATTGGGCTTCAAATATAATACTATATACAATGATAAAATTTTTTGGAAGTTGAGTAATTTTAAACGTAAAAAAACGTTTAAAAAAAATAATAATAAAAAAACGTAAAAAAAAAACAACTACAAAAAACTATATCTAAACGTAATAAAAACGTAATAAAAAAAAAAAGTAATAAATTAAATATTTTAATCAAAAGTTTGCCAAAAATTTTTCTGTTACAGTTTTGACTAAAAATGCAGACCATAAGTAGCATTTTTTTACCAACTATTTACCAAAAATTTTTCTGTTACAGTTTTGACTAAAAATGCAGACCATAAGTAGCATTTTTTTACCAACTATATTAAACATAGTATTTACTCTAGCCATAAATACTATGTTTAAATATTTTACTTATGTACATTTTTATTAAGTATAGAGGTAAGTTTTTGCAACAAAAAAATAAAAGTAATAATAATAATAATAAAAAAAAAGTAATTGGATAATAACAAGCTAATTAATTTAATTGACGGAACAATAACTGTTCAGTAGTTTAAAAATTAACACGAGAAAACTAGCACACGTTGGCCCGACGTTGGGCCGACGAGTTAGTTACATCTTAATGGAAGTTCTCCAGTAAGTTTTATATTAATTAAATGACATTCATCTTCTAACTTAATAAAAAGTTTCAAGAAGATTTGCATTTGTTTGTTAGACATTTTACCCAATTATTTGAATCTTTGAAAACGTCGATACCTCTATTTTTGATATTTCGAAGAGTAGTATAACACATTCATACTATTTTTTTCTAGGTAAATACCCTGAGAATCTTTGATATATTTATTCCATATATTTATATATTTGAACAATTTTACTGTCAGTTTTTAAACTTTCTTTTCCTAAAAAATTTCCACATATTTTACATGCTCTTGATAACTTTTGTTAATGAATACTCGCCATTATTTGCAGATTTTTGTGAAAACCGTTCAAAACCATTATTTTTTTTTTTAAAAAAATGACAGGTATTAAAAATTACTATTTTCGAAAAAATAAAAAGGAGAAGTATTATTAACAAATTACCAAAATCTTACAAAAATTTTAGTTCTTCTAAAATATAAATTAATAGAATTAGGTACGTGAGTAAAAACATCATATTTTTTAAATATTATACTGTTTTATATGGTTGGAAAGAGGATCAATACAGTATTTTAAAGATGAAAAAATTATAAATATCTAATAATTCAAAAGTTATGACGGTTTAAATACCGAATTTTTAATATATGGATTTGTTGAAGAAACTGAGGTGAAAATTAATTTTTTATTTGCTTAAATAGTCATAACTTTGTTAGTCCTGATTGAAGTAATACTTGATATCAAAATACCTTGATATCAAAAGATAGGTGTAAGAGTGGGCTACAAATTTGGGCTCAAATCACTGAGCGTATCCAAGGGGAAAGAGGGGACAATAAACCATCACCCTTAATATAAGTAATTGAACATTTTTTTTAGAAAAAAATAGTTTTTTAAGACATAAATAATTTAAATATACAAAAACGTTTTTATAAATTTATATTAAGCTATCAAAGCATACGATGGGTGTGTGTTAATAATAGAGGTGGGTGTGGTAGTGATGATTTGGTACACGTAAATATCAAAAACGACTTATTTTCTTAAATGTTTTTATCTTTACTAAAATGGATTCAATTAGTATACAATATAAAATTATGTTATACAAGAATTTACGCACACAAGTGCTGTTTACAATGACATATGGCAGGGGCCATATGTCATTGTAAACATATGCCACTCTCTACCCTTAAAAAAAAAAAGATAAACAACACAACTACTGTTTTCTAAAATCCCAAAACCAAGTTTTTTTCTGTGTAAAAAAGCTTAAATAAATTAATACCGGACAACCACTAAATATGGTAGGTGAATGTAAAAATCATGTTAAATGAGTCAATCTTTTAACAAACTCTAATATCAAATAAGTTTTTCAATATCTGATTATTTATTTAAAGTACAACAACAAAGAAGTATAAAACACATCTTACTATCTAATAATTTCATTTCAAAACTTTAATAAAAATAGGAAATAATATTGAAAAAATTTAACTTTACCATTATTTTCCATTTTTTAATAAAAGTTTTATTTAATCTAAATCAAATCTAAAAATGTTTAATTAACCCCACTGTATCCCGCGACCATTTCGGACGGATGAAAATTAAGTACTAAAAGTGTGACAAAAATAGACACCTTGCTACAAAAATTTTTTCAATGATTTTGGAAGGTGCATAGATAAATTAAAAACTTAAAAGAAAGAATAGTATATAAAAAAAGAAAAGCATATCTTTGACATTAATAAACTTAATAATGTTAACAATAGTAAAATAATAAACGTAATAAAGTAACAGTAATAGAGTTTAACTATTTAAATTCTAAAAAAAATTTATGTTGATATCAAAGTCAGAAAAGCTTTCCAGCTAAACACGTCATCATTATGCTAACTAAAAAAAAATCTAAAAAACACGGTACAGTTGTTTAGCGGTTCCGTAAAACACGGACATCTATGAACGCTGTGTTTAGATAATTAAATTCTTTTATTCACAACGATGTGTTTAGATGGTTTAATTTTTTTAATCAAAAAGATGTGTTAAGATGGTTTAAATGCTTAAAAAACATTTTGAAGAATAATTTTGCGGGTGAGTTTACGTAATTGAGAAATTAATAACAGATTTTGATAACAGATTTTAATCTTGTTAAAAAAGATAATGAATTTGTGGAAAAGATTAATGCCTTATAATATATAAGCTACTGTAAAAATGCATAAAAATGCTAAAAAATTTTGAAAAGATTTTCTAAGGATACCTACTTAAAAATCTGACCACTAAAAAGTTTGCAGAGACTGAGGAAAACTAATCTTTCCAGATTAGGACTGTTTAAAACAAAATTCGTAAAAATTGGATAAAAAGAATTATAAAGGTACAAAAAGAGAAAATTTTTAACAAAAGAAAAATGTTACAAACGGGGTGAGCAGCTTGTTAAAGAGCAGTGAAAATTGTTTTTTGGACTGTGTCATTAAACTTTTATCACATCGATTTTTAGCTTAATAAAACAGCCAGCAGAAATTTTATCAGATTACATAACTGTACCAGAATTTTATTTTTCCATCTATGATTTTAAAGTCACAACAGGTGAAAAAATTACTAAAGTGTTGATCAGCTCCTAAAAAATTCATGTAAAAACTTGGCTCTGCAATTTTGCTGCTATATATATATATATATATATATATATATATATATATATATATATATATATATATATATATATATATATATATATATATATATATATATATATATATATATATATATATATATATATATATATATATATATATATATATATATATATATATAGCCAGCTATATATATATATATAGCTAGCTATATATATATATATATATATATATATATATATATATATATATATATATATATATATATATATATATATATATATATATATATATATATATATATATATATATATATATATATAGCCAGCTATATATATATATATAGCTAGCTATATATATATATATATATATATATATATATATATATATATATATATATATATATATATATATATATATAGCCAGCTATATATATATATATAGCTGGCTATATTTCACAACAGGTGAAAAAATTACTAAAGTGTTGATCAGCTCCTAAAAAATTCATGTAAAAACTTGGCTCTGCAATTTTGCTGCTATATATATATATATATATATATATATATATATATATATATATATATATATATATATATATATATATATATATATATATAGCCAGCTATATATATATATATAGCTAGCTATATATATATATATATATATATATATATATATATATATATATATATATATATATATATATATATATAGCCAGCTATATATATATATATATAGCTAGCTATATATATATATATATATATATATATATATATATATATATATATATATATATATATAGCCAGCTATATATATATATATAGCTAGCTATATATATATATATATATATATATATATATATATATATATAGCTAGCTATATATATATATATATATATATATATATATATATATATATATATATATATATATATATATATATATATATATATATATATATATATATATTATATATATATATATATATATATATATATATATATATATATATCTGATATATATATATCAGCTTTGCATTATTACATTTGGTTTTATGTCGACCGGCACAGTTGACGTCTTCTACCACAACACTGAGCAGTTATATAAGTAAAAATAAAATGCCATTTACTCTTTTAAACAGTTCCGCTCTTCAAAAAACATCAGCAAAAAATGATTAGCATTGCCTTCAGAAATGCTATGTCTTATCAAACTGTTTTTCTATTAATGTTTTAAGTAGCATCTCTGTCAACATGGATATAGAATGTTAAATTTTTGGTGTACAATCATACTCGAATAAAAACCAAACTTGTTTAACAAGTGAATTTCACCCATTATACAGTATTGTTGAGTTTATATAACAGTTTTAAATTTAAAGCTATTTTTTCATCTTTCACAAAATAAATTTTTGTCATTCTTCCACATATAGATCATACACAAAAAAAGCAACATTAAAAGCTCGGAAAGAAGGTCAACAACTTTAAAATTGTAAATATTCATAAATCTTTTATTCAAGATTGAAAAAGAAATTAGATCTTTGTATAAAAAAAATGTAAGGGCGATCTAGTTATTAAGATAAGTATTTAAATTTTTATCACTACACCTTCTGAATACAAAGAATTTACATCATTATACCACTTGAATACAATTTAATCTTATATCATTGCACCTCCTAAATACAATATATGTTTAAATAATTACACGGAATACGATTTAAGTTATCACCATTACGTCTACTGAATACGATTTAATTTTACATCATTTAACTTCCTTAACACAAATTTAAATTTGCATAATTTTATCTTATGACCATTTAATTTAATGGGAGCCATTATGCTTCTAAGAAAACATTTAGCATTTGTAAAGTGGTTTTGAAATTAAATATTTCTTTTGCTGATTCTACTGCTTAAAGAGACATTCGAGTTTAGATTTGTTTATACTACCCCAAACCCCAAACTACCCTAAACCCCAAACTACCCCAAACAATATTGCCATAAGAAAAGTAACTATTGATGAATGCAAAATATAGCTGAGTTAGATTCGTCTAAGATTTAACGAGATTTATATAAAATACCAATCATTCTCAAGATTTTATTGATAATATATTTAATATGATCTCTCCAGGATTAATCCTTTCTTTCCAATCGTAGTATAAAAGTTGTTCTTGATGGACAGCACTCTTCTTCTTATTCTGTAACCTCAGGGATTCCCCAAGGCTCAATCCTTGGCCCTATGCTCTTTTTAATTTACATTAACGATCTTCCAGATATTCTCACATCTAAGGTGGCATTGTTCGCTGATGATACTACCATTTATTCTTGTCACCATAAAAAGCCAACTCCCTCTGATTGCTTGCAGGAGGGCATCTGAGCTTGAAAAGGATCTCACTTCTGCTACAGCATGGGGCTCACAGTGGCTGGTGAACTTTAATTCAGATAAAACTCAATTTTTTTCGGTCAATCGTTATCGCAATAATATAGACCTTCCTATATTTATGAACGGTAATGTACTCGACGAGTCTCCTACCCTTCATCTTTTAGGATTAACTCTTACTTCTGATCTTTCTTGGAAACCTTATATCAAATCCGTTGCAAAATTAGCATCTGCTAAAGTTGCTTCTCTTTATCGAGCTCGTCACTTTCTTACTCTGAATTCTATTCTTTATCTCTATAAATCTCAAATCCGGCCTTGTATGGAATACTGTTGCCATATCTCGGGCGGATCTTCTAATGATGCTCTTTCTCTTTTAGACAAGGTGCAAAAACGCATTGTAAACATAGTTGGACCTGCTCTTGCAGCCAACCTTCAACCTCTGTCACATCGACGTAATATTGCTTCTCTTTCTCTTTTCTACAAATACTATAATGGGCACTGCTCGAAGGAGCTAGCGTCTCTTGTGCCATCTACTAAAATTCATTCTCGTGTTACTCGTCATTCAATTAAGTCACATCCTTTTTCTGTTACTGTTCCTAAATGCTCCAAAAAATCTTATTCGTCTAGTTTTTTTCCTCGAACATCAGTTCTTTGGAATTCGCCTCCTTCATCTTGCTTTCCTGATTCATATAATTTGCAATCTTTTAAGTCGTCTGTCAATCGTTATCTTGCTCTACAATCTTCATCTTTTCTCTTTCAGTAACTTCCAACACTAATTAGTGGTTGCTTGCAGCCTTGTTGGAAGCGAAGATAATAAAAAAAAAAAAAAAAAAAATTTTCATCTGTTAAAACACCAAGTAATTTGTTTGTAAAAGAACGCGCATTATTGATGTTATTTATATAAAGTGTTGGTAGGGATGTTGGAATATATTGAAACTTTCATTTAAAATGGAATAAAAAAACTTAGATTTGTAGGTTTTTAAAGATAAGCTGTTAGAGTTAAGCCAGCTTGATATTTGTGCTAGTTCTTTGTTTGCTACTTAAAAAAGAGAAATAATGTTACTGTGAAAATAAAATAAATTTTTTTATTTTACATATTTATTAGTTTTTCTAGTAAAATCTGATGATTATTAGTATCAAATGTTTTTGACATGTCTAGGAATATACCTAAAAACTTTCTCTATACCACAGAAACTATATTTTAAACAGTTTGTGTTTTTAAATAATACTTTTTCGTTTTATAACAGCGTATATAGAATCAGTACCGTTGCTAGTAAGTTGAAAACACTTCTAAAGATTTTTTTTAAATTGCGTCATTTAAAAGTGGGAGACTAGTGAGCGACTAGCTAGCGACATTCGTAACAATAAGGACAATGATTTAGCCTTGAGGATCACTAGCCAGATTAGCTAGTGACTAGCTAGCTATATAAGCTAGCGTCTAGCTAAATACAACTTGTAACAATAAATACGATTTTTTTGCTACGAGAATTGCTTGTCAGATAAGTTAACAACTAGGTTGCATATAAGCTAGCGATAACTCGTAACAATAAAGACCGTGATTTAGCCACGCGGATTGCTAGCTACTAACTAGTGACTAATTATAACAATAAAGACAATTATTTGCTAGAAGACTATCTTAGTAATAAAATACATTTTAATAAGCAATTAAAAAAGATTACTTTTATAAAAAAAATGAAATACAAAATCTAAAAACTGTTTTAATAAAAAAATTAAAATATTTGTCTAAATTCAATAGATTATAAAATGGATAATTTTTTAAAATTAAGACTAAATAACTTTGTTTACATCAACTTTGTAAACACTTTTAAAAAGATAAGAAAATACATTTTATAAATAATAATTTTTAGCTTTTTTACTTCCTTCAAACTTTAAAAAAAAATTGACAAAAATAACTAAAATAAATAAATAACTGTTTACAGCAAGCATCAGCATGATAACAAGTATATAAAGTGCTAGCTGGAATCACTGCACAAGATAATATTGCAAAATATTTTTATTTTTTGATAAGACTAAGCCTGCTTGTTAAGAAAGAATTTCTCTTTCTTGATGCAAAATATTGACATTTTGATTTTTTCAAAAAGATTTGCAATTATTGAAGTTGTTCATGGTTTAGTTGTCGTTAGAAATAAAAAGGAAGCTGCTTTGAAAATCAAATATTTAACTGGTCCTATAATCTTCCACAAAACATATTTACCCCAGTTTGATTGATATTGCATAACATTTTGTCTGTAATGCAAGTTTTTTTTTAAATAGCATTAAAAAAAAATTGTTCTAACATCTTGCTCTCTTTTTCTGTAAATAAGATGATTATTACTACTCGTCAGGAATTCCGAAACCCTAAACGCTTACATGCATGAAGCGTTTAGGGTTGAAGCAAGCAGAGCGTCAGTAACAACATTACATCGCTTGAAACAGTCAACAGATACCGGTGATATATGCGCATCGTTAAATAACTATTTTCTATCAGTCTTTGTTTTAGAGCCCGAAGGTTCAATGCCAGGTTTTGAAAATTGTACACAAGCAGTTTGTGTCATCGATCCAGCAATTTTCTCTATCGACATAATACAAAAATGCCTAAACAGCCTTGATGAAAGAAAATCAACCGGCTGCGATGGCTTACATGCACGGGTCCTTAGTAAATGTTCAGCTACCTTTGCCAAGCCTCTTTCGCTTATCTATAAATGCTTATTTGCAACTGATGTAATTCCTGACTTGTGGAAAAAATTTAATGTAACACCTATTTTCAAGAAGGGGAGTAGGCTAAAAGCATCTAACAACCGGCCAGTCTCGCTCACTTCCATACCTTGCAAAACTATGGAAAGTATTTTACAAAAAAAAAATGAAACACTGCGTTGCTAATGGTCTAATTTATCCAAACCAGCATGGCTTTGTTCATCTTAAGGGATGCATATCAAACCTTTGAGAAACTCGGCACATCATGACGGAAGCAACTCACTGCAGACACGCAGTAGACGTCATTTACAAAGACTTTGCAAAGGCGTTCGACAAAGTACCATATAAACGCCTCCTTCATAAGCTGAGAACATACGGTATTCAAGGCGCTCTCGTTGACTGGATTGCAGCTTGGCTAAACAGTCGATGTCAACGAGTGGTTATAAACAGCATTACTTCTGAATGGAAAGCAGTCACTAGTGGAGTGCCTCAAGGCTCGGTCTTGGGCTCATTGCTATTCGTAATCTTTGTACCTGCCGTACAGAATTACTCATCATATGAAACTGTTTGCCGACAACAGCAAAATAATAGAGATAATTAAAAAGGAGTTGGAAAGTATCACTCTACAAGATGACGTTGACAGAGCATTAGAATGGTCACACATTTGGCTCTTGCATGTTGGGCGCGGATGTAACAAGTCGACGTAATAATAATCAATGTCGAACGTCGACGGCACCAGTCATCCTCTCAAAAAAACCGCAGTCGAAAAGACCTTGGTGTGATGCTCTCAAATGATCTTGGTGTGATGCTCTCAAACTGCATCAGTAGTAAATAAAATGCTAGAGCAACTCAAAAAAACATTTCGCAGTCGCAGTTTTTATTTAAGGCGCACTCTGTATCTCACTTACGTTTGCCCCCATCTTGAGTTTGCTGTACAAGCCTGGTCACCGCATTTAAAATCAGACATTGCCATTCTCGAGCAAGTCCAACAACGAGCAGCAAAAACAATATCAATTATTAAACACCTGTCCTATGAAGATCGACTGTAACGGCTCGGTTTAACAACTCTTCAAGAACGCCGCAAAAGAGCAGATCTTATCGAGCAATTCAAAACCACTCGTAAATTTGAGCTTTTTTTGTCGTCCCGCAAAAATTTTCAAAAAGTAAATATAAGTATATTCAAGAGGCCATAACCAAAAACTAGAACGTCAGATGGTAAAAAACTGTGAGGAGCAATATAACTTTTTTTGAAATAGAATTGTCGCCCTATGGAAACGCTTTCGCAAGAAGTAGTAAACTCTCAATCCATCAATGCTTTCAAAAACAACATAAGAAAGTAACTTTATAGATACAACTGCTGCTTTGTCTGTAGCATCTGTGTCTCCATGCTCGTCAGCATAGAGGGGCCTGGTGTAGCACCTTTTTATCAAATTATAAATAAATTATTGTATTTGTATTTGATCACTGAATTAAATAATAATAAAAATTATTTGAGTTGTTTATTTTACTTTCAAGTTAGGCAAACTCTCTAACCGGATTTGCTAAAAAATAATGTAGATTATGACTTTTTATGGTCTTAGTTCAGTGTGTTTTATCAGTTATTCAACACATGAAGGTTTTGGAATTAAGGAGATTCTAATTAGATAGGTTGCACTATAATAACAATATTTCTGTGCAGAAAAAGTATTAATAATAAAAAGAATAGGAGTATTAATAATAAAAAAATAATATTAACAATAACATAACAAAAGTATAAAAACAGTAGTAGAACAAAAGTAATAAGAGCAACACAAGGAGTAATACAATGACAAAGAACAACAACAACAACAAGAACAACAACTAAAACAACAAAAACATCAGCAACAACAGTAACTTTAACAACGATAAAAATAATAACATAAAAACAAATCCAATGAAAACATTAAACAATAACAGCAAAAATAATAGTTATAATACTACATACATTTATTGTTAATAATAGTTATAATACTACATACATTTATTAATAATACTACATACATTTATTGTTATTGTGGTTTATCCTCTTCCAACTAATTGCCATATAGCGGCCACATTACCAAGGCCCGCAAAGACAAGTTTGGCTCTTCAAAGAGCGTCATAACCCGCTCTACGGTCCAAGAGTAAGGTGAGTTTGGGAGGAACAAAGATATGTTAGAGTAAAAGACAGATGGAGTTGAGTTAGAAAGATAGCATAGAGAAAGTGGGCAGAAATTTCACACGAAGTTAGAAGGTGCAAACGTAATAAGCATGAATTATTATTGTTTATTACATATATATAATATACATAATAGACACCAGCAATTTCTGGAAATTTATCACTTCAAGCTGGAGTAATTACCTTATAAAAAATAGGAATTATGGCGAAAAAAGTAACTTTTAAAGTTGAGTAGAAGCTATCTTATTTTAAAAATAAGCATTAAAATTCCTATTTCCTAAATTCTTAAACTTAAAAGATTTCTTATAAGTCGCCATTTTTATTGGATATATCGGGGTGTTCACTCTGCTAGATAAACTGAGAGAATTAGAAAGGACTGTTTTGAAAGGCATACTAAAAAAACTAAAAAATGTATTTTTTGTGCATAATTGATTCAATGATTATAAAAAATACATTTTCCAGTTATTCAACTGTGTTTTTTAAAAATAGTTTTATACATTTTTTTAAGTTTGTTTTGAGTAGACACCCTGTTTATTATGACATCCGGCCTTAAAAAAATGTAAACAAACCAAAAAGTAGAGTATCAAATTGAAAATTGAACCTTGCGAAACCGTTTTAATGTTATTTTTAAGGAGTTATAAAATCTTTAATATATATTAACTATATTATCAAAATTAATTTATTACAATAATAAAAAAATGCCTTCTGTAAAAAGAACTAGACGGTGTAATTTATATGGTGGTAGCCCTTCTGATCTTCCTATTACAGATCTAGCAACTTATGGTGATGTAGCAAGATTTTTCTACAAATTAAAAAATTTAGATGGTATTAAAGACAAAAATATTATTATTCAAAGAACGCTTTGTAGTTTAAAAGAAATATGGTTCAATTGCAATTTCAAATTAGTTTTGTTACCTGAAAAAGTTTGATTGTTAAACTTTTAAGATTTTATAATAATGTGATTTCTTGGAATGGAAATAAAATTAAACCTTTGACCAAAAAATTGTTGGAAAAAAATAAAGAAAAACTTTTTGATCTGCTAGCATGTAACTGCAAGCTTGAAGTTCTTCCTTGTGATGACAGGAATATCAAATGCTTAGGTTGTTCAAATGTGCATCTTTACTGTAGTTGTGTTGGTAGTAAAAAAGTAAGTTATACAAATTTAAAGTAATTTATTTTAAATTAAACTTTAAATAACTTATTTAATTTTATTGATAAACTTTTTTATATTTTATTATTATTTTTTATATTTTTAGATAATAATACGTAAAACAAATTAATTGAAAATAATATTTAAAACCAGAAATAATAATTTAGGTTCCTTTGGAAGAGTGCTCCTATATAAAAGATCAAAGGGAGAAAATTGGTACTAAAGGAAAGTTTCAAATAGGAGGTATTGATGACTCTGTTTTATCACCTACCTCAAGAAAAACAAAGCAAGCAAAAGCTTCAGTTAATCACAACAAATCACTTTTAAAACTTCAAAACTTACTTCCTGTAAACCTAGCTGGTTTACATCATGGATTGCTAGCTACCTACACAAAGTTGTCAAAGAGTAAAAATAATGAAGCATGTAACAGAATGGAAATGTATTAAAGTTGGAGTCATTCAATTTATTGTTCTTGGACCCACATGTACATCTTTTAATGCGACTAGTAATCGCATAAAAAAAATGTTAAGAACGCTGATTTTTTTTACATTGGAAATGTCATTACGTCTACTATAAACATAAAGGTTATTTATCAAAACATAATAAAATATCCTCTGAAATCAAAATTCAATATCACAATCACAAAATTCAATATCACTCATCACAAAACATATTACACCAACAGACTTTCCACAAAATATTCAATCATATGGATGCATAAATATTAATTAGACATACTTTTCTGTTGTGCAGCAAGGTTTGTTTTGCTGCTCGTGTGCTTTGTTTTTAAAAGAAATAAATTATTAGGAGTCTTTTGTTAACAAAACCTTATATAATTGGAATAAGCTAACCTTATATAATTGGAATAAGACAAAATAGATTTTCACAAAAATAGAGTTTATCCCAAACGTGGACGAGTGTTATAGTATTCAAATACCACTTGAAAGTGTTGCCTTTAGAGCAACACTACTATAGGATTAGTTTTCTGAGGTGATTTTAATGTACATATCCAACAATGTTAAATGCAATTTACAAAAAAACAAAAACATGCATGTTGCCTAATATTAAACGCAAACAGGTACAGCAGTGCTAAACCTCTAAAAGAACTTAGAGTGCTAAACACCAGTGCTAAACCTACTAAAAGAACTTGGAGTGCTTAATATCTTTGAAGTAAACATTTTGAAGAAACTACTTTTTATGTACATTCACTATGGTTATAACTTGGATTTAGATGTGGCAGTTAAAATTTTTTTAAAATCAAGGAAGATTAGAAATCGTACCTTATAAATTAGAAGAATAAAATTTGTTATTTATACTAATGATATCTTCTTATCTTCTTTTGTTCTTGTGTATGTTTTTTCTTTTTACAAAATCTTCTGGTTCAGATACCCTCCTCTTAAAACTTCCTGAACTGCTTATCAACAAAACTAAAATTAACAGAGAATACTCAATCTACTTCTCAGGTGTGTTTCTTAATGAAGGAGTTAGCTGGAGTAATCGTATCAAAAAAGTGGAAAAAAAATCTAAAACTATCGAAATTATGTATAAATCAAATCATCTTCTTAATACAACTTGTTTAAAAAGTATTTATTTCTTTTTTATCCATAGCTGCATCAATTACTTTAACCTAATCTGGGTGAGTACATATCCAACAATGTTAAATGCAATTTACAAAAAAACAAAAACATGCATGTTGCCTAATATTAAACGCAAAAAGGTACAGCAGTGCTAAACCTCTAAAAGAACTTAGAGTGCTTAAGTAAACATTTTGAAGAAACTACTTTTTATGTTTAATTTATAGAATCTACAACTACCAAACACTTCTAAATATCAATTTATTTCTATAAACCACAAATACAAAACTAAGTACTCAATTAACAACATTGTTATACCAAAAACTTTATTAAAACAAGCTGATTTCTCAATATCTTGCCAAAGGTCACGATTGTGGAATTCGATTTTAACAAGTAATATAAAGACTATAACTTCCACTATAAATTTTAAACGTGCAACGTGAAACAACATATTTTCAATTTTGATTATAATCAATTACTAACTTACTTTTAAAACCCCTATTTAACGTTAGTTACTTAATATCTTATATATTGACGCAATACATTTTTATTTTGTTTTTTCAAAAAGTATTTTCTTCAATATGTATGGATTTGAAAGTTATGTTATAATATTGACGTAAAAAAAAAATTATAAAAAATAAAAATAAAAATCAAAAAAATATAAACAAATTAATGAATAAAAAAAAAACAATAATAATAATAAAAAAAAAAACTAAAAAAAAAAATAATAAAAAGTTTATGCATGTGTATTATATACAAGACTTTATCTAAGTTTGTAACAACGGGGCTGGATGGTAAGACCATGTCTTCTGTCAGCTTCAGTCAAAATTTTTTAAAACTTATAATGTTATGATGTAAAACATTGTAAAGCTTATTTCAAAGGACGAAATAAATAAATAAATTAATTAATTGAATATTTATCATTGAGACCAAAGGTGTATTGTTTATTTATTTTTCATCAGTTACATTATATTAAAAATTGCATGAATCTTGTGTATAATTATAATATTTTTAAAAAATGACCTTTCAATTAAAAACAAAAAAAAAAACGATTGAAAAGTTTTTTGAAACTTGCAAAAAATGGGGCAAGATGGAGAGTGGACAATATGGTTTTTCATATAACAATTCAACAAAAAAACTTCAATATTGGTGAAAGGTATTTCCGTGTATATGTAAAAAAAAATAAAAAATAGGTGAAACTGTAATATCAAGTTGTATTTTTAAAACGCCTAATGGTTTTTTAAAAATATTTTTAACGCAAATTTAAACGCATAATTTTTAATTTTTGCGCTAAAAAAGAAAATACCTAGATTTCGATTATTTGGTTATATTTTATATATTTTAAAGAAACTACATCATTTTGGGTGGTATCCAGCCATTATTTCTATTTTCTTATATTTTACACATAATAAATACCTTTGATGAATTAGTAGCATAATAGATAAAAATCTAAAACTTATTGCAAAAATAATTGCTAAGAACATAAATATCTTAAAATTACATCAATAAAAAAGGCTAAAATTTTGCAAAATGCTAGTATATTTGTGTAGCTTGCGCCTGAACGAAAAAATTAAACGAAAAAATTTTTAACGATCAAAAATGGCAGACTTAATAGAATAAAAAACTATTTTTTAGCGATAAAACACTCAATTGATATGGTAATTATAGATTAAGTTTAACTTTTTTTTTAATTTTATTTTAGTTTCAGGCACTGAAAACATTAATAATAAATATACCCTGAAAATTTGAAGCTAAAATAATGTTTTTTTTATTGAGATCCCAATGTTTTCCTACAGCTACTCATAAAGAAAACAAAATTGAAAAAAATCAATTTTGAAATTAAAAATCATATGCACTACTCAGATAAATCTTGTGTTTGAGATAAAAATAATCAATATTCTAAAATTATTTTAGGAAAAATATTTTTACTAATGAATTATACAAGGTTCAATTGTCTAAACAACATTATCTCAAAATTTTCATTTTTTTTTCACCTAAATAATGGCTGGATACCACCAAAGTTGTAGATACCATTGCAATTCTTTCGGGTATAAGTTTTTAAGAATATTTTTTTGCAATAAAAGTTGATTTATTTTATAGAAATGGAGGCAGAAATAGCATAATAAGTAATTTTACGCCAGACATTGAAAGCAGAAATCGCATAATAAGTTAACTTATCCTGCTCACGTGACCTGATTAGTAACTTATGAACTTTTTATTTTAATTTTAATTTCAAGTTTTTCAACTTGCAAACTGAAAACTCATGCAGGTAACGAACCATTATGATAACATAAACATAAAGGACAAAGTACTTTTGCTTCATGACTGATAGTTTTGAAAATAACTCAGAACTTTCAAAGCATTCGCCTTCTTGCCATTTTTTATCTATTATATATATATATATATATATATATATATATATATATATATATATATATATATATATATATATATATATATATATATATATATATTTATATGTATATACAAATATCTTTCAACATGTTAATAAATTTCAACATGTTAAAAACAGCAACTGATGAATACTTGAAGATATTTAATCTTTGAAAAAAAGCCACAGGAGAAGAATAACTATTATTATTTTTAATAGTTAATAGTTTATTAAAAATAATAATTCTATCTTATTTTATCATTTATTATTTACCGTTTTTTTAGTTGCCAATGTTATTTAATCTTGTCAATTAAAGTAAGAGATTTTTCGTTTAAAAAATAAAGCTAAGTTTTGCTAAGCAAAAAAAAAAAGCAAAAAAGAAATGAGTTTGGTTAAATATCTATTTAGGTACGTTAGATATGTTTTTAAAACTTAGATCATAATCTAATCGCTTATTGCATAATAACTAAATTAATCTTTTATAGAATGTTTTTGAAATTTTCATATAATATTTACAAATAATATATATATATATATATATATATATATATATATATATATATATATATATATATATATATATATATATATATATATATATATATATATATATATATATATATATATATATATATATATATATATATATATGTATATATATATATATATATATATATATATATATATATATATATATATACACATATATATTTATATATATATATATACATATATATATATATATATATATATATATATATATATATATATATATATATATATATATATATATATATATATATATATATATATATATATATATATATATATATATATATATATATATATATATATATATATATATATGTATACATATATATATATATATATATATATATATATATATATATATATTTTATATTGTAGGAATTGTGTTATTATTTCAGTAATAGTGATTAATACAACATGTTACATATATGTAATACGCTGTAGTGATCAGTACAACGTGATGCATATATGTAATACGCTGTAATGATCACCAATTATAATTGGTAGAGCAAATGATATAGTGAAAACTAAATATTTGTTAAGATATATTTCAATTACATAACTTGAAGTTTCACGCAATAGCAAGCATCAGATGTAGATGTATGAATAGGAATCATTAGATGTAATAACAACAAAAAAGTAACGACAAAATTTGTATTCTATGAAGTAAAAAATATAAAAATGCTATGAAGTGTCCGCTTTGATTACACGTTTTTAATTAGAATTTATTTTCATCGCGGCACTATAAAGCAAGCTCGGTTCGTTTATTAGGCAATTTTAATGGTGATGTAATAATGCGGTATTTTTCTTTCAAGCATAGTTTGCAAAATTTACCGTCAGAGTTGAATGGCTTCGCTTGATCAAGAATATTCTATTTTAATATAGGTTCTAAAGAGTTATTTTTAATTCCCACCCATATTTCGAAAGTTTATGACAAGACCTAATGGTATTGTCACAAGACCGCTGTCTTGTTTCTGTGACAAGACAACGTCTTGTCTCTATGACAAGACAAGACAAAACCGTTCTCTTGTCTCTTGAGTACCACGGCAGTGCATTTAACCAGGAAGTTCACGTATCCTTTCTATACGTAACGCGAAAATATGACGAGAGCTCGCTTCGAAACTGAATCTCCTGCTTATAACGGAAGGGCTGTAAACATGGCGGCACGGCTGCACGAGTTCCAGCCGGCAAAGTTCAGTAGAATTTGCCTTATTTTCATAAACAAAAGAGTTTTAATGTTTATATCACCTGTTTTTGAACGTTTTCTCTTAGGCTGGATGTAATTATAACTTTTTTCTTTGTGGTAAGTTTTTATATTTGAGGCATTTTCCATTAAATGGGGATAAGGTGATTTGTCAGCAATTGCGACATTAATTAGCATTTTCATGAAAATTTTTATTTTTTTAATTTTGAACATTATATTTTGCCGTCTAAGAAACATACATTATTGTTACAACATACATTATTGTTATATTTTGCCGTTTAAAAAACATACATTATTGTTACGAAGTACATAAATTTACAAATAAAATTAATGGCCGGCGTCACGTTAAATAAGTAGATTTGACGAAATGAAATTCTGTGCATGCGTCAGTTTACAGATACTTGTTAAACAAGTAGACTAGTTAAAAAGTTAAGGCATTATTTGTAAATCCACAAACAAACAAGCAAAAAAAAGAGAAACGTATATTAACCGATCTAAACGCATTTACTTTGTCATGCAAATTTTTATTATTATTTAATAATTATTTTACGGCATTTTTATAGTGATAGTTTACTAAATTTGATATTACTATCGGTGTATATTTTGGTCGAAATTTATATATCTATAGTTTTTTTTGACAAGAAACATATTTTTAAGAAAAATCATTTTTTTTCTAGGTCATCCACTTGATAAGTAAACTAAAATCATACATGCTTTATTGATATCAAATAAAATAGCTATAAAATAGTCATCTATTACAAATTTACTGTATTCCTATATAATTTAACTGCGCATTTGGGCAAAATGTTTTAGATTAAAATAATTATTTTTAGTGAAAAGAATATTTAATTAGAGATTTAATTAAAGCAAGGAGTTATAATAACGTAGCCAAGAGGGAGAACGAAGTTAAAATACGAAAAACAGTCTTAGTAGTAACGAAAGTTTCAATTAAACACCGCGAAATTATCATAATTAAAAGTTAACCAATCACTTCCATTTTTAACGAAAGC
Organism: Hydra vulgaris; assembly: GCF_022113875.1. Classification (NCBI taxonomy): domain Eukaryota; kingdom Metazoa; phylum Cnidaria; class Hydrozoa; order Anthoathecata; family Hydridae; genus Hydra; species Hydra vulgaris. The sequence continues at coordinate 56,713,249 of NC_061161.1, forward strand.
TATTCAATGATATTGTTTCAAGACGTAGTAAGCAATTTAAGCATTGAAAATAAAGAAATGGAAGTTTAAAAAGTTTGTAAATAATTTTTAAAGTCAGTTTGTCGTTATATTTTTGTTGTGCTTTTTGTACGACTAATAATAAATTTCTAGATTAGAATTGAAATAATAAATGTCTAGATAAGTATTGGTTGTGTTTTTGTCATGTATTTTATATCTATATTACATACTTATATGCAGTGCCGGATCAAAGGGGAGGGTGGCTAGGGTGGCTATAGCCCCGGGCCCCGCAAATTAAAGAAACTTTTTTTTTTTAGTGATTTTTAGGCTCAAAAAAAACAAAAATACCCCCGGTCCCCATGAAGTCTAATCCGCCACTGTCTATATGTATATTGGTAGTATTTTTGCCATGTATTTTTAATATTTTGATTTAATTCATTGTTTTTGTCTAAAAACATTTTTTTGATCTTTTTAAATTATTCGTTAAAAATTTATTTACGCATTTTAAAAGTTTGAAACTTTTTGAGGGTAACCTTGTTAATAACCTTCTTGAAAAAAACATAAAGATTTTTCAAGAAACTCAAAAAAAAACTTAATTGACACACCATATATTGATCCTTTTGATTTTAAAATAATAAATAAAAATTTTGAGAAACGAAAAGATTTTTTAAACATTATAAATTACACGTTCGACGTCATAGCTCTTCCAGAGACTTGGCATGTTTTTGAAAATTCTTTTAAATTAAATTCTATTTATAATTAGCCATTTTATAAACTTATAAGTTAACCAAGAGGAAGTGGAAAAAAAAGGTGGAGGATTAGGGCTTTATGTCTCAAAAATGCACGATTTTAAGGTAAAAAACATACTATGCTTCTAAAACGATAATTACGAAATTTTGTAGTTATCGTAATTATATTTCAAAAATTCGTAATTATAAAAAGATTAAATTTTTTATTTATAATTTCAATAAATAGACTTTCGATAGCCTATTTATTGAAATTATAAATAAAAAACTTCGAAATGTTTTAGTTGGATGCGTTTATCGTCCACGAAGTGGTAAAATCAAATCATTTGAAACTTTTGTCAAAAATCCAATTAAAAAAGTAAATAAAGAAAATAAAATTTTATACGTTATTGGAGACATAAACCTTAATGCAAAATTTTCAAAAATAATCCTTTTTTGATATGATTTCTAAATTAATAAGCAAACATGAGTGTCAAAAACTTCGGCAACGGCAATTGACAATATTTTTATTAATAGTTACCTGAAGATGGAATTTTGAAACAGGGATATTTATGACCTATATTATCTATGCCTGACTGTGAACCAAAAGTTATAAACTTGAAAAAACGCAATCTTAAAACAAGTAATACTAATTAGACTTGAACAAGAAACGTGGTCCAACGTGTGTAGATGTCAGAAAACTAATGAAGCTTTCGATAATTTTTTAGATACATTCCTAGATTGCTTTAATGAAACCTGTCCTCAAGAAGATATAAAAATTAAGACAAAAGTATTTACTAATCTGTGGATGGATAAAACACTGATAAAATGCTCCAAAAAGAAGCAAAAACTCTATAAGAAGCAATAACACTATAATTTCTAAATAATAAAAACACTGATAATGAGATACCTTACAAAAACTATAAATATTTTTACCAAAATCTTATTAAAAAAGCTAAAAAAAAATACTACAATAATAAAATCATTAAATGCAAATCTAATAGTAAAAATAAATGGTCCATCATTAATGAGATATTAGGAAGGAAAAAATAAATTCAACTTCTTTACCAGAGAGAATTAATATTAACAATACAAAAATATTCTGTAAAACGCAAATATCCGAGGAATTTAACAAATATTTTATAAATATTGGTCAAAACAGTGCTAATAAAATAAGTCCAACATCTGATTCATATAAAAACTACCTAAAACCCACAAATAATGCCATCATGTACAATAAGAAATTCAACTATAAAGAAATTGGAGAAGCCTTTTCCTTTTTTTAAAAAAAATGAAAGCTCCAGGATTTGATGAAATAACTAGTAATTTAGTTATCTTTAATAAAACTAGTCTGAGCAGACCTCTAATCCATATACCTAAGATCTCAATAACATATGGGATTTTCCGTGACGTCTTTAAAATACCAAAAGTAATCCCTATATTTAAATGTAATGAACATTCCGACAACCAGACGGATATCAATATTGTCTGTATTTTCAAAACTCTTCGAACGTGTAATTTATAATAGAATCTATTGTCCTAATCATTTCACTACAAACAAGTTATTTTACAAAAAAACTGTTCAACAGAGCATGCAATCAATGAATTAGTTAATTAAATAACTGATGGCTTTAAACAAAATAACTTTACTTTAGGAGTTTTTAGATTTATCAAAAGCTTTTGATACATTCCATCCTATTAGATAAACTAAAGCGCTATGGTATAATTAATAAAAATTACAATCGGATTAAAAGTTATCTTACCAATAGAAAACAATGTGTGTAATATACAATCTGGAGTTTTATATTTTTTATGTGGAGTCCCCTAAAGATCTACCTTTGCTTTTTAAAATTTGAGAATCTTTTGTGCTTAAAGGAATCACCAAGAAATTTTGTTTATTTTCTAATTTTTTTATCTTTATTTAATTTATTGAACAGCGCAGCAGTTTTATTCCCATTAGGGTTTTTAATTTAATATTTATATTTTATGGAAAGTGTATATAGGAGCTCTATAAAAAGATTGCAATGACGTATTATCATCTTTATCTTCTTTGAGTTCCAGTCTGTTTAACTCATTATTTAAAAGATCATTGTAAAAAAGAAAATTTTATATTTTATACTGTATATACAAAAACGGTGCTTGTTGACAAGATTTTACTTTCTTCTTTGTTCTACGGACATATTTTTTCTTTCTTGTATATATATTTGTTTGATTATTTATTGTTAAACAGCAAAATAAATGTAAAAAAAAAAAAAAAAAAAAATTCTCTATATTTTTGCCATGTATTTTATATTTAGAATAAAACAATTTGCTTTTAAATCCAACTAAAATACTCCAACACAAAATAAAATCCTAACGGGATTTAATAAGTTTCTGGCCGGAAGAACAGTCTTAAAGAACGTTACTAATCTAGAGCTGAACAGGCGAGCAAAAAATAAGGTTCAAATAGGTAATAGAGTTTAAAAAACTTTCTAATTAAAGGTATAAATATCAAAGTTTTAAGACTTTGATATTCATATTTTTAATTTAGTTACGGAAGAAACAATTACTTCACCTTAATCGTAATTTTGGTTTTAAATAACTTCTTGATTAATCGAATAGTTATTAAAAAAATATCCAACAAAATTTTATTTTATTAATTCATTTCGATAACAACTCTCAAAGCTTGCTGATTACATTTCAAAATTTTTCATTTTTTTTAAAAGCGTCATTATGACTTGCTACTGGAATAATTATATTACAAACACTGTATTGCGATGTAAATCTATTTTCTGCATCGTTCGCCCTCCAGCTAAGCTATTATACCTCCTTGATTAAAGAAAAGTTCTCATTAACAATTTAGCTTTCCGATTAAAAGTAATTGTACGCAAATAAAATAGTAACGAAAGTATTCTAATATTTTCACAGCAAAAAGAAAAGAAGTTAATTTATTAATACGTGTCTAACCGTTGATCAACAATCTAAACGGGTGATATTCAACAATTTTAGCTGTTTCATGTATATAACACAATAATAATAAAATGTGACCTAAATTTAGTTTACTATTTCTTACTACATAGATGTTTTAAATAAAAACGACATTAACTAAACGACACATTTCATGCTAAACTAAAACTTTATTTTGAAAATAAGATATTTTTACACAATATTAGTAACGACATAAAACAACATAGTTTTTAATACCTTTAAAAAAATTTAATTTTGTTGAAACTTCGGGGTTTTTGAAAGAAGTTTGATTTTTCCACATAGAATTACAAGCCTATATAGTATAGAAATGTAGCATAACATAAAAAGTTATGTTATGCTATATTTCTATATCATATCATAAAATTGCAATGAAAAAAGAAAAGAAAATATGCCTGCTTTTGTGCTGGAAAAATATTTAGTAATTTCATTGATCAATATATGTCAATAAATTGAGGTACAAAATGAACCCTTGTGTGTGTCAGAAAAAATTTAATCTTTGAATTATATGAATGTTAAAAATGTTAAATCTGTCATGGCATCTACATGCCAGAATAATCTATACTTTTACAACATTCTATAAAAAGTTAATCAAATATATTATTAAATTTAAAAATAACATCAACTTTACTTAAACTGTTAAAGAGTGAATCATAAAGCTGAACACACTTGAAATGTGCAACAACATCAGGAATCATTATTTAGCTTTAACTTTCACAAAAACCACCTGAATTCAAACAACCAAAAATTCACAAAACTAAGATATTTTAAAGTTTAAAACCAAGATATGTTAGAAAACAATTATAAAAACGAAATTTGTGCTATATCAATCAAGGCGTCATCAAGCCAGTCAGATGGGTTTCTATAAATATCTAAGGCCTTGTCTTTAAACTGTATATAACTTAGAAAACGATAAAATGTTTATAAATCTACAAAAGAAAGAAGTAAGATAAATTGTTAACTTTTCAATGTATTTACCTTAATGATCAGTAATTGTAATAATATATTTGTGTTTCAAAGTTAGCTATCCCAGAGAATTTTTTTTGTTAATATATTTATATATAATTAACATAGTTAACTTTGTGCTTAAAGAGAATTAAAAATGAGGGGACTTTCAACTTTGAAAGTTAATTAAATCCTAAGTTATTGCATTTTTTGTGCTGGAAAATCTAAAGATTTTTTGACAAAACAACATGTTCTTAGATATGCAAAATTTGGCGCAAAAATCAAAACAAACAATACGCAAGTTAACAAGCTTTTAAGTTATGTTAAGTTTGATTAAAAAGTGCAATAGCAAGTTTAAAAGTTTTCAAAAGTACCCGCTGGTTATCTGTAAATAGCATTTACAACTATGTTTTTAGAATTTTTCAGACTCAGAATTATTATAACTTGAAGTATAAACTATAGATCAAACTATTTTTGAAGTTTTGTAAATTATTTTACTGGAAGTTTCTAAAGAAATAAATAAATTATTAAAAAAAAAGTCTCAATAGAAAAAACTTCTCCGGCGCAAAACTATTGAAAGCAAACCTCGCTCTGAAAGACATTAAGTTACATCTAAAAAGCCTGATAGATTATTTATAAATTATTTCAATAATAATTTGGTAGAGTAAATGCCGGTCAAACCGGTAATATTATTTTTTCGATTGCTGATCGAAAAATTTATATAAAACCGGAACTGATAAAAATAATTAAAAAATTAAAAACACCAGAAGAAAGAAAATCATCTCCTCTATTCAAATATGTTTAGTTTAATTTAAAGGCTTTTATATTATGTTTGAACTTTATTAACCAACTTTTGCAGTCCAGAGTAAGTAACAGGTAGGACTTTGTGCCACTAAATTGTTTGCATTAGCAATAATGCCAGTTTATATACCACTTTCTGCTAATCTAACTTCTCAAACAATTTGACTTAATATACTTTCAGTGTAGTTATTGTAAAAATATAGAGTTAAAAAAATGAAAAGAAAAATGAACCCTTGTCGTACGCCTTGAGACAAACGGAATTGATTTGATTTATGTTCAAGGAATTACAGTTTGCGGTAACTTTTTGTTGCAAAAAAGTTTTTTTAAATAACAAACTCCAATTAAAAGTATAAAAGGCTTTATTTTAATCTAAACAAATAATATCAACTAATGAGCTAGTATTACTGTAGTGTTTTATTGTTTCACTGAAAGGGAACTCAGCTCAAAGCTATTTTACTTGAAACCAAATTGACGAGAGTGACTATTTGATATTTCCGAAGATACTTGCATTATATTCAATAGTTTTTTCAAAATAGGTATGATAGAGTAAAAGCGGGTCAAACCGATCATACTATTTTTTCGATCACTGATCAAAAAGTTTAAATAAAACCGGAACTGACAGGAATATTTAAAAAATAAAAACACCAAAAGAAAGAGAATCATCTCCTTTATTCAAATGTGTCAAAATAAAATCCAAGTCATTTTTTAGTCATTTTATTTTTATAAAAGTTTAAAAGAGAGTCGTAAAAATTTGCTTTTTTCTTTTATTTGCT
>NC_061161.1:56724453-56819453 GCF_022113875.1 Hydra vulgaris
AAAATTTCTAGAAATAAAAGAAAAGGTTTATTAAGTTTTTTTGATTTGTAATATTATTTTAAAAACATTAATTGTTCAAGATTTTGCAGAAATTGTCTTTTTCACTCTTGCAAATTTCACATTCATGCAGATTTCATGAACGCTCAACAAAAATAAACTTTTTTTGCTTTGATAAAAGCAAATTTATGAATTAGTTGTTCAAAGACTGGACACTATCTGCTCAAGAGATATCATCTTCGAGGCTGAAAAAAAACAGACTGTTACATGTTCAAACTGGCATTGAGATTTTATTATTTTCGAATATTTTAGCATTGTGTTGTTCTACTTTAATTATATTGAAAAAAATGAAACTTTTAACACGGTATTGCATGCAATATTGCATTGTTCTATCTCCTTAATGAGCAAACTTGAAAATATTATCTTGTTCTATCTCCAATCAACCAATCATATTACAATTACAAAGTTGTTCGGAATAATTTTATCAGTTTTGTTGTTTTCAAAATGGCAACTGCAAATATTGACCAAGAAATGGAACCTGCCCTAAATCAAAACGAAGGTAGTTTTTCAACTTAATTTGTATTATAATTTTGGAAAAGTAGAATTCGACTTTCGCTTGTGCCATTTTAGATTAAATTTAAAAGTTATTATTTATACATCCTGGATAATAAAAAATTAATATTTTAATCGTTAGAGCTGCTTGGCATTACACCTTCTCGTCGGTCGCCCCATGGTGGGGTTTCTAGGAAACGTAAAGCTGATAGGAGTAGTTGGAAACAAAGTGTAAGAAAAATCCAACGTCAGTCGGGTAAAGCTTATAAAAATACGAAAGGAGAACAAATGCCAAAAAGATCTATTGTTGCACTAAAAAGTTGCAGAAATTGTAAATTTAAATGTTCTACCAATATATCTGAGATTGAGCGTAAAATAATATTTGATAACTTTTGGACCTTAGATGATGACGGAAAAAAACATTTCTATTCTAGAACTACTGAAAATCTGGAGAAAAAACGCTGTCGGACAGCTGCTGGTGACAATTCAAGAAGAAAAACATCTTATTATTATAGCTTTTTTGTTTCTAATACACAATATAGAGTTTGTAAATCATATTATCTTTCAACATTGAATATTAGCAGCCATAGAGTGTTTTACTTTCATAAGTTTAATAAATCTTTAACTACTGGAACACCATTGCAATCAAAATCAGGGAAACATGTTAAAAAAAGGTTACTAGAAGAGTCTAAACAAGTTGTACGAGACCATATTAACCTTTTCGCAAGAATTGATGCTCATTATAGCAGGAAAAAGACACATAAAGAATACATGGAAGGATCACTAAATATAGGTAGAATGTATGATCTTTATAAAATATATTGTGATGAAAATGTCTCTCCTCCAGCAAAAGAACATATGTATCGTTATATCTTTAATCACGAGTTCAATATAGAATTTCAAAAACTGAAGAAAGATTTATGTGACACATGCTATGAGTATCGCAACATTGTTAATGCAAGCAATGAACAAAGAGATAGTTATAATAAGCACATAAAATCAAGGAATGATACCAAAACTGAACGTGAAAATGATCGCCAAAATGTTGATTCTAAAACTGCAATTGTTTGTATTGACCTTGAAAATGTTTTAAATTTGCCTAGAGCTAATGTGGGAAACTTTTATTACAAGAGAAAACTTTCAAATTATAACTTAACTGGTCATTGCTCGCTTAACAGGAAGGGTTATTGCATCCTTTGGCACGAAGCCATGACTGGTCGTGGAGGAAATGATCTAGCCAGTGCTGTAACATGTTTGCTTTTGAAAATCATGGCTGACCTTGACATAAATAAGTTCATACTTTGGTTCGATTCATGTGTACCACAAAACCGCAATAGTTTCATGTCAGCAGCTTTGTGTGAATTTATAATACGATACCCACAAATAAAAGTAATTGAACAGAAGTTCTGCGAGCCAGGTCATTCCAGCATTCAAGAATGTGACAACATTCATAGTCAGATTGAAAAATCCCTCTCTGCTGCAGAAATATTTAGTCCACTTGGGCTAGAAAGAGCTATTAAAAATGTAAACCGTAAAAAACCTTTCTGTGTTTACCAAATGCAATTAGGAGATGTAAAGAATTTTTTAGTTGTCGCTGGTTTGTCAAGTTATAAGTTAGTGCCTTATTCAAAGGTTAAAAATCTTGTTTATCGAAACGGACTGCCATACCATGTTTTTTTTAAAACCTCATTTTCAGATAATTATTCACAAGCTCGTATAAATAAGTCTGTCAAGAAAGCAGCATCAACCATTGTTGCAAAACCATTAAATACCAATATACCAATGGCAGCTTGCTTTCGTGCTTCTTATCAGTCTATATCTGTTGCAAAAGCCAATGATATCATTTCCATGTATTCATACATGCCTGCTGTTGATATTGCATTTTATAAAACAATAATAAATTGAACATTTACAAAACATTAACAAAGTCAAAATATTTTTAGGGTTGTTATATGTTTAGTATAAATATAAATAACATATTTATATATATATATATAATAATATAAATAATATACATATAAATAACATATTTAAATAAAATATTTATTTAGTATAAATATAAATATAAAACACATTGAAATAATATTATTTTGAAATCTTGATAAAAATTTTTGTTTAGCTTGTGTTTTTTTTTTGTTTTTTTGTACTTTTATATTCATTTTCCCCCACTTGTTTGGTTTGGATGGTTTTCCATAGTGACATAAAGGCCACTATGAAAGAGTTAAAGCAATGTTTCACAACCTGATGCCCTTCCTGACGTTAACTTGAGTAACAATTTTTTATTTGTAAATATTTGCAATAACTTTTAATAAAAAGTTAAACTCTATTAATGGATACACAGGCATAAGAAAAATAAAATCAAGTTCATCTTGCATGGAGTTTGTGATTAGATTAGTTGAATTGTTGTGAATTATCAGATAGTTACATAATGTTATTTCTTTTATTATTACATTTTTTTAACATAACTCCTTTCTATATACCTTTCATAATTTATTTTATACGTTTATATTATATTAATACGTTTATATTATTATTACGCAGCCAAATTTTCCGTTTTAAATTAGACGTCTTAGTCTTGTCCAGGGCCGGCGCCTACAGGTAATTAAAGTAAATGTAAGTCGTAAGAACAGTGTCGTTAGAGGCTCTTCTAAAAGTTCTCCTAATTAGGGCCTCATTTTATTTAAAAAAACTTAATTTTTTAGGTAATACAAAAAGCGTCTTATATTTTGAAAAGGGTCCCGTTAAATTAGGGGCCCATGCCCCTAATTTAGGGGCCCATGCCCATAAATTAGGAGTGTATGGTACTGCGTAAGAATAATTAGCAGGTAAAACAAAATTTCATCAATTTCTAACATGTCGTTGTTAAAAAAAAGTACTTAATATGTTTAATATATATGATGTAAGAACATAATATTTTTGAATTTTACTAAAAACCAAAGTTATTTTGTTCTATCTCCAAAAGAGGGTGCGAAAAAAAGGGCGTTAGCGTAATTCTAAAAAGTTTTTTTTATCTAAAAATTAATAATAAAACATTTTTAAATCTTAGGAAATACCTAAATTCTCAAAATATTTTTTCAATTTAGCTGCGAACAAATTCAAACTTTGACATCGATTTTCTCAGTTTGCAAAAACATGGAGATAGCACAAGATAATTCTAACGTCGCAATAAGTGCGTCAAATAAAGCTAGAAAACATTAGCCTTAGTGAGAATGGGCATAAGTGCGAACTGGAATAATTGCAAAACATTTACAAAATGTTGTAATTTGTGAGAATTAAAATAAATGCAAATTGGCATAAGTGCGTTGAATAAAACTGCAAATAATAATGCAAGTACAAATTGGCATTTTGCACTTATGCCAGTTTTTACTTATGTAAATGTTAACAAATTCTTTTGGCTCCCTTATGCCGGGTTGCATTTATGCCAACTCGGAACAATCAGTTTTTGCAAGTGCTTCGCCCTTATACCAGTTTGCATTTATGCCAATTTGCACTTATTCCTTTTTTTGCAACTGTTTTGCACTTATGCCAACTCGCACTAAAACCAATGTTTGCAAATTTAATTGAATAATACTTATGCTAGTTTGCATTTATTTATTTGTCCTATATCATTGCCAATCTGTTTAGGCGTTCTTGAGTTTATTAATTCACTTTATACGTTCCAGTGCAATGTCGAGTTGAATAAAAATTGATTGCATCAATTTTTTAATCATATTACTTTGAAACCATGGCCTACTTGCTTTGAAACCACGGCCTAGAGACACTGCCATACCTTCTTTATTTTGCCGAAAACATAGGAAACTGTTTATATTTAAGATTATATTTTTCATAAATTTATATTTAAATTCACAAAAATCTAAATATCCTCTTAACTGGATTTATATTATCTATTAAAAATGTCATTTCGTAGTGTTAGTCATGCTTTGGATTATTTTCTTTGTCGAGGTGAAATGCTGAAGAGATTTTCACAATTGGAAGCATTTGAAGCTTTCCGAATTGAAAGTCAGTGTGTCATTGCATGCTGAAACTCAGGCTTTTTATCACTTTTAACAGCTGCTGTTTACAGTCAACTACTAAAGCAAAATTGGTCTTCTGAGTTGGAAATTGTTCATTACACATCAATAAGATGAAAAAACTAGAAGCATCTTCACAATTTAAAAAGTAAAAATTTATAGCAACTATTATAGTTTCATAATAAATGTCAAGTACAATTATTTAAATTTAAAAATGATCAAAGTTACGTAACGTAACTTGTGGACGACCCCTACTAAGTTTATATAAAAATTTATATGTTTATATTTTATATAAAAGTTTATATAAAAGTTTATATAAAATTTTATATAAAAATATATTTCTCAACTGGAGGTTAAAGTAACAACAAATAAATACTATTTAACAAAAAGGATCAATGGACGTCCCAAATATTATTTTATTAAACAACAAAAAAGTTTTTAATCTTTTTTTGTTGTTGTTAAAAAAGCGATACATTAAATTCTTTATTTATAACAATTTTTGGACGTCCCCAAAGTAGTAGACTGTAAATAAAATCTTTTTCAAAGTCCCTTGTTTTGCGATACAAGTTTTAACGGTTTTTAAAGGTGAAACAAGTTTTAGTAATTAATACATGACAAAGTTCACCAATGGACTTCCCGAACAATATTTTTTCTAAAACTTTTTTTTTTATTTAATTTGGATTTAAACATTTAATTTGTAAGTATTTGATTTTATTTATAAAAAAACACTTTTGGACGTCCTAAAACACTTACACCCTAAATAAATAAGGTTTATTATGATATTAAAAATGTCGCTGATTGTTAGATGTTAAAAGTTATAGTCTAAAATGTCACTTAATCAAAAATTTTCTATTTTTCTGATGATGCCTCTGACAGTTTAAGTAAAGAAATATTGATTATATGTATAGTTCTTATAAATTATATGTTTTGTTGATTCAAATTTCAATAGTCGAATTAATCAGTTTTTTAGATTGCAAAATGGTGTTATTAGTTAAAAATTATTTAATATTTACAGAGTGCATTGATATGATGGTGCATAAGCAATCGATGGTCACACTAAAGGTTTGTCTTCTTGTATTTTAATTAAATGAATGAAAAAGCTAAAAAGCTTTTATTGCCACAGTCATAGAATTAATTTAGGTATTTGTGCCTCATACAATGTGCGATATCTCAAATATTGCCACACATTATTGACGTATTATACTTATTAAACTGTTATCTACCAGACAACAAAAGTTAAATAAGCATATTGAAAGAACTGCTCTGTTGGCTGTCAAAAAACAGTTAAAAAGTTTTTGCAGAAAACGTTGGGTAAAAGAAGTTTACTTTTGTTTTGTATAGTTTTCAAGAATTTTGTGCTATTTCTTTGAAAAATGATTTCAGAAGTTCAATTTTTTTGTGACACTAAAAGGACTCTATCATATCTATTTGTGATTTTTATAGAACAGATTTACTGAATTCCCATGCTTTACCTTGTGAGCTTCATTTATGAAGTGTTATGGTTAAATTTATAACGGTGGTGTCTATTATAATATTACTGAGTTGCTAAAGGTGATAAACTTTCCTGCCTAAGTAACATTACAAATTTACTTGCTACTTTTTAGCCAACTTCATGTGAATATGAATGCACATTTTAATCACTTTTGCGACTGAAAAATTATATTTGAAGCACCATGGTACAGGACCACAATCAAAATAGTTTAGCTTTGATGAATATTTGTATAGAGTTAGTAATAGAATAAAAAACTCATTGATAAGTTTGCTGTTTTCAATCGTAATTAAATTGTTTTTGCATTTCAATAAATTTAAAATAAATATAAAATATTAAATAAAACTTTTTAAATTTGACATAATACAAAAAACATAATAAAAAACATAATACAAAAACACTGAGTGTTTTTTGTCACTAATAAAAAAACTGGCTATTTTTGTCGCCATGCATCCTTATAAAATATTATTTGGCATAAAGCAAGTATTAGAATTCATTGTATTTTTAAGTTGGGTTCAGATATATCGCTGTTTGTGACACTAACGTCAAAAGTTTTATGTTACTATTCTTTATATTAAAATGATGTTGTACACTGCGCGACATAATGATCATTATGTCGCGCAGTGTACAACTTTTGGGGTGTCTTATCGATAAGACACCCCAAAAACATTTATAAAACTCTACTGTACTCATATAACTAAAAACTAATTTTTATTGTAAATGAAAGCAAAGGATTTACAACACTAAACAATATTTTAACAAATTTATTTTAAAGGTAATTCGCATTTTTTTAAAAAAAATATTGTTTTTTTAGTGCGACAAAATTGTAAGACAGTTTTACAAAAAACGTTTATTTGTAAACCGCAGTTGTGGGCAATTAAGAATATTAATTTGATGTAAACACCACAGCTGGTTATATAACTGTAAACTTGTGTGAACAGTCAAAAGTTTCGTTTAGATTTTATTTATCAAGTCTAATATAACAAATGAATTAATAATGGGCCGTGCTGCACCGTTGAGTCCAGATGAGGAAAAAGTACTCTCTAACTTATTGAAAATGGGTTACTCCGTTAGTTAAATGGCTAGAGCTACTGTACGCAGACGAACTGTGATTAAAAACTCCGTTAATAGTCCTCATATGTATGAAATAAAAAAATGTCCCGGAGATCCATTAGTATTATGCGACCGTGAAAGGCGAAGGTTGTTGAGACAAGCTTCAAATTCTTCATTAACTGTAAATTGAATTGCTGCAGAAGCAGATGCGGTTGCTAATTTATGTACAGTTAAGCAAGTTGTTCGTAATGCCTTTCACCATTTGCGCAAAAAACTTTAGCGAAAACTACCTTTGACAACAAATCACATAAACAATTAAACATCTTTTGCAAAGGACCGCGTAACATGGAAAGAAAAGTGACAATGAGTAGTACTTCCAATGAGTACGATTTTGTCTTGATGGGCCGGATAGATGGAGTTATTATTTTCAGGATTTGCGTAAAGAACCAGTAACACAGCTACAACGTCAAATGGTTGGTGATGGTGTAATGATTTGGTATGCAATTGGATATCATAATAAATCAAAAGTTCATTATATAGACAGAAAGATGTAGTCTAAGGATTATCTTTTGATTGTTTTAGAATTTTTAAGACGTTAAGCATCTGTCATAGGTGGTAAAAGTTTTGTTTTTCAGCAAGATAATGCTAGTGTTTATACAGCTAAGATAGTAAAGGAATATTTCAACAGCAGTTAAATAAAATATTGAAGTGGCCAGCTAGATTTCAAGACCTGAAGATTATTGAAAATGATTGGGCACAGTTGTTGCAAATAATGTTTGAAGGTGGTAAACAATATAGTTCAATAGCTAACATGAAATCATTCATCGAATGGGAAGCAATTAACATTTCGTACATAAAAAAAGTAGTATGATTCTTTACCTTCTAGAATGATTGGAGTGATTCAAAAAAATTGTAAAAGTACCCACTATTGATTGTTTAAAATTGAGACGTCTTTTTTTTCAAAAGTGTCTTATAGTTTTATCACACTAGAAAAACAGTTTTTTTTTTTAATAAAATGCGAGTTTGTTTAAAATAAATTTTTTTAAATGTTGTTTAGTTTTGTAATCATTTTACTCTCATTTATTATAAAAAATAATTTTTAAATATAAATATATAGTAGAGTTTTATAAATGTTTTTGGGGTGTCTTATCATTATGTCTCGCAGTGTAAAAATTGTAATGGCAAATGCTTTTGTTTTTGAGATGATTTTTTGTATTTATCAGCAAGGTTTAATAAAATAAAAATTTTAAAACTTACGTTTTCCTGACAAAATATGGCAATAAAATTGCGTCATCATAATTTGTGTTATTTTATATTACATTTGTTACAACATAAATGTTAAATTTTGCAATGTGATATTTATTCATGGTAATGTGTAAATATATATTTTTTATAATAAATTTGTATATAATGTTTAAAAATATGTTTTTACAATAGTAAAGTCACCGAGTGATATCCTTGCATACTTTTAAGCAAAGAAACGCTCTAAATTGATTAAATAATATATATATATATATATATATATATATATATATATATATATATATATATATATATATATATATATATATATATATATATATATATATATATATATATATATATATATGTATATATTTGTCGATTTTTGCAATTTCCTTCCCAACTACTTTTAAAGTTAGAGTGAGGGAGAGGGAGGTTATCTAGATCCACCCCGTGATTTTAGAAACATTTCTTAGATTAGCAGCTAAATTTTTTATCCATTTTGTGAATATTGTGAAACTTTTTCTGAGAAATTTTACCAGACTTGGCAGTAATACCATCAAAAAAACAAATAAATGCAGAAAAAACAAATTTTTTTCTATTTAATTAATCATTTCTAACATTGTTTATCAAGTGTATGGTATCACATTTCCCTTTTTTTAAGAGATCTTCTTATTGGTAAAACCAAAAGTAGTAAATGTTTCTATAGAATCTGGATAAATAGTAGGAACTGTTTTTAAACTTTTAAATAGTATAAACTGGTGAGTTATAGGAGCTGGTTTTAGTCATAAACAGTAGGAACTGGTTTTGGTCATAAATAGTAGGAACTGGTTTTAAAGTTTTAACCAAGTGCAGTCTTTCTTTTGTTCACCCTTCTCTATAAGTTTATGAGTTATAAATCATCTTATATTTATATATAAGATGATTTTTTTTGTTAACAAACCCCTTTGTGTTTTACATCTTCGCTTGTTGGAAAGAAAATACAAGGCTAAAGATTAAAAACATAAACAAGATTAGATTAAAAACATAAACAATTTGGATCAACATCCATCAACACATTATTTGCTAACCATTATGCAGTACAGCTTTGCGTTTGTAAACCTTCAATTATTTGTGCAAAAATGCTGAATTTAAGGTGTATTTTATCTAGGCCAAGTTTAAAACAAAAAATTGCACCAGATATGTAAAGTAAACAAATACAGAAAATTTTTTATTTCTTTACTAGTCTAGTTGTTTTAGTCATGTCTATTTTTTGAATTGTTTGCATTATCAGCCACGTCCACCAATGATTTTAGACTGCTGCTATTTGATAAGAAACAAACTGCGTACTATTGATTCTGCATTCCCAGCGTGTATCGGAAAAAAATCCGTTTTCAGATTTTGTACATGAGTTTAAAAGATTTTCTAATGCGATGTTGAAGTGCCAAATAAAAGATAAATTTGATGCAAAGTTCAAAAAGTGTATGTCTATAAAATCTTGATTGAGACATCTACATAAAGCGTTGTCAAACTTATTTCAAGTATTCGTTTTTGTAAACCACTACATCCCCATTTTATATACGTTCCATTATCATATTCTTGGCCTCTGCAGTTTTGTAAAATTCAGATTTTCATACTTTTCGCTTTCTCGAGATCTAAACCAGTGCTTTTATTGGCTCAAAGAAATTACACAAAATATTACTTGACTTCTACTGGTCTACTGCTACATTTTCCTAAACTTATAGTCAATTTTCACTTGTTGATCAGCATTAGGTTTACAATATAAAATAAAGGAATAATATTTTGAACTTTAATTTGAAAAATTAAAATAAATATTAAAATATTAAAAAAAATATAGCTTATCAAAATATGATAATAAAACAATGATAGTTAAAAAAATCATTGACTTAATAGACTGCTTCAGACAAAAAAAAATTATCAATAGATGGCGTAAAAGAACTAAAAAACAAAGCAATTTTGTAGCAAATCAAATGACATACTAAGCACCACCTAATTCCGACCCACTGAAGATAATTTCTTAATTTTTTCTATTCATTTAAAATAAATTTTTATAAATAACAATCTTAAGCAAAAAACCAACCCTAGAAATCTTGCGATTTTATTTTTTTAATTTTTTTAATTTAGATTAAAAAAACTTATAAGAATAATAATTGTTGTCATTTTTAGTTCAAGTGTTTCAATCTATGGATAGAGTCCTTAGATCTTTTTGCTTTAATGCACTATCAAACTCACCCTCTGCTACAAAGTTATTCAACATTAATTCGAAACCTTGTAGTTCCTGGTTTTTTTAAGATTACAAGTAAATACCGATATTATCAGCGGTATAAGTTTTATACCGCTGATAATATCGGTATAAAACTTATAACAACCGGTTTATATAAAATTGTCAAATGAGGTTTATAAACAACACTTTTTATCAAAACGTAAACAACAGCCAAGAAAAAAATATATATTCTTATAGTTTTAGCCAAAGACTGTAATTTTAAAAAGAGTCTGTAACTGAATATTGTGATGAATATATTAAAAATGCTTTTATAACTGGGACAAATTTGTAAAACTACAACAAAACAGTAAAATATGTCTAAACAAAATATTTTCAAAATCTAAAACCTTTCAGTCCGCACAGAAAAATGCAGAGAACTATTATCAATATAATACATTAGGTTTTGCAGTAGTTACAGTAATTGAAAAGTTCAGCCAGTCAAACTAGATTTCTGCTTCAATTTGCAAAAATATGTGAATCAAATACTTTCCAAGTATTTGTCTGTCCTGCTATAGAGTAAACATGTAAATAATGTGAGAAAGTTGTCCAATTAAAATTTAAAGAACTTAGCTGAGCTATAAAAGTTTTATAAACTTAATGCAGCAGTATTGAAGTAGTAATGAATGTAATGAAGCAGTATTGAAGTAGTAATGAATAGTAAGTAATGAATAGTAGTAATGTAGTAATGAATGTAATGCAGCAGTATTGAATCTTGTTAAATAACCTTTGAACTTATACAATTCTTTATTTACTTGGCTTGACTACCTTGAAAATAACACTAATTTTAAAAAATTTGCAACCTTTAATTCAGTTTTCACTAAATCAACAATTATTATATTTATTATGGTTTGTTTATAAACGCTTGATAGGGGTAGCACTATTAGTTACATTCACCATTAGTTGGTACAAAAAAAAACCTTAAGTGATAATAAAAGCAACTAAAAACTAGTATCTATGGCATCATCTTCCTTATTCATTTGTGGAGAGGCTTTAAAAAATGAGCGTTTCAAATAAGTGAAACTTAAAAATGAGTTATGCGTAGTTTTGAAGTTTTGTATGTTATTCTAGGACTTGGTTTTCAAAAACAAAATAAATCTGTATCTATATTATTTGGAAATTTTTTTTTTATTTTCCTGCTAAATTATTATTCAAGTGTTTCAAAATAATTTCAATATAGCAAAGAAAATCATATACTCATTGAAATTAAGTTACAACGTATGCTTAAATAGGACATTATTAAATTTTCAAATTCTCCCTGGAGAGCTCAAGTAAATGTAACTAAAGAAGAACATTTACACTTAGAAACAGACAACACTTAGAAAATCTAGTTATCAACCACGGTCAAATGATAAAAAAATATACCTAATTAGAGGCATACCCATTGTTATAGTTTGATGGATCGAGTTTAAGTTTATGTCTACTAAGACCAAAACTTAAACTCAATACCAGCTGACTTCAACCAATGAAATACCAACTATAAAATCAGTGTATGAATGATTTCAATCAACTTTAACAGGAATTTACTAATGCTTTTACAGATTATATGAATGAAAATGTCTGTGTGAAGTAGGAAGTGATGCATCTGAAACCACTATAGCTGCAGTTATATACCGGAATAGTTGCAATGTTGTTTTCTTTTCAAAATGACTTCAAAATTTTAAGCTTAAAAGTCTTTCTTTTCATAGAGAAGCATGCCAATAAATACATCCTATTATAGAATGTTTAAGCACCTGCGTAAAACTGTTTTAGGATGCACTGTACTCTCATGGTTAAGCAATCCCTGAGCTGCTAAAAAGACATACGTACAATTATAAGTAAGAACCACTTGTAGATGAAGTTCAACTCTTAGACGCTAACTCCAAATATGCTCAACTAAGGGATCCAGATAGAAGAGAAACCAAATTCTCTTTTACAAATTTAGTCGCAACAAGTTCAACTGTAATCACCGATCAAACGAATTATCGTAAAATTTTACCTGAATATGCATTTAATAAATCTTCTACCCATACAAAATGCCTGCTAAATTTTGCCTTATCGAGAACTTTCCTGAAACTTTTTTAATAAACTTTTCTTTTGTCAACCTTCACAAGCAGGAAATCTTGTCAATAATACCAGTTCAATTATCTAAATGCTTTCAAAAACATCTGGAAACGATACACGTTGATCCTAAAGAGTTGGTTGTTAATCATTATTGCTAGTAGAAAAAGATACGTAAAGAACCTAATAATAGAAGAAGATACGTATATAACCTAATAATAGAAGAAGATACGTAAAAAACAGCGAAATATTAAAAAAAAATCTTGTTTAATTAATATGAACATATTTGTTTTATTGCTGCCGAGAATGATGTGACTTTATTATTTTCTTAAATCTAATTTATTTTAGATTATAAAAACTTAAAAGAATAACAATTGTTGTTTTCCTTAGTACAAGTGTTACATGTAACTCAAATTTTTATCACTGCAATAGACAATTACTAGTAATTAATTTTTTTATTTTTTCCCAATGGCATAAGGAATAAAAACAAAAATACCAGGTTATTTTCATACTTTCTTTTTTTTTTGTTTTTTCTTTGTTACACAGAAACACAAAGACATTTTCACAAAATACAAAAACTATTAATTGCTGTAAAATCAAAATAAATGGAAGAGCAATAAATTTTTAAAATACGAAAAGGATTTTTTATATTAAAAGTTTTTTTTATAACTATTTGGTTAACAAATATTTTTATTATTGAAAATTATTTTTTAAGAACATGAAATCAAATAATGAATTATCTTTGAATTCACACACGCACACACATACACACACACACACACAAGCACAGAAACACAAAGACAATTTTATGGGGGATTGTGGGGACGCAAAGTGGGGCAGAAGAGCTTTAAAACAGGACAAAACTAATTTTTTGTTTGTTTTGGATTTTTAATAAATACTTTATGGGCACTAGTTAGACTTAGAAAAAGGTTTTCCATAGTTTTTTAAACATTTATTTACAAAGTTTTTTTAGAAACATGTAAGTGATAATATTTAAAAGAAAAAAATCAAAAGCTTGAATAAAGAATTAATATTAAAACGTTTTCTAAACGATTCACTAAAATAAATTACAGTTTTTCGAATTTAATGTAAAAAGTCACTCAAGAAAGTTACTCAAGACAAAAAAGTTACTCAAGAACGCTATAAGTTTTATTGCCTTTAATTTGCTAAAAACTTATCTTACAAAACAAAAATAAAAAATGTGATTAGTTCAAGAGTTCATTACCTAACCCTTATCCTATTCCTAACCCTAGCTCTAAAGCCTAAACCTTATCCTAACCTGGTTTTGTTTCCTGGTTTCTACTGACACATTCCCCCTAATTCACACAAAATTGGTGCAAAAAAATATAACAAGTTTTACAGGCTGTAGTCATCAGCAATTTCATTAAAAAAAAAAATTTGAAACTGTATCAGAGCGAGGACAAAAATCGCATTAAAACAAAAATAATAATAATAAAATATTTTAAATGCACTTTTTAAAAGATCTATTAACCTATATTTTTAGCACTTTGAAAATATTTTTTTATTACTAAAAGATAGCGGCAAACCTAAAATTGATGAATGTATGAAAAAAATTTGATACTTATAACAAACTTCAGTTTTAGCACTATAAAAACAAAGTAGTACTAATAAATCGAGTTATTTTTGAAACAAAAGAATTGAGCTAGAGTATGGGTTCTACAGCATTAAATGTCAATCCTAACTTAAAAAAAACGCGTTGATAAGATGGACCGGAGACTATTTTATTTTAGACCACCAATTTTCGTTTTATAACGTCTTTTTTTCGTTTTTGTCGTATGCCTAGTTTTTAAGCATTTCTGCCCCACTGTCGAGCGGGGTAAGTGTGACACCTTCTAAAGAAGATGATTTTCAAGTTACAGTCCGTTGTTTGAGGAACACTATTAGCTAGACGTGTATTCAAGTGATTTCAGTTGGGTGAATTTTAGTTAGAAGAAACTTTTTTTTTTAAAAGCCAGGACTAGGGTTTGGGTTTCCGGTTCTTTTTATGGATTCACATCCCCCGCCCACCCATTACTTCCCTCTTTTTTATTATTTCAAACACGCACAAGAAAAAACATAAAAACTAATAAATTTGCTATATAACAATATAAATAATCACCGTTTTATTATAAATATTTAATTTGTATTAACGATCTTCCATAATCCTTAAAAAACTCGATGCAAAAACGTTTGCTGATGACAAAAATTATCAGCTAAAACAAAATTTTTGTTTTAGCTGATGGCTAAAACAAAAATTTTGTTTTCAGCAAAAATTTTGTTTTCAGCAAAAGTTTTGTTTTCAGCAAAGTTTTTGTTAAAAAAAGTTTTGTTTTCTAATCTGTGAACAACAATCTTAAAAACCTTAACATCTGGTTTAAAGTAAACAAATTTTCATTAGATACAAAGAAAACAAAACACATCTTGTTTTATTCCTAAAAACAAATAATATACCAAGCATGCCACCATTACTAGAAACTGATTATTTAAACATCAAGCAAACATTTTTTGAAAATCTCACAAAAATAGAATCAGTGAAAAAATACGAAAAAGTATAAGTATTCTTTTTAAATTTAAAAATAAAAGAACACTTTCCTAAGAGAATCTAAACATTCTCTAATTTTCTTTAATACAATGTTATCTAACATATGATAATATTGCATGGGGATGTATAAACTTTAAACTATATTCTCTATATATACACCAAAAATTGATTTTATGATAAAAAGAAATTCACTCATGACGATCCTTTACATTAAAGCTTGAATACTTATCAAGTTAACATCTAACAAAATATTTTATTTATGTTTGATTATAACCTCGAACTTGTCTCAACTTATGTTACGAATAACTTTTTTCACATCAATACCAGCAGATTGATCACACGATGAGCTAGAAACTTCATATTGACCTTCATATAAAGTTCTAAAGATTTTCGCTTATACACCGTAGCCCATACTTGAATAAAAAAATAATATCTCAAATTATTGAAATTACAAAATAGTCTTATTGTAATAAAGTAAAAATCTCATAATTAACGAAAACAATTTTATCGATTTGTATTAAACGTAAAAGATAATAATAATAAAAATAGAAAAAAAAAATTAATGACTACCGGTAGGCATGCGTCGCCCCTGAGACGTCTAAACGATGTCCCAAGGACAAAGCGTACCTACTGGGTACTACTATTTACAAGTTAACAATGAGGTAGTTGTTAACTTGTAAATAAACTTGTAGAGAACCAAAAGAAGTCTTTTCATTGGGAATCTTTAGAATTTAAAATGAACTTATAACTAATTAAGCAATTTTAGAAAACACACATAAGCATTTTGGGGTCTACTTTACAGTGCATGAGGTACCTATGGTATGAGTACCTACTGGGTACTACTATGGTAGGTAGTATATATATATAGTATGGTAGTACTGGGTACCTATGGTATGAGTACCTACTGGGTACTACTATTTACAAGTTAACAACTACCTCATGCACTGTAAAGTAGACCCCAAAATGCTTATGTGTGTTTTCTAAAATTGCTTAATTAGTTATAAGTTCATTTTAAATTCTAAAGATTCCCAATGAAAAGACTTCTTTTGGTTCTCTACAAGTTTATTTACAACTAGATAATTTTTTTTTAATTTTATATATATATTTTTGCAACGAAAACAACAAGCAAGTCCCAAGCAGCCTTCAAACAATTTTCAATTGGCTCAATTTTTCAAAAGAGCCGACGGAACGATTGTGCTTCATAGATAACTCATGATTAGCTGAAACACTATACATTTTTTTCCAATTGCTACTTTTTACAATTGTGAGCTTGATTTTTAGAACTTTTTCCAATTGCTACTTTTTACAATTGTGAGCTTGACTTTTAGAAAAATTGAAAGTAAAAACAAAAAACAGCAATTTTATGGATTGAATAAACAAGCTAACAACGATCTGAGCATTCACCATATTGTAAATTTCCTAAAAATAATCTCCAAAAGAAAAATGAAAATAAAAAAGTAGAATATTTAGGAATGTATGAACAATCTATGTATGTATGTATGCACACATACATGCATACATACATACATACATACATACATACATACATACATACATACATACATACATACATACATACATACATACATACATACATACATACATACATACATACATACATACATATATACATACATTCATACATACATACATACATACATACATACACCCATACATACATACATACATACATACATACATACATACATACATACATACATACATACATACATACATACATACATACATACATACATACATACATACATACAAACATACACTAATTATCAACAATTTATCATAAATCATATGTTTTAAATAAACTGTTCTTGTCTGATATGTTTGGTGTACTCGTTTAAACACTTAAAGCTACATCAAAGTTACTAATTTTATTACAAAAACACAAGAACAAAGAAAGTCTCTACTCAAACAACATACTAATATTTGAGGAGCCCGATTGCAAAACACACTAAGTCCGAGTAAACTATTTTTAAGAAAACAGTGTCAAAATAATTTACTCTTAGTTGAGCATTAACAGAAATTGATAATATCTTTTTTCGATTTGAGGGCTTAACCTTTTTTTAATAGGTCTAATATTTTATTAGATGATAGACTTTAGTATATAGAATGTGGAAATAAAGTTAAGTCAACGTTTTTTATTTGGCTTAGCGTGTTTCGCAGATGGGCTCCTCATTTAATGTATATATATACTTTCAAGTCGTTTATATGTATCCTTCTTTGTAACAAAGAATGAGTTTAATTATTGAGTGTAATAGTTACTTAACGATAAAACTATTGAGCATAATAAAATATTAAACAGTTATTTTTTGTATTTTGAAATACTTTGAAAAAAAAATATTTTCTAACAATATTTTGAATAAATAAAGTCTATTTTTTTTTAGAATATAAATATTTCGTTTGATAAAATATGTATTGTTTAAAACACTTCAAATTTCATTTTCAACAATTTTTTTTTCTAAAAATTATATATATAAAAATCCAAATTAAAGAATTTTTCTTGTAAATTGAACAGCAAAATATATGTATGCAAGACATATATTTAAACTTAAACCTGTTTATTGCTGAATAAATTCCTTTAAGTTTAATTTTTTAAGTCTTATAAATAAATAAAAATATTGTTTTTGTAGAATACAGGTTGTGAAAAAGGTTTATGCTTGAACAATTCAACATGTATACCAAACTATAATGACGACACCAGCTCTTGTAAATGTGTTTCTACAAACTTTGATGGAAATTTTTGTGAACGAGGTTGAGTATTTTTTTTTTTAAGTTTTTAATTTGGTCACTTTAATTGCAATTGCATTATGAGTAGAAATATATAACATTAATATTTTAATAAGATTTGTTAACAGTTTTACTTTCAACAAAGTTACAAGCAACAACTTTTTTTATTGAAAGCTAACAGAAGAAGTGAGCCAAAGATTGGTCTAAAAAGCTTTAAATTGTAGCCAGGAAAAAAATGAAGACGAAAAAAAAACTTGAAGCATTTATTTGCAAAGAAAAGAACTATGTGATTAGAAAACAAATATTTGAGCATGAATGAAGAATAAATGGATGCGGTATAGCTGGAACAAAAAAAATAGCAAAAAAAAAATTAAATGACATTGAATTTAACAAAGCAGCTAAATCAGATTCAACTACATTAACAGTGCAATTTTGAACCTTGTCTAAAAGATAAAAGAGCATTATAAAAACTAGCCAAACGTAAAAACATCCATATCAGACAAACAAAAAAATAGACTAGAACAGTAGAGAAAGGATTCAGGAGTTAAACAATTAAGTTAGAGATAAAAGAAAAAGAGCCTATGATTTGCTTATATACATTTTATAAAAGATCAGTAATGAAAAATTATCAGAGTAGACGTCAAGTCGAGAAATTAGTAAGAGTCATTTATCAATTAATATCATTAGGCCAATTTAGCAAAGCATCAACAAGGAATATTATCAAAATAGCAACAAATATTAGCTATAATATACTGAGTTTATAATTTTTTTCATTCAAAATTTTTTTTAGGTGCATTTCAGAGAACTAATGATCCTTTAAGGAACATTATCCTTATCCTTAAGAGAATTTAACTAGAAAGTTCTCGTTCTCTTTCTTACCGATGGTGCGCAATATATCCGAGCTAGCTACAAACCCTGGATTGAAAATGTAGTACTAGAGTTACCTTGTAAAAAAATACGCTTGTCCAACATGGGTTTTATGCGGATTCCCATGAATCTTACATAGAACCTAAGTAACACACGTGTTTGTTTTTTCAATAGGCGAACCTATTTCGTTGCAGTATGTACGCAGAAATGAGAGATGGGCTACCCATAAACTAATTATAATATGATGAATATATATATATATATATATATATATATATATATATATATATATATATATATATATATATATATATATATATATATATATATATATATATATATAATTAAAAGTTTTACAACGTAATTACATATTATTATTGCTTTTTTAAAAAATCCCTATCGCCCTAACTTTTTTGAGCGGCAGTGTATATTAACTAACTTGATTATTTTTCAAGCTATTAATGATTATTATATAATATAAATGAACTATAAAGTACTCTAAACATAATCATTGATATATACAAACGATATTAAGGACTACTCTTGGTAATAATGACAAGGAAATCAAGGGACATAAGCTACCAAAAAAAGAGCAAGTAATTCTTTGCCTTTAATGATGCATTATCTCTTACAATTGATAATGTGCTGAAGCACAATATGAAGGCAAATATTTCCCCAATAGGTAGAATAAACAGCATTGGCAAAGTAGTCAGGCAAGCTCATGATGAACTTATAGAATTAAAGAATTACTACAAAAATCAAAGACAACTAGATAACCTCATAAATTTTATGTCAGAATCTGAATGTTATTGCCTTTATTGGGAGAAACAACATTAGTAATACAAAGATGAACTCATTAGTACATTTACTTATATCTGAAAGAGGAAGAAGTGTTTCAAAAATAGTTCCAGTTCAGCCCACTGATATTGAGCATTTGTACTGCCCCATATCAGCAAACAATTGAAAGAAAAAGGGAATTCGTCTCTAAAAATGGTTCTGCATTGGAACAGACAACTGATGGCTACCCTGGACTCCAAAGAAACCGATGATTGTCTACCTGTTTTAGTATGCGGAATTAATGGAACTAAACTTCATAATGTACCACCCATTCCTAATTCAACAACAAAAGTTGATCTAAAACATGGTTTCGTTGTCTCTGCTGCAACAAAAAATATACTCATAGATTGGAAATACGACAAAAACACCTTAGGCATGGTCTTTGACACGACATCCTCAAATACAGTTTAGACTTAAACAAAGCAATGATTTATTCAATTTAGTTATATGTTAATAGTTTATTAAATTTCAAATCAATAATTCATTTTTGCACAAACTCTATTGTAGTGTTTGTCTTGTCAATAATACTATTGTAGTATGTGTCTGCATCCAGGGAAAGTTAGAACATCCCCTGTTCTAGTTAGCATACCACAGGCAAGTAGGAGAAGTCATACTTTGCGACTGTTTGAGTTCATTAAATATAGAGGCTTCATCCGGTCCATATATTCAATTTTTTACAAAGTAGACCTAATGTTTCTCTTAGATTTTTAAAAATATTTAAAGATTGTTTTAATTGATTAAGTAGACTCAAGTGACTTAAAAAGACTCAAGTAGCTTTAACTAACAAAATGATTAAATTTTTTTTGTAGATTCAAGAACCATTACTTAAAACTTTCACCAATTATAAAGCAAAGTTTTACTATCCTGAACTTCCTTAAGCAACTGAAAAGGAACGAGAAAACTTAAAAAAGTACTTCCATGAATTCCAAACATTAGATTTTGCTCGAGGGAATTACCAAGAAATTAGTAAATTCAGTGTATTATCAGTTACAAAAGAATCCAAACCTCGGATGTTTAGCGTAAACCACACCGGAGTTTTGCACAAAGCATGACGAGTGGCAAAACTTCTGTACACTATGAAAAAAGTCCTATTTTCCACAAAGATAATTAAGCAGTCTCAAAGTTCAGAAGTTGCAACTAAAATTTTTTTACTTGTCTTCGGCAATGGTGGATTACATGCCCGCATCAGTTGCAGCTGATGCTCCAGTCAACGATTTAAATTTAGTCAAAATTATAAAATAATTTGAATACAATGATTCTGTTTTTGCTGACAAGGAAATAAAAACTCTTAGCAGACATAGTTTGTATATAAATGAAGATCTTTTTTTATTGGCACATTTTCACAAATGGCATCTGATAAAGAAAAAAAATACGAGACTGCAGCTCCTCCAATTTCAAAGTTGGAGTGCTGGAAGTATTTAGAATTGTGTAGGAGCATCCTTTGGTCTAACTTTAAGCTAATCAATAACTTGGAAAAAGGCAGAATCAACTTTATTGTTGTAGTAAGAAGTATCAATTAGTTTTCTTTGAATTTGTTTTTACCTATGCGAAATAGACAAACAAATTTTACCGGCAAAATAAACAAACAAATAGTCAAAGCGTTAAAATGAAAAAGCGAGCATAAGTCAGATTCAGAGACTATGCACAAACCAAGGAGTGAATGTAAATGGTTAGGATTGTCTATAAAAAACTACAATGTTAACATAGAGTGCTACCGAGGTCAGTTGTAATACTTAAGCTGTACGGTTTAGTATACCTATTTACTTTTTTGTGTGAACTTTTCTTGAACTAAATTGAATGCTATACCACATGTATTTTATGACTTATGTTGATTAGAAAGTTTTTATTTTTACCTGGTTTTTTCAGTGTTGCTAAATAGCAATCCATTATCAAATGGGTGCTGATTTTGATCAATGACGTCAACCTTTTTATCTATCTAGTGAGAACATGTAACCAGTCGTTTATAGTATAATAAAACATACAAATAATATTATTAAATAAAAAATAAACCATTTCTTTTTCTTATTTATTGTTTTACTTTTTTCCAACTTGTATTACGGCTTCGCCTAAAAAAAAATTGCTAATACAATATACTTTACAGTAAACTTTAATGAAAACTATTCGGTAAACTATATGCTAATTATTTAGTATACCGTGTACTAGCAATCCATTTTGTGACGGTTTTGAATTATGCTTAACGTGCTTTCTAACAGCACTGTAATCAACCAAAAAATAGTTAGAACCCAAAAAGAGATCAGATACACGTACTTAACAGACACTACACTTGACCTTTATTATTAGTTTGTATGGTAATCTACCATATTAGTTAAATTCATTTTTTTGATATAATTTTTTTAAATTTTTATTATTTGGTAGTTTAATCTAAAGTATCCATGTTGATAGCTATAAAGCTACGATATGTATCTATCTAATAGATACTTGACGTTATGTTATATTTAGCTATAAAAATAAAACAGTAATATTAGCTTTATAGTCAAAACAAACGTTTTCTCATTGATTTATAGAGATGTTTTAGCAAGCTACAAAAATACAATATACTATCAACATACTGTTTCAAATTTGCTAACTAAAAGCTCGCGATATGTATATACATATTTATATACTTATCGCTTTCGCAACAGGTGGCAATAATCTAATAGTAGCTGTAGAACTGTCGTTATTTAGTAGCTAGAGAAAAAGCTACAATATGTGACTATCAACCAATCCTATTAACATCGCTGGCTTGAAATCCAATATGTAGTCATCAACTACCTTCAGATTTGACGTTATGACGTAGTTAGCTACACACCTACAATCTGTAGAATCAATATCTCGTAACAATATAGCTAGCTAAAAACCTGGTAATTAAAGCCATCGACTAGCTAAAGATTTATCGTTATGTTGTAGCCAATTACAATGCTACAATATGTAGCTAACGAATTAATGTAAGAACATTGATAGCTACAAAACTGCTATATCTAGTAGGGTTGTTCACGACTGTTTTCAATTAAAAAAAAAGTTTTCGAAACTCTATTTTCGTTTCGGTAAGTTCGAAATAATTTAAAGTAATTAATTTTGCATTGAAACAATTTTTTACTATCGAAATCGTAATATTTGCTTCAAAATGTTTTTGTGATTTCGAAATTCTTAAAATATTATCGAAATATTTTTTTACTTTCGAAAATTTAAATTTGCTCCAAAATATATTTGCGATTTCAAAAATCGGCAAATATTACCGAAAAATTTTTTTACTTTCGAAATTGTAAAATATGCTTCGAAATGTTTTTTTGATATCGATATTCTGAAAAAATTACCGAAAAATATTTTTTACCTTTAAAATTCAAAAACTTGCTTCGAAATATTTTTGTTATTTCGAAATTCTGAAAGTATTACACAATATAAAAATATTACTATTAAATTCTAAAATTTGATTATATTTATTTTATTACTGAAATTATACAAAATTTTATTAAAATGTTTTTATAAATAACTAAATTTTAAAAATTAACATAAAAAAATACTTAAAATTTTTAGTGTTACAGTGGTGGCACAGAGGCGGCACAGTGGTGGCAGAGAAAAGGGTTTAACTACCTCCCACAATTTTATAGAAGAATCTGCAATTATTTAAAAAATAACTCAGGGGTCGTACGCAAATTACCTCACATATTTAGGCCTAGCGGGGTTTTGGATTTTGTGACACTTTGTAAACGGGGGGTGGAAAAGGGTTTACAAATTTGTGACATCATAGGTGATTAAAACGAAATAAAATAAAATTACTATTACTTAATTATTAATAAAATTACTTCAATAAAACTCTAAATATATAGAAAATAGTAATATTTTTGCTGTCTTTTAAAAGAAACTGCTACAAAAAAAGCAAGGATATACTCAGAGTTGTTGATAGGTTCCCCACGCTCCTCCCTTAAATAGGGGGGGGGGGGACACATTTAGTGGGTCTTTTTTAATTTTTGAGGGTCTTTTATCGAATATGGGGAGCTTTTTTATTTTTAGTGACAGCTTATTTAAAATTTTGGGGCTTTGGTTTTTGGCTCAATGTTCTTGATTGGTGTTGTAAATAAAACAACAACATTTATCAACTACAAGTATACTTTCTTAAGGAATTTGTTTATCTTTATACGAAGAAATTGCTATTATTAATTTGCTATAATTGCCATTGATATTTCAAGGACATCTGCTGCGTGGGACCAAACAATACCTTCTCCTTCACCTCTCTCGCTTGATTAGATTATGCTTCATGTCTTTTTACTTTTATAAAATTATTTTTAGGAATTATATTTACTTTCACTAAAAGCTCAAATAGTGTTTTTGATAGCTTGAATAGCGTTAAAAAAATAAATAAAAAGTTTTTTTTGCCTGTCGTTTTGATTACATAAAAATTTCTTTTGAAAATATTTTTTTGTTTCAAAATCACAATAATTAAAAATCAAATTTATCCATCTAAATTTGAATAGCGTAAATTTGAAAGAAAGTTGCGTAACTTTAGACGCATAGTCTGTGAAGAATTTTATTTTTAATATCTGTAAATTTTTAAAAATAAAGTAGAGCCTCAAAAAATTAGCAAAAACTAAACTGTTTTTCGAATTTTTCTCTAAAATTTAAAAAAGATTAACTGGTTAAACAAGAAATATAGAATTTTGACATTCCCTTCTTAGAATGCATAGGTCACAGCACGCGTGTAAGTTATTATTATTTCTCAACGGCAATTCCCTTGAGGCCTTAAACTCATGACATGAAATCATTGTTGCAATGTAAACGGCTAATTACTCATTAGTGGTTATTTATAGATTTACAATCGTTTCAAATCGATTTATCCCTTTGCCATTTTTGTGTTACATAACTTAAAAAAAAATGTAACTTTATATTAAAGTTATAACAATCTGATTAATATTTTGGTACGTAAGTGAAGTAACATGTGCTACAAATTTATTTTATCATAAGTTACTAATTTGTTAATAGTTGTTACATACGAACAATAAAAAAAACTACTCGCTTTTTAGTTTGAATAAACAATGTCAAAAACAAATAAATCCCATATTATGAAAGGAGTAAGAAAATGAAGCTTCGTTTGGACATTTTCGAAATAGACTAAAGAATCAAACAAAATGCAGCATATGTAATAAGATTTTACCTTACAAAAGTTCAACCAGTTCAATGCAATCCCATGTATCAATTGATCATTGCATTAGTTCTAAAATATCTAAAAAATCAACAACTTTACTCAACGATGACGATATATCCGATATTGAGAGCGGGTTTATCGGATTTAAATTTATTGAGTGCGGGTATATCGAATTTAAATTTAATGAGATTGGTTTTGAAGAGACTGGTCATAAAATATTAAACAAGTTATCGGTGAATTTTATTGTTGGTACCTATCAACCGATTTCGATAGTACGTCATCCTTTTGTTAGTAAGTTAAACTAAAGCTACAAGATACCATGCATAAATACGGTGAGAAAGAAATTAATTCCATCAATTACGGACAATCTTAAATCAATTTTATTAATAGAATCGAAGGGATGTCATTTTATTACAACTACTTGTAATAGTTGGACATCATTGGGTAAAAACAGCTACCTCGATATGACTTTACGTTTTATTGACAAAAATATGACTGTAGTTAAGCGAAACCTGGATCTTTAGTTTATGTCTGAAATGAAAACAGCTGAATATTTATTTAATACATTAAACGAAATCTTCAGTGAATGGTAAATCAATAAGATTTTTGCACTAGTTACTGACTGAAGTGCAAATATTTTCTCAGCAGTAAATAAATTTGACGATAATGTTCTTAAGATACCGTGTGCTGGTCATCGTTTGATTCTCGTGGTTAATGATCTTCTAACCGCGAGAGATATAAAAGTAAAAAAATTTTAAAATGGGTCAAAGCGTTACCAAGTAAAATATTACGATGGTAATGGAAAATTAATAGAGAAATTACAGAAATTGAAGTTTAAGAAATTAAAAATATTAACGAAGGCAAATTAGGAATCGCCAAGGTAATTTCATCCTGTAGGCACATTGTTGGTCAATTTAAGCATTCAGAGATGTTACAAAAAAAGTTAAAAGAAGTTCAAGAAACACTTCGTTATGAAACTAAAATAAGGTTGGTGCAGGATATAGCTATTCGCTGGAATAGCCAATGCGATTTGATTGAATCTATATTAACTAATAAAACTGCATTGGATATGATAAGCATCGAGTTCCAAAATATAAAAGACTATCTTTCCACTGCAACTTAATTTAAAGTGCTGGAGGATTTGCGTGATTTGTTACACCCAATTAAAGAGCTAACAAAAAGTTTTAGCGGAAAGAAATATTTTACAGTAACATTCCTGTTTCCAACACTGTACTCTCTACTAAATGGAATACTTGAATCGCAACCTATTTTTACAGAACTAGTTAAGACTTTCCAAAAGGAATTATTAAGGTCTCTAAAAAAATGTTTTAAATATATTTTTGCTAATGGTTTTTCCATAGCAGCTACTTTTCTTGATTTCAAATTTCGTAAATTCGAGTTTATCAAAAATGATATCTATAGATATGAATGCATTTCAAAGGTAAAAATGTTTATAAAAACACTTTATGAAATGCATCTAAAAGAATCCGAATAAATCGATATAACAATTAAAACAAATTGTTTAAATAACACTTGGAACTCGTCAAACAGCTCGGCTGACAATACCATAAAAACATTTCAGCAATCGTCAACGCCACCTATTGCAAATAATATTACTTTAGTTAACAACAGAAGACGACATTAAATCAACTTAATTGAACTAGTAACAGATAAATCTTGTTGTAATTTAATTGAGAGCAATGATAAACTTGGAAAAGAAATAAATGATTACAGTCTGCAATACTTTCAGAGCTATGAAAATAGTGCCATTGAATTTTTCCAAACTAATCAAAAATTGTTCTCGGTTTCGACACAAATTGAATAATAACGACACAAACGAATAATATTTTCAGTTCCAGGGACATCCGTGCCATAAAAATGTTTATTTAGTTCAACCGGTTTAATAGATACGGAGCTAGGGAACAAGCTTGCGCCGAGCCTATTGAAGCAGTTAGTTTTTATTAAAGAAAACAAGTAATCAAAAACATTTCTTTATTAAACTATATTTTTGTAAAAGTGTATTTTAAAAATCATAGTAATTCAAA
Source organism: Hydra vulgaris (assembly GCF_022113875.1). Taxonomy (NCBI): domain Eukaryota; kingdom Metazoa; phylum Cnidaria; class Hydrozoa; order Anthoathecata; family Hydridae; genus Hydra; species Hydra vulgaris. Next base: position 56,751,273 of record NC_061161.1, read on the forward strand.
GCATTTGTATTTTTCTTTTATCTGATGAACTTTTTTACAAACAGCTTAATTAATGACATTATGTTTTCTGCTATATTCTTTTCAATTCTATAAAAAACACCAATATCCAATCCTTGAGCTGCTATCAGGGCATGTGCAAGTAGGTGTGACGTGGTGGGGTGTCATTAAAAATTAAAAAAAAATTAGGTCCTTGTTTTTTGAAACTTGACGATTAACCTGTCTAAAAGGTCTACATTTGCCGACTTCTTTAAAAGGGTTATTTTTGCCGACTAAATGGACAAAAAACGTATTGAGGAAGGTGTGTGTGTGTGAATGATTCGTAAATTTAAATAGTTTTTCCCAGTCACTAAATGGTTTAGAATTTGTAACTAAAGAGGACTAATTTCATAGCTTGCAACAGTTGCATTTACTGTTATGATATTGCCCTTTTTTAAGAAATCTTGTTGTCCAACCAACTAATTATAAATTTGATTGTTTTATTTTTCCCTAACTTGACGAAAATCTTTATGAGCAAAAAAGTTATTAAAAGAGAGTTTACTGTTAACTTTCTAGGAGATTATAGATAAAAATATATCATTAAAATATCATATTAAATCTATTGAAAATAAAATCCCCCAAAATACTTCAATGCTATATAAAGTTAAACCTTTTCTTAATACGGAGTCATTGAAAATTATATATTTTTTATTTAGAGAGAGTTAGGGCACGGTGGATTGGATTTCTTTCTTTTTTAATTTGAGTGAAAGTTAAAATATATTTTTTATCTCTGTCAAGGCTAAAGGATTGAAAAATATGTTCTTCATGATAAGAAATCACTAAAACCTAAATATTTATAATCTAGCAGCTCACAGAAAGGTTAAAGGCGAGTTGTGTTAAAGGATTCACTGTACCCCAGTATTGGGGTATAGTGAAACAATTAACTCATCTGCAATTTAGTGGTAGTTAATGGGGGCGTAGCCAAACAATTTTGAGGATGAGGGTGTAAATAAATTGTACACTATACTTTTGACGCAGTTTTGGTAATTAAAATTAAATAATTTAAATTTTTTCTGATTACAAAAACAAAGAATAAATTTTATTGATAATAAAACTTATTCAACCATCTAGAATCACAAAAAAAAAAATTTACCTAATAAAACTTATTTAACCAACAACAAAAGAAATTTTTAAAAGTGAATTTTTTATTTTTATAAACATTTTAATTTTTATAAACACTTTTATCACAGTGAATCAATTGATTCACGGTACCCCGATTCATTGTGTCCCACCATAAAAAAAAACGGTTCAAGTTTAATTTCTTAGGACATGAGTGATATTAAAGTAAAAGCAAAGCTACTAAAATGACGCATAAATATGAGTATTCCGAGTATAAAACTTTAACTTATAAATGATTTTAATCATGATCTCCACAACAATCATAAAGATGGTAAGAACATTTACTTTAGTTTGCTAAAAACATAAATTACCTACCAAAAACCGAAAGTCAAAAATTATGTGGTAACACCTATAAATAAAGATGGGTGATATATGCGCATAAAAATCATCGTTATGAACAAAATCATAATCTTCAAGAAAATGCTTCTTATTCACTGTGCCCCTTAATCCACGTATCCCTACTTTCCCTATTCATAGTTATCTTTCCTATTGCAATCTTGCATAGGAAAGTACCAATTATGGGAAGCTCAAAAAAATTTATAGCAAACAAAAACATACTTGCAGGATTATATTTGGCGTTAACAGAACTGTTAATGATGAACCTCTTTTAAAGAAACTTAATGTGCCTAATGTTTATAAACTTTATTTATTTTTACGTTTAAATCAAAACATGCGCAATCTCCTAATATATTTCACTCTTACTTTGCAGAAATATCTCATTAATACCCATCTGATAATTTTGTTATTCCAAGATCTTATTTAAAAAAATTTTTACGATTTTTTACTTGTGTTTTATATGTGTAGAACTAATATTGCATTTTATTTTTAAATTTATAATTTTTAACTTGTAACTTTGTGACGTTAATGTAAACGAGGCATGTAAACGAAGCAAGAAGAAGACAGTTTATGTCTTCTACTTGCTTCGGCTATTTTTTATATATGTATGATCTTCCTCATGGTAAAATTTATTATACGGCAAAAAAAAGATAATAATTGGACAAAAAAAAAAAAAAGCTGGTTAAGTTTTTTTAATGTTATAAATCATGGTGCCTCATTAAAATATATTCTTTGTACTCTAAAACAGATTCATTACATACTAAACATGCTGGCGCCGAAATAAATTTACCAAAATGGTATTCTTTTGCAATATATATATATATATATATATATATATATATATATATATATATATATATATATATATATATATATATATATATATATATATATATATATATATATATATATATATATATATATATATATATATATATATATATATATATATATATATTTTCATTGGACATAAGCATAACATAATTAAAGTTTTTAAAACGAATGTGTCCTATCTGAATCATCAATATGCCATATACTATTTTTTACTTTCTGCTTTCTTTTTCATATAACAATATAAATCATATGAAAAATTTGGTATAAATATATCTAAGGTAATGTTCCTAGATATCACTTTAATGTATCCATGCTTAAGAGAAAAACAAGAACAAAAAAAAAACATTAATATGAAAACAAGTTTATAAATGAAAACTTGATCAATGCAAAGAGGCTTCTTGTTATTAATATCTTTATTGGTAAAATGAGTATTAAATTTATATATTAAAAAGGTTAGTGTTAAATTACTAATACCAAATAGACTTTTTTAAATTATAGAGAAAGATCACTTTAAGTTGTTAACTTTTTGTATGTTTTTAACTTTTGCATATCTAGAAATTAAAGTTGTGCTGCTAAGATACAATCGAGGATATAACTATGGACCTTCAGTTCAACATTTTATGCAAGAAACAACTTTTAAAAACAAACCATCGTTGCCAAGCTCTTCGTGTTTGTTAACTTTTAACGATGGAAGTTCTATAAATAACAATATGGGTGGTCAAGTATTTGCTTACTTTGTACCACCGGAGACAGGAATCTATTATTTTACTATTAAATGTACTTACAACTGCAATTTATACATCTCCACGGTTGGTAAGCAAGACAGGCGAATCTATATAAAAGATCCGTGAGTTTTTTATTTATATTTTTTTAAAGTAAAACAAAAATTGCAAAAAAATAATTTTATAACTTAAATATCTGTGTGTTTTTTTTAACGTCTTATTTTTAAATTTTTGCTTTAATAAATATATTTTACTTTTAACTGTATTTGTATTTCATTTTTATTGACTTCTATTAAAACTCATTTTTTAGAGGTAAAGGTCCAGCAATATATATGAAAGAAAACAATGTAAAATTTCTTGAAATGTTGATTGCTATTCGGCAAAATGATGGAAATGGGTACACAACTTCATTTTCATTAGGTGTTACTTTTCCAAATGGAACGGTATCTGATCCAGTTGACAACCGGTATTTGGCATCTAGATTTTAAAAACTCAAAATGAATTTTATCAAACTTTATATATTTACATTTACATAATTCAAAATTAAAACACAATTCGGTACTTTAATATTTGTAATACGATTTTAAAAATCGTTTTTAAAAAAAGTAGCATTAATATATATATATATATATATATATATATATATATATATATATATATATATATATATATATATATATATATATATATATATATATATATATATATATATATATATATATATATATATATATATATATATATATATATATATATATATATATATATATATATATATATATATATATATATATATATATATATATATATATATATATATATATATATATATATATATATATATATATATATATATATATATATATATATATAGTAAGTAGTTAAAGGAATTTAAGCTGTGTGTATTTGTTAATACTTTTATTTTTTGAAATTATTACAACTAAGTTATCATTTTATATTAAAAATTTACTGCTTATTATTTAATTATAAGAAAAAACTTTATATAAAGACATTATTGTAATATTTGGAGAAGATCTGTTTTTTAAAATCATCTTTATAAAGAGTTCTTGAAAATAACCAATTTTTTTACAATTTCAAAAAAAAGGCTTATCTTAAACTCAACTGTTAAGATTTTTTTCACAAAAACAAAGTCATCTAAACAGTGTTTTTGCAAACGTTCTGAGTGAGTTTTGATTGGTTTAGGTGAGTTTTGGTTGGTTTAGAATTTGATAACGAATTCTGAGTTTGACTTTGTAGAAGATTTAAAATCAAGGAATTTTTTAAATTGTTTTTTAAAAATAAATTTTTGACACATATATTGAATCTTTTTTTGGTTTTTGTAAGTGGTAGTTTTTTGTTTTGCAGAAACATAAAGAACTTATCTCATATTTAGTTGGCAAAATGTTTTTTTTTCTATTGCCAATGGATTATGTAAAAAGAGTAATTTATCCAAAAAAAGACAGTAGCAATGTGGTTTTTGCAATACATTTTAGTAGAATTTACTTAACTAATAATGTGAAAAACTAAAAAAATCTCACAAAATCACATTTTAAACTAATTTTTTTTACGTATTGGTATATTTTTATGTAAAAACAATATTTGAACAACAGATGTCTAAAATGGTTGTAGACTGCTTAATACAACATTGATACAAAATAGGTTATTACTGCAACGTCAGCATAAAATCAACAAGTAATTTGATTTCTGTATTATGAAAAAAAGGATTATTAATCTTAGCTTTTTCATTATTTTTATCTGTTTTTAGTAAAACAATCGTCTATATTTTTAAAATTATAGTAAAAAAGTTGTCTAAATAGGTTTGTAGTAAAACAGCGTTTTTGAGATAGAAAACTGACTAGCTAGTAAAATCCACACAAGTTTTACATCGTCAATTCTGTACTTGACTTTGATATAAATAGAATTAAGAACATCAAGAAAAATAAGTAATGATCAACCAAAACAGAAAAAAACCTGAAACTTAAAATAAACCGAAACGTTCGGTTCTCTAAATCGATGCCGAAACCAAACCCAACTTTTCGGCTAATATTTTACCGAAACCGATACCGACATTATGGCTGATCAAAACTAATTTCATTAAAAAAAAATTTATAAATACAATTTTACATGTTGTTTTTTTATACTCGTATTATTTTAAAATTGATTACACGCGTAATATATATACTGAAATAAATATACAATTGCAGTTGCTTAAATAAAAAATGTTAATCGGAAGAAGCAAATGTGGATGGCGTGGTGCCAGTAAGATGGTATCAATATAATCTAGTCTCAATTAAGTTATTCTTGTGATAGAGGAACTCATTCAAAGCCTCTCTTAAGATAAATGAATGTTTTAAACATATATCAACTTAACGTATATAATATTCTTTTTTTTATGTTCAAATGTAAAACGAAATTATCCCCGTCTCCTTTTCATAGTTTATTTATTACAAAACAAAAAAATAAATATAATCTACGAAATGATGATATTTTGATGCAACCATTTTCGAAAACTAATCAATGTAAATTTTGCGTATCGTTTCGGGGACCATATCTTTGGAACAAAATTGTCTTAAATAACTTTAATTTTCTTTTGAATGGAATTACATATCTTTCAAAAAAAAAGTTGAAAGAAGTAGTTTTTGAAATTGACAATATACAAATATAATTTTAAACCTTTTGAAATTCTTTTTATCCATTATTTATATTGGTTTATATGATTTGTAATGTATGGTTTTTCTTGATATGATTTGTTACTCATATATTTACGATCTTCAAGCCTATACTGCTATTATACTATCTGTCCAATTGTTTTTAAGAAATTTTTTGGTAACTTTTTATTGTTTTGTAGTTTTTTATTTTAAATCTTGTTATTCTTTTATTATTGCATAACACTTTTTTATTGACTACGTAAAATATTTTACTTATAAAAATAAAACAACGTCTTTTTACCGCGGTACTCGACGACAAGACCTTACGGTCTTCGACGAGTTTCCGCGTTCTTTATATATATATATATATATATATATATATATATATATATATATATATATATATATATATATATATATATATATATATATATATATATATATATATATATATATATATATATATATATATATATATATATAAATATATATATATATATATAATATTTTCACTTGTAATTGTTTATATTTTTTTATTTTAGCTTGTAAATTTTATAAAATTTTAACGTCATTTTTCAAAATATAATAAAATGTTTGTCGCAGGTAAGTGTTTACCGTTTTTTTTTTACCGTTTATTTTTAAGACTAGTTTTTTAATGTATTGTGCTTGAAGAACGTTGCTTATTACATATTAATTTAAAATATTTTTTTCAGGCGAAAAGTAAAACCTGTAAACAATTTCTCTCTATATTTACTTCTTCAAGCGCCAGTGAAACGAACGATAGAAAAGAAGAAGCATTCAGTAGGCTTGCAATTTTTTTTATATATATTTTTAAATGATCTGAATAAGTTTCTCAAGGTGTATTAGCTGAATTATCTTTTTGTTTTGAAAGTCTCTAGTCAATAACGGATTTTTAAATTGTTATGAGTCTGCAATACTTAATTTCAGCGAAATTCAATTAAAAAGTCATGTTATAGAAGACAGAAAAACATCAATATCTGTTTTCAATAACTTGGCTTTCATAGCGAATCTGAGAGGTGCAAGTGTTTAGCTTGATTTAAGTACTACATAATAAAATAAATCGTTGTGCAGTCATTTTAATGGTTGTAAATTTATTTTGACTAAATATATTTTTAGACTGTTTACCGTTTGACTCCTGTCCCAATCTAATCTAATGGGTTCAAAAAGAAGGGACCGCGCTGGAAACATGAGTGGATTAAATGGATCAGCCCTTTTTAAATTAATAGTCGGTAAGTATAATGTGCTCCACGAAGCTAATCAAGTTTCGTTCGCTGTTTTTGTATTACATTTAAGTAATAGACTGTTTTTTATGTTCGCTCTTTTTTTAGAAGTGGTAATCAGCTAGAAGTCGTAACCTGTTCGTATGAAAGGATTTCTCGACGTGAAATTGTTAATTTTATTCAACAATGCCAAGAAACACAGCTCGCTCAAAAAACAGAAAAGAAAGAGAAAGAAGAAAAAATATTATGTTAAACAATACTATTGTTTTATTTATAAATTATTCTCCTACTTTAACATATAAAAGATGTAAATAATGCTTCCTCTTTTATATTGACATCTAAAAGAGGTTTTTTTCTCGGCATCGGAAAAAGCCTTATTTCATACTTTGTATAAAGAGCTATTATCATTTTCATTTGAAAAAATTTTTCAAAGTTTTTCATATAAGAAAAGTAGAAATAATATAGTGTATAGGATATTTTAGTATACTAATAAGTATGACTAAAAATTCGTTCCGACCTCGAGAAAAAACACTTTTTTAGAAGTGCATAATTGATAAACAAAGACGTCTTAAAGACACACTTTTTATGTCTTTTCATGACAAGTTCTCAGACAAAAAAGACACATTTTCGAGGTCTAAAACAGATGTCGTTTAGATTTCCATATTCGACTTAAAAAAGACGTCTTAAAGACGTATTTTTTATTTTTTTTTACGACAAGATTAAAATAAAAAAAAGACGTCTTTTCGATGTCGAAAAAAGATGTCTTTTAGATTTGCATAATCGATTAAAAAAAGACGTCTTAAAGACATCGTAAAAATAATCCGGGTCTACGTAAAAATAATCCGATAATTATATCTTTATATTGTTTAAGTTAAATAAAAAAAATTCAATAAATACAAATATATTAGCTAATTTTTTAAACAAGTGTTTAGATGTTTGACTATAAGTTTATTTACCGCATTTCAAACTAATGTTTGTGTATAAATATGATAAAAACAAAAATTGTGTACGATTGATAAGAAGAATTACTTTTTAGTAGTTATGAGATGCTCGCAGTCAGTCTTGTCATTGAGTATTTTTTTCTGGACGTGTAATACACGTAAAAAACAGTTGCATACGTGGTATATATATATATATATATATATATATATATATATATATATATATATATATATATATATATATATATATATATATATATATATACATATATACCTTGTTATTAATATTATTATTTTTTATTATCCATTTGTATTAGGAGTTTAGCTACATAAAAAAAAAAATTTTTATAGTTGTTTAACTTGACTATTATAGATTTTGACTTTACTTTCAGAATGTTTTCGTTGTTTAGGTTTAATAGTAAATCGTTTCTGGAAACTAATTTGTTAAATTAATAGGGACCACGATATGTAATTGGGAATTTTGATAGTCTCAAACGGTATCTTAAAGTTGCCTGTTGCTCTTGTATTGCATTTATTTATATTGTTTTAAAAAAAATGTGCTGCAAAATCTTCTGGAACCAGATTTACTTAATATTTAAACATGAAAAGTATGTTTTGAAATATATTTAATTAAAATATATATTTAGTGCATTCATTTGTTCCAATAAGGATTGATCAATTTTATTTTTATTTTATACTAGTCTTCAAGTATGTTTTTGACGTAGGTAAAATGGATCTAATTTAGATTTGTGGGTACTTCCCCATGCAATATTGGCATACATCAGGTAGCTCTGTATGAATGAAAAGTAGACAAGTTTTAGACTTTTTTGTGACAAAAATGTTCTTGCTTTGTATAGTAAACCAATGTTCTTTGATATTTTTGTGTTAATGTTAGTTCATGTGGGGTTTCCAGGAGATATGTTTGTCAATTAGAACTCCTAAGAACTTTGTATTCAGAACTTTTTTGATGGTTATATTTTCTATATTGAGTGTAGGTGGGTTAAGTGGTCTTTTATAATATGTTGATTAGAGTGAAATAGTTTGTATTTAGATTTTTCTGTATTGAGAGATTTGTTTGGATTTGAGAGGTTATTGGTTTTGAACCATATATTAACTTTATTTAGTTCAGCATTTGTTTTTTCAAAAAAGTCTTTAATTATCTTTGCTGAGTAAAACAAGATTGTGTCGTCGGCAAGCATTTGAGTTTTAAAGATATTAGAGGCATTTGGAAGATAGTTTATATAAATAAGAAACAAAATACACTATTTTGAAAAAGATGTCATCGATCCCTGGGGACTTGATTTTAAATGATTTTATAGCTATTTCAAGTTCGTCTTGATTTAATTCATTAAAATTTAAAAAGCATTGTGAGCCTGTTAAGTAAATTTTAAATGTATTACTTGTGCATTGAATTTTTGATGCAAGATCAGCACCAATGTTAGCAAAGTAGTTGTTAAATTCATTTGAAATATCTCACTTGTTGCTTGATTCACTTTCATTAATTTTTACTCTAGAAGGCATTTTGTTAAAATTAGATTTACTTTAATCAAATATTTCCTTCTTAATGTCCCATGTCTTTTTTAAGTCTCCATTAAATTTTTGTTTTTGATTAGAATAGTATATAATTATATATATATACATATATATATATATTTATTTTTTTAAATAAGTTTTGTATTGCTTGTAGATGGATAGGTTCGCTTCACTTCTATTTTTTTAGTATTTTACGTATAATTTTTGCTTCTGTTTTGAGAATTTTCTTATTTTTGTATGTCATCCATTTTTCTTGAATTGAAAAACTTTTATTATACTGTAGGCTAAATAAGTTCATAAATTTAATGTACGCAGAGTTTGTGTTACCTAGATTACATCCTTGGTAGACCTTTTGCTAACTTTTTGCCGATAGCAAGTCCTTAAATTTTTGAGTAGACGCTTCATCGATAATTCTTTTATTACATTAGATTTTTGAATTAATAATTTTTGTGGAGTTTTGTGACAAAGAGAAGTATATTGGAAAATGATCTGAAAGCATCTGTTTTTTTTTAATTCCTGATTTTAGAGAAGTATCTTGTATTGAGTTTGTTAATACATTACCAACAGTAGTAATGGGTTTGAAAGTTACCATGGTAGGTTTGTTGATAATTGGGAAAAAATTAGGTTGAAACATGTCGTCAAGTTTTTAGTATTTGCATGCTCGTTGAACATTAAAATATTTATGTTTATATCTCCAATAATGAATATTTTTTTCTGTACTCTATTTTTTGTAATCAAATGTTTCATTTAATTCAAAAATTTACAAGTATCACTATCAGGTGGTCTGTAACATGTTGAAACTAGAAAGTTCTTTGAAGCAGTGTTAATAACTTCAATTGTGAGGACCTCACTATCGCTATCAGAGTTTAAATGATAATTTCTTATCTTTATATTTAGATCATACTGTATATAATTCAAAAGTTCTCCTTCTTTTTTGCTAACTTATTTTTCTTTAGCAAATATTTTATAATTTGGAATTTGTAGGTCATAGTTTGTTTCTGCTGTTTCGTCAGAGCAAGTCTCTGTGAGGCAGATCATACTTAAATTATGTTTGCATTTAAAGAAAAAGTTCTTTAATTTGTATATATTATTTAGTAAACTTCTGATGTTTATGTGTATTACCGAATAGTAATTTGTAGTTGCTTTAAAGTTCAACTTCAAACTTTTTGTATATTAAAATATGCAGAATCAGAGTTTGCTGAGAATTCGCAGAGAACTTGCAGAGAATTCGCAGAAAATTTGCTGAGAATTCGCTAAGAATTCGCTGAGAATTCGCTGAGAATTCGCTGAGAATTCGCTGAGAATTCGCTGAGAATTCTCAGCGAATTCTCAGCGAATTCGCTGAGAATTCGCTGAGAATTCGCTGAGAATTCGCTGAGAATTCGCTGAGAATTCGCTGAGAATTCGCTGAGAATTCGCTGAGAATTCGCTGAGAATTCGCTGAGAATTCGCTGAGAATTCGCTGAGAATTCGCTGAGAATTTGCTGAGAATTCGCTGAGAATTCGCTGAGAATTCGCTGAGAATTCGCTGAGAATTCGCTGAGAATTCGCTGAGAATTCGCTGAGAATTCGCTGAGAATTCGCTGAGAATTCGCTGAGAATTCGCTGAGAATTCGCTGAGAATTCGCTGAGAATTCGCTGAGAATTCGCTGAGAATTCGCTGAGAATTCGCTGAGAATTCGCTGAGAATTCGCTGAGAATTCGCTGAGAATTCGCTGAGAATTCGCTAAGAATTCGCTAAGAATTCGCTGAGAATTCGCTGAGAATTCGCTGAGAATTCGCTGAGAATTCGCTGAGAATTCGCTGAGAATTCGCTGAGAATTCGCTGAGAATTCGCTGAGAATTCGCTGAGAATTCGCTGAGAATTCGCTGAGAATTCGCTGAGAATTCGCTGAGAATTCGCTGAGAATTCGCTGAGAATTCGCTAAGAATTCGCTAAGAATTCGCTGAGAATTCGCTGAGAATTCGCTGAGAATCCGCTGAGAATCCGCTGAGAATTCGCTGAGAATCCGCTGAGAATCCGCTGAGAATTCGCTGAGAATCCGCTGAGAATTCGCTGAGAATTCGCTGAGAATTCGCTGAGAATTCGCTGAGAATTCGCTGAGAATTCGCTGAGAATTCGCTGAGAATTCGCTGAGAATTCGCTGAGAATTCGCTGAGAATTCGCTGAGAATTCGCTGAGAATTCGCTGAGAATTCGCTGAGAATTCGCTGAGAAATCGCTGAGAAATCGCTGAGAATTTGCTGAGAATTCGCTGAGAATTCGCTGAGAATTCGCTGAGAATTCGCTGAGAACTGCTCCTTCCTCTAAAATGTAGTCGTATTTGTTGTTTGTATCCATCAAAACACAATTGATATATATGAACACTAATTTTTTTACGCGTTCGTTTGTCAAGCAAAATCTTGTAAATGAATAAATCGAAAAGTTGATAAAATTCTCTCTGCTGTTGTTGGCGAACAAGTCATTTTAAAAATTGATTTTGAATCTTCAAAAACTGCTGGATTTTTCTGACAAGCAACAATGTTCCAAAAATTGATTGCGTTCATTTTGAAAATTTTCTCATTTCTTTTTCTGTCAGTGTTGTCTTTTCTCTAACAAACTCAATCATTTCACTTTAAACTGTCTCAGCACTGTTGGATTTGTTTTGGAGGCTAATTCTGGAATTGAACAGATTATATCAGTCTTATTTTCACCAAAATAGAACCTTTCTGCAGCATACTTTGGTGTCAGCATATAGACAATTCCTATATTTGAGGTAATAAGGAATTTAATACGCTTTGTCGTATCCTCGTGATCCGATAATTATTGTTATTTTATATTTAATAATTCACGTTAAAACGGCCCGAGTATACGGCCGTTCCTTCTTGTTATATACTTTATGTAGAGCAAGTAGCATCGTGTTAAGTATATACAATGCTGATAATTATCGTGTTATTTTTTGATGTTTATAAAATCTTAGTTAATAGAATCACTCAACCAGATTTTACATTGGAGCCCACAAATATGTTTGGAACAATTTAGTTAATTTTTGAAGTAATTTTACATCTGATATAAAAGATTTATGTAGATTAAAGTTAATCACGAAAATTTGTTAAGTAAATATTTGGTCGCCATAATGAGAAAAGTTTTATTATAGAACACATACTTGAGTATAATTTATTTGCGTATCATGTTGCTGGCTAACAAACGTCGATTTTGAACATGCAATGTTAACTCTATTAAAACATTGTTTGAAAAAGCTTTCGCTTGCATTGAAACTTATAATTCCATTAAGATTGCAGCTAAGGATTTATCTAGTTTCCACAATACTCTGATTGCAAAATTTAAAAAAGTTGAACAGTTTAATGATGAAGTTATATATATTATTAAGGATGATTAAGAACTAGAACTTGAAGAGGATACTTCAACCGAATTCATTTTGTTTTTCCGAAGAAACATTTTAATTATAAGTAAATTTATAGAAAAAGATAATTTTTCCAAAGTCGATGAAAGAAGTATTTCTAATAAATCAAAATCTTCTTCTGTTAAACTACCTCAAATAACTTTATAATCACTTGATGGTTGACAAGAAAAAATAGATATCGTTTTACGAGAACTTTGAATGTTCAATTATTGATAACAATGATTTTTCTAGTATCTAAAAACTTACTTATCTTCGGAGTTTAGTTGAAGGAAAGGCATTATTGACTACCAATAGACTTGCTTTAACTAGTAATAATTTAACTAGTAATAATTTAGTAATAACTTTAGTAATAACTTTAATAATTTAAACTTTAATAATTTAAAAACTTTAATAATTTAAACTTTAATAATTTAGTAATAACTTTAACTAGTAATAATTTTGAAGTTGCCATGAACTTACTTAAGGAAAGATACAACAACAAACAACAACTTATATCAACTCATATGAATTTTTTACTTTCATTAGATAAAGTTACTATTATTAGAGATGTATCAATTTTTCGAAAAACATATGGCAACCTGGAAACTCAAATACATAATTTAGAAAATCTTAACATTACTTCTTCTATGTATTGTCCATTACTCATACTTTTTTTAATGCAAAAAATTCTTGAAGAATTGAATCTAATAATTTCAAAAAAATTTCTAGGTATTGATTCTTGAAAAATTGAGAAAATTCTTGACATTTTTAAATCTGAGTTACATGCTAGAGAAAAGTCAATCATATATAATTCTGCTTATGATCGAAGACCATTATCAATTGAAACATTACACTCAAGTTACTTGTATAATAATATGAAAAAACTATGGCTCTCCTCACAATTGAATACATAATACTTTTAATGAAAACTTTAATAAATGCAACTTCTGTGATAAAGCCTCAGCATTATAAATTAGTGACACAATTAGATTCGAGAAGTAAAATTTTAAAAGATAAGAAACGTTGTTTTATTTAATAACGTATAGGACATATTTTCTCAAAGTGTTTATCACGTATAAAGTGTTATGAATGTTCAAATCGACATCATGCTGCTATGTGTATAAAGAAATATAAATTACAACCATGTGACTGTGAACTTATTTCAGTTGCTGGAGCATCGAAAGAAGGTTCAGTTTTACCACAAACAGCTTTAGTTACAGTAACATCAGGATCAACTGAATTAAGAAATTGCAGAATTTTATTTAATAGCTGCTCTCAGTTGAGCTATATTTTACCTGTAATTCAAAAAAAAAACTTAATTTAAAAACTATCGATTAAAAGAAAATAATAATAAAGACATTTTGTAATCAATGTATGACTGAAACTCTAGAAAAGGTTCAATTGTGTGTTCTTGATATAAATAATACGTCCATACCTGTCTCTTGCTAGGTGAATGAAATATGTTTTTCGATAAATGGACAGAATATAGAGTTTGCGATTGAACACTATACCCACCTAAAAGGTCTAAAATTAGAAGAAAGACTTTGCACTGATAAAAATGTTCGTCTGGATATTCTTATTTGCGCAGATTTATATTGGTCCTATGTGGAGAATGAAGTAATTAAAGGTGTTGATGGTCCTGTCGCCCTTAAATCTAAGCTTGGTTTTTTGTTAGGCGGTAGTGTTATAGGAAATTCAGATAATTGTAGTGTGCTTCATTCTCATGTTTCAGAAGTTTTTTTTGAATTCAGTAGTGACCAAGCAGTATGTTACAATTCTATATTGTCTTTCTGGGATTCTCAAGCCATAGGCACAGCAACATCAGAAATTAATGACATTGTCTATGAGAACTTTAAAAAGGAAATTCAATTTACCGAACATTCTGAAAGTTATGAAGTTGGTTTACCATTTAAACTAAACCATGATTTAATTAGTGATAACTATACCTATTGTATCAAACGTTTGGCACCTGTACTTAAAAAAGCTTAGTAAAGACAATAAATTACTTACGAGTTACAATTCGATTATTAAAAAGCAGTTGTGTCAAGGTGTTATTGAAAAAGTAAATAATCATAAAACTAGATATGGTGATGTGCATTCCAAGTCAGGAATTTGATATCATATTGATATTAAAATGATATCAAACTATGAGATATATGATATCATAATATGAGACGTTTATGGTATCAATATGATATCAAAATAAAATCACTCATTGATATCATTTTGAACTCAAACCCTGATATCATAATATGAGAAGTTTATGATACCAATATGATATCAAAATGAACTCACTCATTGATATCAATTTGAACTCAAACCTGACATCATAATATGAGAAGTTTATGATATAAATATGATATCAAAATGAAATCACGCATTGATATTATTCTAAACTCAAAATATATGATTAGAGAAGTTTACGCAAAACTTGTTATCATAATAATTCCGCTATAATTATTTAATTTAATTATATTTTAATAAAAAAAGCTTTTTATTATTATTTTAATTAGTTATGTTTTTATAAATAATATTTTATGGTTATTTAAAAAAAACTCTATTTATTTAGTTAAGTTAAATTATATTGTATAAATAAATATTTTTGGTGAAGTTTATCAACTTCATATTATAAAAATTTAAATATAAATTCAATATTATATTACATAACGCTTCCAAAAAAAGTCAATATAATTATTAAAAGTTTTATTTGAAAAAAAATAATAGGCAGCAAATATTCAGGTAAAGCCTTAACAAAAAGAAATACAGAAAATGTCACAAATTTGTAAAACGATTTTTGACAGATATATATTCAGAGAGATTAAGATATGGTCTCGGCTATTACATCGCTTTAATTTTACAAT
Source organism: Hydra vulgaris (assembly GCF_022113875.1). Taxonomy (NCBI): domain Eukaryota; kingdom Metazoa; phylum Cnidaria; class Hydrozoa; order Anthoathecata; family Hydridae; genus Hydra; species Hydra vulgaris. The sequence continues at coordinate 56,766,926 of NC_061161.1, forward strand.
TGGGTTTTCGACAGATATACAGACTTGATCTTAAAGTCACTTTTTGAATGTTGCATTCTACTTCTTTTCCAAACAAAATTTTTATTTATTTATCGTATGAAAAAATGTTGCGAGCTGAAAATAATAAACAAAAATATTAGCTACCAACAAAAATCTAAACTATTGTCTAAATAGTAACAAAATAAAAATGATTTTTACCTTTTTATCAACAAATGTGTATTTTTGATAAGAGTTAAATATTGCCATTACACAAGCTTCATTGCTTTACAATTCAAATAACAATTATAAACCTAGAAAACCTAGAAAAAAATAAAAAAAATAGACATTATATCCCAGACTTATACAAAAGCATTGAAGAATGTTGTAAAATTAGTTCAGTTTGCATAAGTTTACACTAAAAGTTTAAAACTAGGCCTACCTTAGTATTTAAAAAACCCTTATAAGCAGTCCCCAAAAGTTTTTAATAGATAGATAATTTAATTTCGTTCACAAAATTTAAAAAGTTTAAATGATTTATTATTGTAAAATATAAATATACAATTTGTAATAGTAAATAAATCTTGTTGGGCAAAATAAAGTAAATATATATAAACTTTATGCAAGTGGTACAATTGACAGTGCTTTCAATTATATAGCAGCACAGTTTAACAAATAATGATGTTCCTAAGCTTTGGAAACAAAAAAGACTTATAATACAACATATCATTGTACCACAACATAAAAAAATAGTAACACATTTGCCTTTGTATATATTTATTTAACTTAGTTGATTGTAAATAATTTTAAGTTTTTTATTTTGGTACTATATATTACTAGTTTACCTGAGATTAGCCTTTGTCATCATTTCATTGAACTTGCTTAAGATTTCATAAAGCATCGTATTTTGAAATACACTGCAATTAGAATCTAAAACATTTTTGACATATGAATTAATATTATTAAAACATTATTTTTTCAATATATACAGCCAAATAAATATATATAGAACACTAAAGAAAATTCATATATATATTATCTTATTATAAAAATTGCTCAAAATATTTAATCTGTAACAATAATGTTAAGTGTCCTTAAAATGGACTATATCATCAATCAAGAAGCAATAAGTAAAAAGTATATACATACATACATATATGTATAAATATATATATATATATATATATATATATATATATATATACATATATATATATATATATATATATGTATATATATATATATATATATATAAATATATATATATATATATATATATATATATATATATATATATATATATATATATATATATATATATATATATATATATATATATATATATATATATATATATATATATATATATATATATATATATATATATATATATATATATATATATATATATATATATATATATATATATATATACATATACAAACAATAAATAAAAATTAAATAAAATCATCAAGTCTTAAGGCAACAGCTTTTATCATTCTTTGCATTAAATTTTTTTTGCAAAATGATGCTCTTAATAATTTCATTCATGATAAAGTCACCAAGTATTCTGAGCTACTACTTGAGAAGAATATTGAATTATTTTCTTTTATAGCTGATATCATAAGCTAAATGATTTAAACAATGAAAGTTATAAATTAGGTAATAGATGATCAGAATAGAACACTCTGGGATTATTCTCAAAGCAACAAAGAAGTTCATGAACATAAATTTATTAAGTCAATTAATCTTTTCTGTACAGTTTATGTTCAGTATAAGTTACACTTAAACTAACAATTTGGTGTCAGGTCAGGAGTATGGTCTTCATGATCATCCTGCTACTGGTAACATGTAACCCAGTGCAACCTGTTCCATGTTCTGCTGCTTTGCAGGATTTGCTATCTAAGCAAAGGCTGGAAGGAGTGTTCTTCCTGTCATCAGTACTATCTTATATCAGTCATGCCTATAGTAATTTTTTTTTTTTTTTTTTTCCCATACAGTTGGAGGTGCTTTAGTTACTGTATTAGCTCACCTGTAATCTACGTTATATGTATGTTTGTGTTCTGTCTGAACCTCAGGCGCGGTGTTCGCTCACCCGTAAGTTACTTTATGTTCTTTATGTATGTCTGTGTTCTGTCTGAACCTCTGGCGCGGTGTTCGCTTACCCGTAAGTTACTTTATGTTTATGTTTATGTTTATGTTTTTGATGTTTTTTTATGTATGTTTGTGTTCTGTCTGAACCTCTGGCGCGGTGTTTGCTCACCCGTAAGTTACTTTATGTTTATGTTTATGTTTTTTATGTTTTTTTTATGTATGTTTGTGTTCTGTCTGAACCTCTGGCGCGGTGTTCGCTCACCCGTAAATTACTTTATGTTTTTTATGTATGTTTGTGTTCTGTCTGAACCTCTGGCGCGGTGTTGACTCACCCGTAAGTTGATTTATGTTTGTTTGTGTTCTGTTTATACTCTAATGCAGCGTGAGCTCAGTAACTAACTACTTACTCCAACTACAAAACGTACACTCACCTTAGACTCCTGTATTTTGTTAGATGCAGTGTTTTTCCTTATGAACTTCCAAAATGTCATGCCTGGTTTTCTCAAAGTACTGTTGCGGGAAGTAGCTCCTTTTAACTACTCCAGGTCAGGTCAGGATAATCGAGATCAATCTTGCTACTGGTATCACGTAACCCAGTACCACCTGCCACAAGCCCTGCTGCCTTGCAGAGTGTGCTCTTCTTATGCAAAGGCTAGGAGAAATAAACTCTGACTAAAATTTCCCCTGCCTTGGGGCTCTTGGTTGAGTAAAGGCTAGAGATGGTGTCTCAATAAAAATACTCATCTTGGGCAGATGTTAACTGCATCCTGCTACTGTCTTGTAGAAGGCCTCCTAGGCAAAAACTTTAGGGGTAAGCAGAAAAATTCTGCTAACCAGCCTCGAACCCCTTCTTCATCTATTAGGCTGGCGTAGATGTAACCTGTGTTACATTGTTTCCTGCCTAGGATGATGAATGCTAGATCTCCTTGACTCTACTCATAGAATTTTGCTTATGCCTCTATGATAATGGCTATGCAACCCTTCCTGTTATCTCCATATGAGGGTACAGCTCTAAAACTCAGTTTAATGGTTCTGAGGCCGGCTGGTAGTAAGGTTTCCCGAACTCTGTGGTAGCTCTCAGAGAGGCTGATTCCATCAACAGCTGCAAAATATCAGAGTATTAACAGTGCCATGTTGCGCATGGATGGTGTCCCTGTTAATGCTTTTGGTGTGCATTGTCAAGGCCACATAAGGAGCCCAATGTCACGGCTTAGGGTTAATTAACAGGACTGAGACAACTGCATAGCTCATTGATTAGGAGGCTGTGGTCTATCTATGAATGAGCCAAGTTCTCATTAAACCCAAATCATGACCAAAGTAACCAAAAATTTAAAACCTAAAAAACCATCCCCACCACCTAAATATTTTAATATATCTTTTACAAATATTCGCGGTCTACGAAGCAACTTTCCATCAGTTGAGTCTTACTTCCTGCAAAATTCACCAGACTTGCTTGCACTCAGTGAAACAAATTTAAGTTCTGCAATTCCTTCTTCAGATGTCAGTGTTGATGGGTACTATCCTTTGATTCGTAAAGACTCCAATAGTCACATGCTAGGTTTAGGGGTATACATACGCATTAATTCCCCTATTTGACGTGAAATCAGGTTCGAATCCTTTGACCATTCTTTTATGTGCTTTCGCCTAGCACCTCTTCACTCTATCACCTTTCTCTTTGTTCTTTATCGTTCTCCTTCTTCCCATGATTGCACTCTTTTAGATGTTATCTCTGATCAAATTGACCATGCCCTCTCTCTTTACCCCTCTGCCAATATTGTTGTTGTTGGTGATTTTAATGCCCATCACACTGAATGGCTTGGCTCTAACACCACTGATCCTGCTGGCACTAAAGCCTTTAACTTCTGCGTTTCTCAATCTCTTACTCAGATAGTTAACTTTGTGACTCGTTTTCCTGACAACCCTAATCATTTACCTTCACTCCTTGACTTATGTCTTGTCTCTGACCCTAGCTTATGTTCAGTTTCTCCCTTTTCTCCCTTAGGTGGTTCTGACCATGCAATGATCTCTATAAATCTTTCTTCTCGTACTTCTTTTTTGGGCTCACCTTATCATCGCACCACCTACTACTACCCTAAAGCTGACTGGGATTCCTTTCGTGATTTTCTTCGTGATGGTCCTTGGGCTGATGTTTTTTCTCTCTCAGCTGACAAATGTGCCTCCTACGTAACCTCCTGGATTCAGGCTGGAATGGAAGCTTTTATTCCTTCTCGTCGGTTTCAAGTCAAGCCTCATTCTACTCCATGGTTTTCTCCTTCTTGTGCGGCTGCTATATCCAATCGTAACCATTTTATTCATCTTTTTCAAAAGAACAACTCTCTTGAGAACAAACGGCTATTTATTATTGCAAGAAATCGATGTAAAAAGGTGCTTTCTGATGCTAAACTCCATTATTCTCAGTTCACTAAATCTCGCATCTTATCGCAGAAGTTAGGCTCTAAAGACTTTTGGAAAATCTTCAACAGCATTGTTAACAAGGGTAGATCTAACATTCCATCTCTCATTCATGGGACTGATCTTGTTACCTCTCCCAGGGATAAGGCAGAACTGTTTGCAAAGAACTTTTCTTCTAATTCCACTCTTGAATCTTATGGACATTCTCTTCCTTCCATTCCAGTCAAACAGGTTGACCCATTGTTAGACATTCAAATCACTCCGGCTTCTGTTGCTAAAGCCATATCTCAATTAAACTCGTCTACAGCTTGTGGTCCAGACAACATTCCTGTCACAGTCTTGCAGAATTGTTCTCCAGAACTTTCTTCAATTCTCTCTAAACTATTTAACAAGTGTTTGACTGAGTCTTGTTTTCCTGCTTGTTGGAAAATGGCATCTGTGGTTCCAATATTCAAAAACTCTGGAGAAATTCTGACCCCTCCAATTATCGTCCGATCAGTCTTCTTTCTGTTATTAGCAAGGTCTTTGAGTGTTTAATCAACAAATTCCTCACATCTCATCTTGAGTCAAATAAACTGCTGTCAGACAATCAATACGGTTTTCGATCCTCTCGCTCTATGGCCGACTTGCTAACTGCTGTAACTGAAAGATTTTATCGTGCATTAGATGGAGGCGGTGAGGCTAGGGCTATTGCTCTCGACATATCTAAAGCTTTCGACAAAGTTTGGCATGCTGGTCTTCTCCATAAGCTTGCTTCATATGGTGTTTCTGGGAGAGTTTTTGAGATTATCAAATCATTTCTTTCTGACCGGTTTATTAAAGTCATCCTTGAAGGCCAACACTCTTCTTTATTTCCAGTAACTTCTGGGGTTCCCCAAGGTTCCAACCTGGGCCCTGTTTTGTTTCTTATCTACATAAACGATCTTCCTGACAACCTTTCATCTAAAGTAGCTCTTTTTGCTGATGACTCAACTTTATACTCCTGTCTCGACAAAAAGTCTTCTCTTTTCGATCGCCTAGAACAAGCAGCTGATCTTGAATCTGATCTCACTTCAGTAATAGATTGGGGTTCACAGTGGCTTGTGAATTTCAACTCTAAAAAAACCCAATTGCTTACTGCAAACAACTACCGTAATATGGTCAACATTCCTATATTAATGAATGGCAATCCTCTTACTGAGTCGTCCTCTTTACGTCTTCTTGGATTATCGCTTACTACTGACCTTTCATGGAAACCATATATACAATCGATTGCTAAATTAGCTTCTGCTAAGGTTGCTTCTCTTTATCGTGCTCGCCATTTCCTTACCTCTGATTCCATTCTCTACCTCTACAAATCTCTTATTCGTCCCTGTATGGAATACTGTTGTCATATTTGGGCTGGTTCTTCTAACGATTCACTTTCTTTTCTTGACAAGGTTCAAAAACGCATTGTAAATGTTGTTCGACCTGGACTATCTGCTAAGCTTGAACCTCTTTCCCATCGTCGTAAAGTGGCATCTCTTTCTCTTTTCTACAGATACTATCACGGTCACTGCTCAAAGGAGTTATCATCTCTAGTTCCATCAACTGAAATTCATTCTTGTTTTACTCGTCATTCAGCTAAGTCTCATTCGTTTTCTGTATCTGTCCCTGCATGCTCTAAAAACTTTTATTCATCTAGTTTTTTTCCCCGCATTTCAATTCTTTGGAACTCTCTCCCATCTTCATGTTTTCCTGACTCATACAACCTTCAACTTTTTAAGTCTTCTGTCAACCGTTTCCTTGCTCTATAACTCTGTTCTTTTTTTTTCCTAGTAACTCCCAACTTAATAGTGGTTGCTTGCAGCCTTGTTGGGAGTGAATGCAAATAAAAAAAAAAAAAAAAAAAAAGAATTAAAACATGGGTGTATTTCTCTTTACTGAGTTTATGATTTAAAACAACTTGCTAACAACATAAAAGAAAGGTTCTGGCTCAGAGGCATTTCACAACTTCATATATTTTAGACTTGGTTTTACAACATTGTTTACAATTAAGATCCATATGAATGTATTCCTTCAAGGAACATAAGTAAACAAGTAATTAATTTGCCCAGATAACAATCAAAGAAGTAGCCTTTTTTCCAGATTAAATGTGTATTTTTAGTACAAGCAAGTCTCTACCTTGAATTAAGTTAAGAGGGATCTACTGCACCATATCTACTTTAAGTGACTTCAAGGCACTCATATTCTTGTGATGATTTTTCTGATTTAGAAATCTAAATGTTTTAGCAGTGAGTACCAGTGGGCATAAAAATTTATACAACTATTATAGGTTTATTCAACCTTGCAATCACATTCATATTGGCCATTATAGAAATTAAATAAAAGCTTTAGCTCTGATTCTCATTCTCTATCTATTTGAAAACTTGCTTTCTTTTTTTATCAACAAAAGCATAGAGTTTCTTGAGTTAAAAAAATTATTATTCTGTTAAGTGATGATATTAATAATTCTGTTATTAGTGATGTCAAAATAACTAAAAAATTTTTGTTTTTAATGCTTTGAAAAGTTTATGCGTTGGAAAAAGGTTGAGGAAAAGGAGTAGATTTTGTAATAACAGATATGCATGCAGTAGGAGGAGAGAGGGAGTACAAAAAACATACAGGTGCATACAATGGGAAGGGGTTTCTTAATCAGTGGTTTTACTGCAAACATACTTTATGTACGTCCCCCTAAGATTTCCCCGTAAAGTCTTTTAAGTTTTCTAAACTAACTGGCTTCTGTAATCTACAAAACAAAAACACAACAAATGGAATTTTAACAAATATTGTCAATATGATACTAGATTGACCAGAGAAACATATTTGCACTTTTTTGGATTGGCAGTCTCTCAATGGTTAAAGACTAACTTCTATAATATTGCATAGATCTCAAAATGCCATTTTTAATGTTTTTTATCATTATCTTTTATCAAAATGCCATCTTTTAACCTAAAATATGTATACTCACAAACTAAACTAATAAAGAAGTAATATGATGCAACTAAATGCAGTTAAAGAAAAATTAAATATAACATTTAAGTAAAAATAAAATAATTGCAAATAAATATCAAAAGTAAAGTATTCAATACAAATAATTAAACTTTGAAATAAGTCTAACAAATGAAAAATCTTGGGAAATTTACAAACCTAACTTTATAGTAACATCTGAGTTTTAAGGCATTTTTAACAGCGTCATAAATTGAGCTAAAAGGTCTATACAAAAATGATTAAAGTGTAGTTACTTTTGTTAGAATAATGAACATTTAACAGTCCATTGACTAGGTCTTCTCTAAATGTCAGCATAATATTTTTATTACTTTCATAATTACTGCTTTTACTATTGGTTGGAAGTTCTTAAATTCTTTCTGTTGCATTTATAGATTTCAGTCCTAATAACTCCTATTTATCGGATTTTAGTCCTATTATTATGGATTTTTGTCCTATTAAACTTTATTAACTGTTATGTAAGAAACCAGAATTTTTAACTTATACATTTACAAAAGCTATTTATTAACTACCCAGCAAATATGTCAGCTTTGAATCAACGTTGAAAACCGGTCGCAAAAGATGTTGCGGAAACGTTGACAAAGTAATCGATTTTGCAAAGATATATAACGTTGTTAAAGAGACGTTGATTAAACGTTGTAGCGTAACGTTGAAAAAACGTTACTAAAAGACGTTACAAAAATGTCGCAACTAGACGTTGAAAAAGCGTTACTTAAAAAGCGTTGCATAGGTTTCGCAACTTAACGTTGAAAAAAAGTTACTTGAAAAGCGTTATTTTGACGTTGTTAAAGCAGTTGATTTTGCAAGGATTTGTAACGTTGGTAGTAAAACGTCGATTTAACGTGACTCAAAGACGTCGAGTAAAGGTTGAAGTATAACGTTAAATCAACGTTTAAATGCGCTAGAGAAAATATCGCAAAATATTATTAAACGTAATTAAATCTGGCTTCAATGTATATTGAATTGGCAAATAAAACTAAATTATATATTGAACTCTGCACTTGCAATATTTCTAAAGTCGATTATAAACAGGCTCCATAAACATTTATACATCCTAAAGTATATTTTTTAAAATTAAAAACTTATGCTAAATTTTGTATATATATGCATAAATTAACATCATTGTGATCAACATGATCATCATTATCATCATAACCATCATCATCACCATCATCATTATCATCAACAGCATAAAAGCAGAGAGCTTGACAATGATAATGAAAGTTATGTTGATGATGATAATCATCATCATGATAACCATCATCATCTTTATTATGACACTATGTAAAGCACATTCTACAAGTTTTCTTACTTCTACCAACACCATTTTATACTGAAGCTGCTACCACTCTACATGTTGATACCTAAATTACTTTAACCTTTTCTAAAATAAAAGGTTGTTTGATACAACGTTTTTTCTAATCTGTTCAAGATTATGCCTCCTTTTTATATCTTGTTAGAGTCACAACACACATCCATCAGATCATCTTCTGTTTCGACAAATAATACACCATATAAATACTAAAGTTTATACAACAATGAAAGGATATTGTATGCCAGCATCTAAACAAATAGCAAAGAGATACGCTTATATCCATAATATGTGTGCAAAAAAGTCCATCTTGGAAGCTTATATTGCGTCTGGAATAAAAGTTTGGAAGCTTTTATTACTTCTCTTCAGTTTTAAATCAAGCCTCATTCTACTCTACATCTTTCAACATTATTCACGTTTTTCATCTTTTTTATAAGAACATTTCTCTTAAGAATAAATTGTCTTTTTTATTATTGCAATAAGCTAATGTATAAATAAAGCCTTATCTGATGTAAATCTCTGTTATTCTCAGTTTACTAAACCTTGCATTTTCACTTAAATGTTGATTCTAGAGACTTTTGGTTAGTTTTCAACAGTGTTATTAACTAAAGTAAGCGTAACGTTTAATCTATAATTCATAGGTCTTTTTACTTTACCCCAGAGTAAAGCAGAGCTATTTACAAGGAAATCTTACTGTAGTTTGACCATTATTAAACATCGAAATTACTCTGGCTTCCAATACTAAAACTAATTCTCAATTGAACACTTCTACAGTTTGTGCTTTAAACAAGATTTCCATCATAGTCTTCAAAAAGTGTTCTCCAGAACTATCTACAATTTTTGCTAAACTTTAAAAAAGTGCTAAATACGTGGTTTCAATTTCCCAAATCTCTAGAAAATACTATGACCTCTCCAAGTTATTAGTTTCTTATAATTTTCTATGTAAAGATTTTGAGGTTATTAAATTACTTCTTTCTAACTGCAGAAGTTATTTCTGAAAGCATAAAGTCTTGTCCGTTAAAGAGGGCGGTTAAATTCAGCACATTTTCAGATTATCTTTAATTTTCGAAATCCAGTATTATCACATTAATCATACCATTACTTGCTTAAATAAAATGGCTAGATATTCACGAAAATACCATGCTCAAAATATTCAACGAACGCTTTTAAAAGTTAGAAAATGACTTTTTAATCGTTAAAGACGAAAACAAACAGTTAAAAAAAGAATTAGATCAAACCAGTTCTACAATTAAATTCTTAAGCGAAAAATACGAAACATTAAAAGAAGCATTAAATAATAGTAAAATGAAAACATTTTCTTAAGACAGTATTAAACAGAAAGCAATAAATCTTAAAGACAAGATGGGTTAGTTAGAGGATAGGAGTCGCCGTAACAATCTTAGATTTGAATCGAGGAAACGAAAGGGGAAACATGAAAAAGTTATTTAAAGAAAAATATAATATAAAATATAAATGAAGAAATATTTATAGAACGCGCACATTGAACAGGGAAAAAAGAAGACAATGACGGTATAAGAAGAAAAAGAAGAACAATAGTTGTAAAGTTTCTTGATTACAAAGATCGTGAAACTGTATTACAAAACTACAAAAAGTTGAAGTTATGGAATGAAAAAGTATACATTAATGAAGACTTCAGTGAGCGAACAACAAACATTCGTAAGTAGTTATTTATTAAAGCTAAAGAAATACGTTCTTCAGGTAATTTTGCTAAAGTGTTTATAATAAATTAATCACAAAGTCTTTTTAAAAGACTATTATCAATTATTAATTTTGAAAAATATGTTTTAATATATATATGCATATATTTGTTTATGCATGTAGTGTGTGTATGTGTGTGTACACATATATATATGTATATAAAAACCTCCGAATATATTCAAAATTACAAAAACATTTAAAACGGATTCATCTTATAGAAATTCTTTTGAAAAAGTATCAAGTTTATTTCACACTAATACTTTTAAATGAGAAATTAAATCTGATCCAGATATTAATTATTTTAATGAGATTAATGGACCTGAATTTAAATGCTCTTACTTTTATCTAGATAAAATTAAAAGCATTTTAAATAGTGATGATAATCGTGATTATTTTAATGTAATCCACATCAATATGAGAAGTTTAAAAAAAAATTTTGATAACTTTTTTAATATGATTTGCGAAACAGAAAATTTTTTTAACGTTATTTGTTTAACTTATTGTACAGAAGAAGATTTTAAATCGAACTCTAATCTTCATCTTCTAGGTTTTAATACAGTATTTTTAGAGCATAATGTTAATAAGCGTGGAGGAGGAGTACTTTTTTACATAAAAGAAAACATTGCGTATAATATTAGACGCGAGATGAGTGTTTCTGATGAAAATATCGAGATTTTAACGGTTGAAATAATAAACAAACAATCTGAAAATATTTTAATAAGCTGCTGCTATCGGCCACCGACTGGAAGAACTGAGTACGTAAGCAAATATCTAATAAGTAATTTAGTGGAAAAACTAACCAAGAAAAGAAAAAACAATTACATACTTGGCGATTTCAATTTAGAGTGTTTCCATTATAATAAAAAACAAAATTTAACAAATTTTTATAATTATTTATTCCAAACAGGAACAATACCCATTATTGATAAACCTACTAGAATAACAAATCATTCGTCCTCTTTAATTGACAACATTCTAACCAATGACATTTTAATACAACGCTTAAAAAAGGCTTTGTAAAAACCGATGTTTCTGACCATTTTTCTATTTTTTTCTGCATAAGCGCAAACAGCAAACCAAATATGCACGGAAAGGTAACAATTAAAAAACGTGTTTACAACAACACTAGCCTAAATTTATTTAAAGAGCAACTTTTGAATTAAGACTGGAGCTATATAAATTTGAATGACGATATAAACCTCATCTATAACTCTTTTTTTAAAACTTTTTATAAAACCTACAACGCAAACTTTACATTGCGTGAAACAATTCTTAACGCCAAAGACCTATCTTGTCCTTGGATAACTAAAGGAATTAAAAAGTCCTCAAAAATAAAGCAAAAACTTTATGTTAAGTATCTAAAAACTAAATCAGAAAAGCATAAAATCACTTACAAAGTCTATAAAAATTTATTTGAAAAACTCCTCAAAAAAGCCAAAAAAATTTACTATTCGGACTTGCTTATGAAGCACAAATATAATTCAAAGCGAGTTTGGCAAATAATGAAGGATATTACTGGTAAACATAAGACATGCATAAAATCTATACCGGCTGCAATAAAAATTCAAAATAAAATAGTCAACAATTCGAAGGAAATTCCCAGTGGGCACCCGACGTCAATCCGACGTCGGATTTACGTTTGATTTTCATCAGCGATGTCAAAAGACCTATTCCGACGTTGTTCCGATGTCAGTAAAATGACGTCGGGCGATGTCTTTATCTCAACATCCCCTGACGTCGTTTCGATGTATTTTGACGTTGTTCCGACATCTTATAAAAGACGTCCAAAAAACGTCGCAGTACTGACATCGATCCAACGTCGATAAAAAGACGTCGGGCAACGTCATAATATTAACGTACTCCGATGTCTTTTGACGTCTTCCGACGTCAATCCAACGTCCTTAAAACGACGTCGGAACAACGTCGTAAGACATCGCTGATGAAAATTTAATCCAAACCCAACAATATGTGTGCAATTGCGCTCTTCAATAATTATGTGAACTAAGCGTGTTTTTTTATTAATGGAAAAAAGTTTGAATAAAGGTTGATAAAACATCATGAGGTTTTGTATGATGCACTAGCATAGTTTTTTAACTATTAACATTTTCGAGTATACATTTTTTATAATATATAACTATTCGTTTTAATATTTATATAATATTTAAACAAAATTATTTCTTATCAAAGCAATAATTCCCAAATAGCTACAAGTATAAATTACTAAATAAACTCATCAATTTATATGTCCTTGTGGTGTAGTGGTAAGCGCATAGGATTTAGTAACTAATAGACCGAGGTTCGATTCCTGTCAAAGGCAGCGTTTTTTGGTTTTCAAAAAACACGTTGGATTTACATCGGAATGCCGACGTCGCGCGATGTCAGTTTATCCGACGTCAAATAACATTTCCATTTCCAACGTAAACCCAACGTCGATCCGACGTCGAGATCCGACGTCGCTCGACGTTCGTTCGACGTCGAAATGCCCACTGGGTTGCCATCGAATTTAACAAGTTTTTTTCAACAACAGGACAAAGTCTATCAAAAAAAATTTCTTATGTAGACAATAACTCCGTTGATGAATTTATTTTATTAACAAATTCAACTCTGAACTTTTCAAATCTAACATTGAATTTAAAATAGCACATAAAGCAATAAAAAGAAATAAAGCAACTGGGCCTGATGATATAAATGGGAACATTATAATCGACTCTTTTGATGCGATTAAAGATATCCTCTTTTTAAAGCATCTGTTACTCAAGGATCTTTTCCAGATAGCTTGAAAATAGCAAAAATAACTCCAATCTTTAAAACAGGCGACCATACAAACGTAACAAATTATCGTCCTATCTCAGGTCTACCAGTCTTTTCAAAAATATTAGAAAAAATAATGTACAACAGATTGTACACTTATCTTATTGACAATAAACTTCTTTATAAAAATCAGTTTGGTTTTCAAAGAAAAAATTCTACTTAACACGCTATTCTCCAAGTAACGCGCAGTATTGCCGACTCTTTTAAGAATTCTCAATTTACTCTTGGCATATTTATTGATTTGTCAAAAGCTTTTGACACTAGTATCACCATATTTTATTGAAAAAGCTAGAAAGCTATGGTTTAAAAGTTATCTAAGTAACCGTAAACAATTTGTTTATAACAAAGAATCTTCACCTCAATTTTTAACGAACGTAACATGTGGTGTTCCCCAAGGATCCATACTTGGGCCACTCTTATTTTTAATATTCATATATGATCTTTACAAAGCTTCTAATTTAGCGACTATAATTTTTGCTGACGATACGAGTTTATTTCAGTCCAAAGAAGACATTAAAATACTCTTTAACAATATGACTGAGAAACTTAAAAATATTTCATATTGGTTTAAAAAAAATAGGTTATCTTTAAATACCGAAAAAACAAAATGGATACTTTTTCATCCAACTTATATCTTGCCTGACTTATATATTGACAGTACAGTAATAAAAAGAGAAAAAAATACAAAATTCTTAGGAGTTATAATAGATGAAAACTTATCTTGGAGGCAACAAATTGATAATATTTCAATGAAAATTGCTAAAAGCATTGGAGTTCTATATAAAGTTAGACATATATTAAATAAACATCAATTAACACAACTATTTTATTTATTTATTCATTGCCATTTAAATTATGCAAATATAATATGGGGAAGCGCTCACAAAATCAAACTTAAATCACTCTATTGACATCAGAAACACGCACCTCGCACAATTAATTTTGCAAATCGTTTTTCAAGCTTAACACCACTTCTTAAAGAAATGAAAGTTTTGAATATTTACGAACTAAATGTTTTAAAAATTTTATGTTTTATGTTTAAATGTAAAGAAAATATATCACCCAATGTATTTATAAATCTTTATAATTTGAAACCTAAAAACAAATATAATAATCGTGCCAGTAAAAGTATCGTAGAGCCATTTTGCCAAACTAAATTTGATCAGTTTTGTATTTCTTATCGTGCTCCTTCTCTTTGGAATAAAATAAATTTACCTAACTTCGATTTTTTTTTAACTGATCTTATTCTTCTTTTAAACGGAAAGTAAAAGAAATTATCTTTTCAACACAAAATATTTATATCTAATTTTAGTATTTAAGTTGTTTTTTTTTTATTTATTTTGATTTATACATTATTTTGTTTATTATATAGACTGTGAAGAATATTAGAATATTGTATTCTTTTTGTTATACAGATTGTAATGGGCTTCATGATAAGATCCTGTGATCTTCTAGAAGTCCTGCCGGTAATATATTTAATGTAAATTTACTATGTTATTCAAAGTGAAGTTATTTCTGAAGGCCTACCCTCTTTATTTCAAGTAACTTTAAGGTTCTATATTTGATCCTGTAATATTTTTTATCTACAATAACAACCATAATGAAATCTAAAGTGGTTCTATTTGCTGATGACTCCACTTTATACTCTTGTCTCGACAATAGATATTCGCGTTTTAATTGCTTAGAACAAGCATCCAATTTTAAATCTGATCTCTCTTCTGTAACAGGGATTTAAATTCTGGACTTAAAATCCACAATTTTTGTTAGACAACAAAATTCATATATTTACTGCAAAAAAATATTGCAATATTGTTGGTATTCCTGTATTGACAAATAAAAACCCTCTTACTCTGAGACAAAGTATAAAAGCACATTGTAGTTGTAATTAGATCTCCTTTATCTTTCAAGTTTAAAATCTCCTTTATTTAGAACTCCTTCATCTTTCAAGTTTTTATATATATATATATATATATATATATATATATATATATATATATATATATATATATATATATATATATATATATATATATATATATATATATATATATATATATATATATATATATATATATATATATATATATATGTATATATATATATATATATATATATATATATATATATATATATATATATATATATATGTATATATATATATATATATATATATATATATATATATATATATATATATATATATATATATATATATATGTATATATGTATATATACATACATATATATATATATATATATATATATATATATATATATATATATATATATATATATATATATATATATATATATATATATATATATATATATATATATATATATATATATATATATATATATTATGTATATATATGATTAACATATATATATATATATTATATATAATATATATGTTTAACTGATCGTTAAAACATCGGTTAAAACGCCAAACATGAGTTCAATAGAACTTAAAAACGAATTAAATTTAGAAATTAGTCCTCAAACAATTAGAAGACGTCTCAATGATGCCGGATTATACGGTAGCGCGATGCTGAAAAAAGCAATTCATCTCTATAAAAAATCAAAGAAAGAAGCTGGCGTTTGCTAAAATGCATATAAAGGTGCCACTCGAAGTCTGAAAGTCTGTAATTTGGACATACGAATGCAAGTTTGAACTCCAATCGACAAAGAGAAGAAGAATGATCTTCAGAAAAAAGAAAGAGGAGTTTTTAATGCAACATATGATACCTACAGTCAAGTTTGGTAGTGGCTCGGTGATGCTTGATGTACTTTAACTGTTCCAATTTCATCATTTAACTGAATGACAAACCTTTCCGAAAATTTATAAAATGTCTTGTGATGCAGTTATTTGTATATGAATGCCAGCCAGGATACCATCACAGCATATTGACTCATGTGTTTGAAAACTTTCAAAGCTGTATCTGAACTATCTGGCTCTGAAGGTACACCCAACATGAAAACAAGAAAACGACAATATGAAGAAGACATGTTTAAAGACGACATTCATGATTTATTTGATACTACGACAAAGGATCTCATTATATACTTTTTTTTTTTAAACTTTTAATTTTCCGTTTTTGTTACAATTAAATTCCATAATATAATACAAAACACTCTTATTTTCAAAAA
This sequence comes from Hydra vulgaris, assembly GCF_022113875.1. Classification (NCBI taxonomy): domain Eukaryota; kingdom Metazoa; phylum Cnidaria; class Hydrozoa; order Anthoathecata; family Hydridae; genus Hydra; species Hydra vulgaris. The sequence goes on from NC_061161.1 coordinate 56,783,406, forward strand.
ACAAACCAGTTATAAATATAAAAAATCAAAGACAAAATAATAAGAGTTAATTATAAATATATATATATATATATATATATATATATATATATATATATATATATATATATATATATATATATATATATATATATATATATAAAAACACGGGAAACTTGCAGAAGATCATTAAGTCTTATCATCAAGAACCGTTGTAATAACTTTTTTTTTACAATATTAAACTCCTATAATAGTGTTAAAAGCAAAACTTAATTAACTAAGGTAAATAGTATTAAAACAAAAAACTTTTCAATGTAAAAAACAAAAAAAAAAAAAAAAAAAAAAGCCGTATAAAAGAAATCATTAAAAAGATTTGTATACTTTGAAATATTCTTTTTTATTAGTTTTTGAAAGCAATTTATTTTGTTTACATCTGGTAAAATACTATATTTTGCTAAGATTTTATTCTAGATATGCGGAGCACGATATATAGTTTTAAATTGTTCTTGTCTGGTTTGGCATAATGGTTCAATTAAGCCTGTTGTGCGTAAAGAATATTTAATGTTAGGCTTTATTTCAAAAAGATCATTAAAAATTGTGGGGCATTGTTTAAATTTACTTTTGTACATGAGACATAAATTTTTATAAACGTTTATCTCGTATAACGTAAAAATCTTTATAATTTCAAACAGTGGTTTTGCATGTTCGTTTTTATTTTTAAAATTTATTATTATTAAAGCATGTTTTTGTTTTCGATAGAGTTTTTCAAGCATGCTTTTAAATGTACTACACCACGCAATATTCGCGCAATTCAAGTAACTTTGTATAAAACTGAAATAGATTTGTTTTACATGAGTAAATCCCGTGACTGGTATAGAACGCCAATACTTTTTGATATTTTGCTGCCAATATAGGCAATATGTTTATTCCAGGTAAAATTTTCGTCCATTAGAACACCAATAAATTTTTAGACTTTTTTGCGACTAATTTCTGTGTTTTCAATAACTGGTTTTGGAAAAGAAATAGGAATTTTTTTTTGTTATAGGGTGGAATAATGAAAACTTTGTTTTTTTTAATTAATAGAGAGCTTATTTGCATTGAACCATAGTGATATTTTATCTAAATCGTTGTTTATTTGTGCGAAGAGTTGAGGTATATCTTTTCCTGAAATAAAAAAGTTACTGTCGTCAGCAAACATTATTGTTGATATGTTTGACGCTCTCCAGAGATCATTCACCTATATTAGGAAAAATAGAGACCCAAGAATAGATCTTTGGGGCACACAAGAAATTAAAGATGAATTTGTAAGTTTTTTATTTCCATAATTTATGGACTATGTACATTTACTCAGGTAATCTGCTATCTACCTGTAGGATACGCCTCTTATGCCGTACACATAAGCTTATTTATCATTATTTTATGATCCACTGTATCAAAGGCATTGGAGAGGTCAATAGAAACACCTAAAGTAAATTCTCCGTTTGCAAAAGAATTTTTAATTTCATTAATTAAGTGAAGTATTGCCTGTTCAGTTGAAGTGCTTTTCTGGAATTCAAACTGTTTTAAGTAGAATAAGTCATTATCTTTAATAAAGGCATATAACCTAATGAACATAATTCGCTCAAAAATCTTAGAAAAAATGGAAAGTATAGATATTGGTCTATAGTTTCCAATATCTGTTTTATCGCCTGATTTGAATATAGGTTTAACTTTTACTGATTTAAGTATATCAGGTAAAATCTTTTAGAGAACGTTTACAAATTTTAAATGCACTTTTAATTTTAAAGGCAATTTTAACTCAATATAACAGTCAATAACAATGTTTCTGTTCATACCATCAATTCCAGAAGATTTATTATGTTTCAAGCTTTCAAAAGCTGTTTCGTATTCTTTAAAGGTTATATTCTCATTTTTAAATTGATTTTTATTGTAATGAAGGTATTCCTTAAATGATTTATTTACATTTGGAATTTTTGCCGCAAGATTAGGTCCTATATTCACAACAAATTTGTTAAATACATTAGCTATATTGTTTTTATTGGCAATATTTTTATATTTAATATGTAAGATTTTCGGAAAAAAAGATTTATTGGTTGGCATCTGGGTGGCATGGCCCGAGTATCAGCATCAAAAAGCAAAAAAAAGATAGTACAAAATCTACATTGACCTGCATTGGCAGACACCCCTCGGCACGTAAAGTTTACACATAAATTTGAAAAATTGAAATTGGAGGTTCTGGTGACGAGAAAGACAATATCTATCTTTGATGTCCTCATGGAAGAAGGGAAAGAAAGTTCACAGACATTCCTTAAGAAACCACCAAAACACTGACATCTGAACCAGTCCTCGCCAAGTTTAGTGAACTGGCTGAACACATAACAGTTGTATATGATGTAGCTGAAAAGGGAATTAGTTTTATTGAGAAATACAATAACACGCTAACAAAAAAGAAAGTCCAAAAACAGTTTATTCTTCTATTAGTGGCAAACAATCGCAAAAAATTCCCAAGGCATCACTTATGTTGTAGATTATTCACTCTGGAACTGTGGTATAGTTTATGTAAAAATTGTCGAATTTTAAAACTAAATTCTTGATTAGACTATAATTTTTAGTTACATTTTTTAATTACAACTTTAATTTAATTTCTTAATTTTAACCCAATTTTTAATTTTAATCTTAAATTTAAAATCGATAACCGACATTTGACAAAAACTACTTTATTTAATGCGTGTTCATCGAGAAAAAAAATAAATAAATGGAGTTGCCAAATATTAAAATAATTGTTTTTGAGACGAACTTTAAGTTTCATGAATGCAATGAATGGGGATGAATGACGATAATATGTAATTAAAAACCTATTTTTAAATTTGAAAAAAAAGAATTTTTATATAATGGAAACACTAATATGTATGGTTTTTAGACATGTGACGAAGTAAACTTTTGACACATTACCCTAATCTACCCTAAAGTAAATTATATAAAAAACATTTTAAGAAACTTACGATTTGTTTGTGTTGACTATTTTAACTTAAATCAATCTTTTGTCCACTTCTTCGCATGATACAAACTGTTTTGTTTCTCGTAAAACCAGTTCTTTGCGTGATACAAACTGTTTCAATGATATCAAAATCTTTTCTTCTCGTGATGCAAACTGTTTCAATGCTAATAAAACCACTTTTTCTAGTGATACAAAATGTTTCAATATAATAATACTTTTATCATTCTCATAACAAATACAGCCCATCAGCCATCAGCTAAACCATATTTTACTCATAAAAATCAACCTCTTTATTTAAATTATAGAACTAACTATTTGGCAACATTCCAGCTAACCTCAAAGCTTTTTTTTAATTATGTAAGCATGTTCCCAGATAACATGAACACATTGGCCCGACGTCGGCACAACGTAGGCTTTTACAGCGGCCGATGGTATTTCAACTTTGTCGGTCCAACGTAGTTTTTGCTCGATGCTTTTTAGGCCTGATGTCTTCGGGCCGATATAAGTAAAGCGACGTTGGGTCAATATCAGTAAAGTAATATCGAGCCGATATCAGTCAAAGAACATCGATCCGATATGAGTAAAATGGCATCAGGGCGAGTTCAGTAAAACAACGTCGGACCGAGATCAGTAAAACGACTTAGACCCGCTTAAATTTCAATCAACAAATGGGAATACAAAAGCGACTATTTTTCGTAGCGATTGTAAATAGATTGGGAAATAATCTAAAAATACATAATAAAATGACAAAATAAATATTTACTTTTCAATTATTATCTTAACTGTTATTATGCAATTTAAATAATTATTAAATAATAAAATATATAAAATAATTAACAGCAAATATTTCACTAACTTTCGAAGCATGTTGATATACGGTTCTTTAATTATACAGTTGATTTAAAATTGTCAGTTTTAACTAGGGTGTTTCTGCATCGCAGGGCATTTGTCATCTTTGTTTAACGAATCATTGTTTTTAATCAGAATATATTTTACTTCCTCTAAAAAGAAAATAATATATTAGTCAGGAAATAAAACATTAATGCAAAAACTCTCACAAATTTATATTTTCCATCATACTCATAAAGTGTTTTCGCAGTTTGAAACACGTTAGTCATAAGATTTCAACTACTCTTTACTAAGATTTATTAAACATTAATATTAACTAATTTAATCTAAAGTGAAACTTAGTATGAGTAATTTCAAAACCTACAGATAAATTACTTTGTTACAATTCAAAACTTCTACATTTAATATAACAGTATTCTAATAAAAATCACCTTATTAAGTTGTTTTGGAAAAATCAGTGACTCCGAACAATTTTTTGTGTGCGATGCAGAAAATGGTTTTATTCGGATTGCAACATTGACATAAAACAAAATGAATATTATTATTGCTCAAATTGTTTATAACTAAATTTAAACTATCTTCATATACAGTATCTTATAACCTGTTTTATATATATATAAACACCAATATAATAAGGTTGGCCATAAGATGCATGTAAAAAAACTGTAAAAAAAAATGGTTTTCTTCCTAATAATAAGTCGTTTTAGTAACTTTTTAAAAATTTTAAAAAACGTTATGAAAATTAAAAAAAATAAATGGCGGAGGATCGTCTTACTTTCTATGATTTTTTTTTTTAATAAAATTAGGTTATCAGATACAATTAAAAAAACTTTTAAAAAATGGTTTTCTTTCTTGTAACGAGTCGTTTTAATACCTTTTTAAAAAGTTAACGTAAAAACAAATTTAAATTCATTGTCTTTTTTGTTTAACTCTACTAATTTTGTTTCATAGCTTTAATTGCGGGTTTACATTAAATTTAAAGAGAAAAAAAAACAAAAAAACTTTGCGCGGATTCTTTTTCTGCGGACTAGTATAACCCCTTTTGTAATTCTGTTCTGGATTTATTAATTTATAGTCATTATAAATTAATTAACTATTTTGTAAAAACAATGTAGAGTAGATTAGGGTAATATGAGCACCTTAAGCAAAAATTGGAATATTTTCAAAAATAAATATGCTGGATCCAAAATTTTTGCGAATAAACAATTTTTGGGATTCCTACTCATGATTCATTTAGATATTTGGACATCCGAATTTTTCTCTTAAAAACACAGAGGTTTTAAAAAAGTAGCAAAAGTCCTCGTATTACCCAGACCCCTTGGTAATACGACCACTTTAAATTAGCTCAAAAAAAATAGCCTTAATTAAAAAATCCTCGTCCTCTCCGGCAAAAACCTTTTTCTGCCTTTGTAGTCTTCTAGCATGTTTATGTGTTTGGCATGTGTGTGTTGTATGTACATTTAGTACACACACACACATGCTTGACATAGACATACTAGAATAAAATGCTAAGACAAATTGTATAGACTTCCACTAGCAAAAGACAAAAAAAAAAAGACTTGTCACACTTTGCGCGAGAAATCGGTTGAACAGAGGCTTAACCTCAGAAGATCGTAACACACAGGCTACTCTACTTTTTACAATACCCCGTTCTTGTTTAAGTCGTCTGCATAGGATTTATCTCTGAAAATTTTAGATTTTGAGCTTTATCAGCACCTTGTCAGTTTTTCTCCGAGTCGGTGCATTGAGACGCACGAGCTCTTTGCAGGGCCCTATTCTTGTTCGCCTAAGATTTTAAAATTTAAGTAATTATCATTGCTTTCTCTGACTTAGAGAGATTCAGTCATAATCCAACAGATGGTAGCTTCGCACTGATGCCTTTTCGAGCAAGTGCAAATGCCAACTGTCTGAATCTGCGGTTCCTCTCGTACTGAGCAGAATTACTATTGCAACAACACTTCATCAGTAGGGTAAAACTAACCTGTTTTACGACGGTCTGAACCCAGCTCACGTTCCCTATTAGTGGGTGAACAATCCAACACTTGGTGAATTCTGCTTCACAATGATAGGAAAAGTCGACATCGAGGGATCAAAAGCAACGTCGCTATGAACGCTTGGCTGCCTCAAGCCAGTTATCCTTGTGGTAACTTTTCTGACGCCTCTAGCTTAAAACTCCTAAAGACTAAAGGATCAATAGGCCATATTTATACTGAAAATCAAAATCAATTGAGCTTTTACCCTTTTGTTCTACATGAGATTATTGTTCTCATTGAGCTAACCTTAGGACACCTGCGTTATCATTTGACAGATGTGCCGCCCTAACCAAACTCCCAACCTAACAGTGTCTTTGATACGGATCGACCCGCCGACGGGGTCTTAATTCTAAAAATGGGCCGTGAAGCCCGCCTCCGCTCAATCGAATAAGTATAAAAACAATAAAAGTAGTGGTATTTCACTTTCGACATTCCTGCCTTTCACCTATCCTACACCTCCTATGTCTTTTCACAGAGTCAGACTAGAATCAAGCTCAACAGGGTCTTCTTTCCCACCTGATTTTGCCAAGCCCGTTCCCTTGGCTGTGGTTTCGCTAGATAGTAGATAGGGACAGTGGGAACCTCGTTAATCCATTCATGCACATCACTAATTAGATGACGAGGCATTTGACTACCTTAAGAGATACCTTAGTTAATCCCGCCGTTTACCCGCGTTTGGTTGAATTTCTTCACTTTGACATTCAGAGCACTGGACAGAAATCACATTGTGTCTGCACCGTTTCCGGCCATCGCAATGCTTTGTTTTAATTAAACAGTCGGGTTCCCCTTGTCCGTACCAAGTCGATTGTCAATCGCCTGCCGAACTGCTTTCGCAAGCAAAGCTGGGCCAATCTACGAGCGGTTCCTTCCCATTCCAACCCACAGCCCCCTGCGACGTGAGCCAAAGAGGCCGCGAGCCATCCCAAGTTGGTGCCACTCGCTTCAAGTCTCAGCCCGACAGGTTTCAACCCTAAGGCCTCTAATCATTCTCTTTACCTGATAAAACTGTTCCGAGTTCCAGCTATCCAAAGGGAAACTTCGGTTCGATTAGTCTTTCGCCCCTATACTCAAGTTTGGCGATCGATTTGCACGTCAGAATCGCTACGAGCCTCCACCAGAGTTTCCTCTGGCTTCACCCTACTTAAGCATAGTTCACCATCTTTTGGGTTCCAACTTACTCAAACCTTTCTAAGAGTAGAATAGGTCGGTCGATGATGCGCTTACCGCATTGAAATGCGGCAAGATCTCACTTCAGCTCTCGCCCTGATCGACAAGCAACTGAAACAGCGAGCCAGCAGCCGCCCTTGTGAAACGGCAGCGCGTGCCGCAAGTACCGACTCCTCTGTCGAAGCCGAGATCGCCGAGATTAATAAAAAGCCGAGATTAATAAAAAGTTAATTAAAAAAGACCAACCTGACTAATAAAACTAATTTTTGGAATATAAAGATTCTTGATTAACAAAACTTATCATTAAAAGATCAAATTTTAAGCTACATTTTGTTATACTAATGCTGCTATACTAATACTACTATGCATAAAAAAAAAAAAAAAAAATTAATTATTTATTAATTTGAATTAATAAAATTGAAAAAATAAGTTATTTTTTCAATTTTATTAATTCAAGTCTTTGAACGATAATAAGTCAAATTTTTTAAATTTAAAGTTACAGAAAAATATTTAGTATTGTTAAAATATTAAAATTTTTTACTATGTTTTGTTTTTATTTAAGAAGCAATTAAAACCACTGCAATTTTAGGACTTTAAACTAAGTAATTTTAATGAAAAACACTTAGTAATTTGAGCTCATATTACACAAAAATGCTCATATTACACAAAAATGGCATCTTTAAATATAGTCAAAAATAAATGTTTCTACGCATTATTTTTCAAACAAAAATAAATTGGATTTTTTGTAATATATTTTTTTTCATAAAAAAAATACCAAGAATTAATAGTAAGTAATCCGAATATGGAATATCATACCGTGGACCAAAACTATGGAACACTTTTCAAAAAACAAAAAATTTAAATACTGTAAAACGTTATTTAAATTTTTTGTTTCAGTGCTTAGAAATTTTTAGAAATGGTGTTTACAAATATCATACCGTGGACCGTTCAGTGCTTAGAAATTTTAAGAATTGGTGTTTACAAATATCATACCGTGGACCAAAACTATGGAACACTTTTCAAAAAACAAAAAATTTAAATACTGTAAAACTATTAAATTCCTTCTAAGTTTATAATAAAAAATGAAATTTTTAAATTAGATAAATAGTTTTCTTCATTTTTCGAAATAAAAAAACGAGTTCCATTATTCTTAGTTTTTTTACTTGTTAATTGGCTCTTATTTTGATACTTAACTGAGTTGCCAATATATTTTAATAAATATTGATAAAACTATATGATGTTATTTACTTTCTTGATTTAATGGAAATATTTATGCAAGCTTTAACCTTTTTATTATATTGGATACTATTGGAGATACTATTTTTTTAACTTGTAAAGCCCACCTAGGGGCTCTATGAAAAGATTGTGGTGACTTTAGTCATCCGTATCTTCTTTGAGCCCCTGCCTGTTTATTATAAATTCACTTTTTTTTGTATGTAAATGTTTCTTTGTAATTATATTTCTTATTATATAAACAGCAAATATATATTAAAAAAAAAAACGCCACATAATTATTAATGCGTGATGATAATATTTTAACAAAGCAAAAAATTTAAAAGCGTTTTAACTAGATGATTTCCGCTAATTACTGCATATAAATTTATTTTAATTGTACTTATTTCTGTTATCACCAACAAAGTTGATTTGAAAAACACAAAGCAACTTTAACTTTACTGATCTAATAAATCTTTAAGTATGCTTATATTACCAAGGTGTTCACATTACCCTAGTCTATCCTAAAGTAAGTTATATAAAAAACATTTAAAGAAACTTACGATTTGTTTGCGTTGACTATTTTAACTTAAATTAATCTTTCATCCATTCATGCGAAGAAGTGGATGATCCACTTCTTCGCATGATACAAACTGTTTTGTTTCTCGTAAAACCAGTTCTTCGCGTGATACAAGCTGTTTCAATGCTAATAAAACCACTTTTTATAGTGATACAAACTGTTTCAATATAATAATAATTTTATCACTTTCATAACAAACAGTTAGCCTTGAGAAACCTTGCAAGGTATAGTAGTTTTTTTTTAATGTTTACTAATTGCGTCAAATTATTTCTAATGTTTACTAATTGCGTCAGTTTTTAATTTCTATTATTTGCGTCAAATTAATAAAAAGTCTAACATAAAAAAAATTGTTTTTTTAAATAAAAAATCCACATAGGGAAAGGTTGCGTAAGATTCATACAAGTTTGACGGTGTTATTTATTTTAATTTCTTGTTTTTTAGTTAATATTCTTTAATTGTTTAGCTGTTAAAAAAAATGTCACCCTTGTTATAGTTTTTTATTATTCAATGTTTTGAAATAACGTCAGAACGAAACAATATCATCAAAAATTGATTACATCCTCAATGTTTTATGCTTATCTACCACCAATTCCATGGGTTATATGAAATAATTCATAAGCTGTTGTCATGCAATTTAAATTATGATAAATGGCGAAGTTGCTTAAGATGATACGTTTTCAGACACTCAAGATGAGATGCAGCTATTTATTAAGAAAAGCGCGTTATTATAAAGTTATTCTCCGCGGAGCTTTGTTCTATAATTTAAGAGCAAATTTTTTTTCAAAAAATAGTATCGCTAACTTTTATAGCAGAGATTTACTATTGTTTTTTTTTTATGGTTGAGATAATTACTTTTTACTTAAGTATAGTCCTTAAAGATACAAATTTTAAAATGACATTTTTTTTAAATAAATAAATTGTGTTTTTAAAGATATTTTAAAAATTATTTTTTCACATTTAAAGGAAAAAGTGCAATGACACTAAAATTTGTTCTAAAAAGGATTGTGAAAGTAAATCGAACTTAAACATTTTTTAAAACTAATATCATTTTATAAAGTAAGTAATTTTCACTTTATCATTATTTGTCAAAGTAAACAATTGTGACTAATAAAAGCTTAGAAGAAAAGCCATAATAAAGAAGATTCTATAAAATATTTTTAAAAAATGATTCACACTGCAATATTTCACCAGTATTTTCAAAATAAGAAGCTACTATGAAAAAACTAATCAGACTTTTTGAAACAAAGATTATAGAATCAAATAAAACATTTTCATTAAAGAATACCTGACTTAAAATAATAAAAAAAAGCTTTTGCAAAAAGTGTAAATACACTCTTTGTAAAACGTTTTTTTAAAAAAAATAATTTTAATGAATTTTTTTAGAACTATTTGAAAATATGTATTCAATAACGTTTGAAAACAAAACCAAAAAAACAAAGCTTATTTTGTAAAAAAGTCAAAAATGATATTTTTTTACCGTTTTGAAAAACGGCTGTAGTATGGATGATACAAAGAATATGTTGAAATGAGATAAGTGAACGCAAAATTTAAAAGTTCTCAACAAAAGCCATTAAACCAAAAGAATTAAAAGTAATTGCAGTTCAGTGCTTAGAAATTTTAAGAATTGGTGTTCACAAATAAACACTATATAAACGAAGAAACATTATATAAATTATTTTTTAATAAAACTAACTTATTTTAAACTTTGTTGAATTGACAGGTTTGGCGCCTAACCATCCCTATATAAACAATTTATATAAAAAAAATATGTTATTTGTTTATATATATTATTCATAAAATGTAAAAAAATCCCCTTATAAAAAGTTTTATTCAAGATCGTATGGAACATAAGTAAACTTTTCTAATAATTACAAGTCTTTTTTGCCTAACAGTTTTGTTTTGCTGTTTAAGTAGGTTAAGTGATTAGTAGGTATGTTATATTTAATATATATTATATTTAAAACATATTATTTTTAAAAAAATTTACAAAATTTAAAAAACACAAAACTTATTGACATCCAAGTGAAACTCCAATTTTAAATTTGTTCAAATTATGTCATTTTCTTATATCCGCCAAATCCGGTAATAAAAACGGCTTACCTGGAAGATTCAAAAATCAACGAATTTTTGCTAAATATTCAAAACCAAGTGCTAAATGACGGAACTTAGATAACTATGACAATAGTACCTAACATATTTAGTTAGTTAATTCTAGACATCTAACACCGTATAGCGACGATTCTTTCTAAATTTTTTTAGTAGTAAATTCAGAATTTTTCATTCCAAAAAAAAATACGTGGTAACAAGCTGTAAGTATACGAAAAAGATGCGTATGTAAACTTTCATTTTTGCTCTTAATCTATTGTTCACTAAAAAAATATTAGGAGAAATATAGACAAAGTTAATGTGGAATAGAGTCTCTCTGTTTATAGAAAAACAAACTATTTTTTAAATCTCTTATAAGATCCACTTATATAAGATACTCTTAAAAAATTAACATCTTTTCCGTATACGGAAAAGATGTTAATTTTTTTTGCTAATTCTGTCTAAAAATTAGGATACGCACATAAAGAAAAAAAATAAGAAAGGTCAGTGTGGAATAGACTTACAAAGACCCGTGTTTTTACGGGTCCGGTCAGGTGAAACTTTTTACACGTTTCAAGGAGGTATTTAGACAGGCATCTATTTGGCGATTTACGCAACGTAACGTTACCGTAACATTTAAAGTTTGTTAAGGTTAAATATAATAGATACTTTTATTTTTCATTAAGGTAAGAAGGAAACAACAATGATAGTTTTTCTACAAATATATAGCTTTTTATCTACAGCTCACTACAAAATATTGAAGTAAGGAATAAGTATAGAAAAAGGCGATGTGAAATAAATTTATGATTTATGTGGAATAAATTTGGAAAAAGGCGATGTGGAATAAATTTACCAAGACTCGTGTTTTAAGGGTCATGGCAGCTAATTTATCTTTAAAATGAGAAAACTTTATAATTTTTTTTTAAACTTTAGAAATCCTTTTTGCTAAACTATTATTTTTTTGTAATAAGTATATAAGCATTATTAGAAAAATGTGAAAGTTTATTACGCTGAAGAAAAGTCTTAAACCCCCTAAAACAAAACTCATGACAACGCACTTAAATACTGAGCTATCAAATGAAATTCATTTAGTAGAAAAATAAATCTAAATATAAGTCTTTTATAAGCTCGATATATGCGGTGCGCTGTTAAGTTTTTTACTCTTGGATGTTTTTTTCAGAATAAATTGTTTTATTAAAAAATATTGAATTAAATAAGGAACAGGTATATAAATAATCAGTCCAGAAAAGATATGGATAGAAATGTTAGGCTTGGTTAAGGCCCGTTTTACGGATTCGGAAATCTAGGATGTATAGGGAAAAAGTAAAGAAAAGTTCGGTTTGGAGTAGACTTACAAAGACCCATATTTTTACGGGTCCGAGCTCAGCGAGTAAATATATATTTCTTTAAAAAAAATTGCTTAAAATTAGATTTTTTTTTCAACTCAAATTGTTATAACTTTATTAATACATGTAAAAATATAACTTGGTATTAAAATACATAGCTTAGTACTGAAAAATGAGTGTATAAGATTACCTTAACTTTATTTAGGCCTCTAGCCCTCGGTGTTGTCCAGAGACCAATAAATGCAATTTTTTTTCATATGAGGTTTTTTTTTTATTTAAATGTATTTTTTTTATACGAAATTTGTTTTAATTTGTTTACCGTTTATATAAAAGATTTATGTTTGAGTTAAAAGTTGCTGCCTTGTAGGATACGCTTTTTTAGGCAAAGGCTAGGAGAAGTTAACTCCGAATTAAAACACCCCCTGCCTTGGGGCTCTTGGTTGAGTAAAGGCTAGAGATGGTGTCTCGATAAAAATACTCATCTTGGGCAGATGTTACATGCATCCAGCTGCTGTCTTGTAGAAGGCCTCCTAGGCAAAGACTTAAGGGGTAAACAGATTCTATCAGTTGACCAGCCTCGCACCCCTTCCTCATCTATTAGGCTGGCGCAGATGTATTTTTAATACATTATTTCCAGTTTAGGATGTTGAACGCTGGATCTTCTTGACTCAATGCGTGGGTATTGCTTGCGTCTCTGTTTTTATGACTGGGCAACTCATTCTATTATCTCCTTATGAGGGTACAGCTCTAAAACTCAGTTTTATGGTTCTGAGGCCGGCTGGTAGTCAGGTTTCCCGAACTCTGTGGTAGCTCTCAGAGAGGCTGATTCCATCAACAGCCGAAAAATATCAGAGTACTAACAGTGCCATGTTGCGCATGGATGGTGTCCCTGTTTGTACTTTTGGTGTGCATTGCAGAGGCCACATTTGGAGCCCTTTGTTACGGCTTAGGGTTTATTAATAGTAATGAGGCTATTGCTTAGTTGTTAAACAGTGTACTGAGTACTATCTATACTTGAGTCAAGTTCTTTATAAATTTAAAATGACTAAAGTACCTAAAACTAAAAAACACAAAAAACCATCGTCATCACTAAGTTCTCTAAACCTATCATTTACTAACATTCGTGGTCTTCGAAGTAACTTTTCTTCTGTTGAGTCTTATCTCTTGCAAAGTTCACCAGACCTACTTGCTCTTTGTGAGACTAATTTGAGTTCGGCTGTCCCATCTTGTGATCTTAGTATTGATGGTTATCTTCCTTTAATTCGTAAAGACTCCAATAATCACATGCTTGGCCTAGGCATCTACATTCGTAAGAACTCACCCATTTGTCGTGAAACTAGGTTTGAATCTACAGACTATTCATTTATGTGCTTTCGTTTAGCACAACTTCACTCTATCGCCTTTCTCTTTGTTCTATATCGCTCTCCTTCATCCCAAGATTGCACTATTCTTGATGTTATTTCTGATCAAATTGACCAAGCCCTCTCTCTTTATCCATCGGCCAATATCGTCGTTGTTGGTGACTTTAATGCCCATCACACCGATTGGCTTGGCTCTAGTGTCAGTGACTCTGCTGGCGTTAAGACCCTCAACTTTTGCCTTTCTCAATCTCTAACTCAAATAGTCAACTTTCCAACTCGTTTTCCAGACAACCCTAATCATTTACCTTCTCTACTCGACTTATGTCTTGTTTTGGATCCTAGTCAGTGCTCAATTTCTCCACATTCACCCTTAGGTACTTCTGATCACGGTTTGATCTCTCTAAAACTATTATCAAATTCTTCTACTTCATCAGAATCCCCCTATCATCGTACCACATACAACTACCTTAAAGCTGACTGGGACTCTTTCCGTGATTTTCTTCGTGATGGCCCTTGGGTAGAAATCTTTCGTCTTCCTGCTGACAAATGTGCTTCTTACATAACTTCGTGGATTCAGGCTGGCATGGAATCTTTTATTCCCTCTCGACAATTCCAGGTCAAGCCTCACTCTTCTCCTTGGTTTTCCTCACATTGCGCTGCAGCAATTTCTAATCGAAACCGTTACTTCCATATCTATCAGCAAAACAATTCTCCAGAAAACAGACATCTGTTCACTATCGCCAGAAACCATTGTAAAAAGGTTTTGTCTGACGCCAAAGCTCGCTATTCCCAGGTCATTAAATCTCGTATCTCATCACAAAAATTAGGCTCTCGAGACTTCTGGAGAATCTTTAACAGTATCAATAATAAGGGCAAATCTGTTATTCCTTCTCTCTTGTATGGTTCAGACTTTGTCACCTCACCTAAAGACAAAGCTGAATTGTTTGCTAAGAACTTTTCATCAATATCATCTCTTGATTCCACTAGTTGCGTTTTACCTGACATAGCCGTCAAACAGGTTGATCCCTTGCTTGACACTCGCATCACTTCAGCTTCTGTATCTAAAGTAATTTCCTGCTTAGACTCTTCAACAGCTTGTGGTCCTGACAACATTCCTGTTGTAGTCTTGCAGAGGTGTTCTCCGGAGCTTTCATCCATACTTTCTAAACTATTTAACAAGTGCTTATCAGAGTCTTGTTTTCCATCATGCTGGAAAGCAGCATCTGTTATCCCTATTTTCAAAAATTCCGGAGAGCGATCTGATTCATCTAACTACCGTCCCATTAGTCTTCTTCCTGTCATAAGCAAGGTTTTTGAATCTTTAATCAACAAACACTTAATCTCTCATCTTGAATCAAATAACTTACTTTCTGATCATCAATATGGATTTCGGTCTTCTCGTTCTACAGCTGATGTGCTAACAGTAATAACCGATAGGTTTTACCGTGCATTAGATAGAGGTGGAGAGGTTAAGGCTATCGCACTTGACATTTCTAAAGCTTTTGATAAAGTTTGGCATGCTGGTCTTCTCCATAAGCTTTCTTCTTATGGTGTAGCTGGTAACGTCTTTAAGATTATTGAGTCCTTTCTTTCCAATCGTAGTATAAAAGTTGTCCTCGATGGACAACACTCTTCTTCACATCCTGTAACTTCAGGGGTTCCTCAAGGTTCAATCCTTGGCCCTATACTCTTTTTAATTTACATTAACGATCTTCCAGATATTCTCACATCTAAGGTGGCATTATTCGCTGACGACACTACCATTTACTCTTGTCATGATAAGAAGCCTACACTCTCTGATTGCTTGGAGGGGGTATCTGAGCTTGAAAAGGATCTCACTTCTGCTACAGCATGGGGCTCACAGTGGCTGGTGAACTTTAATTCAGATAAAACTCAATTTTATTCGGCCAATCGTTATCGTAATAATTTAGATCTTCCTATATTTATGAATGGTAATGTACTAGATGAGTCATCTACCATTCATCTTCTAGGATTAACTCTTACTTCTGATCTTTCTTTTAAACCGTATATCAAATCCATTGCAAAATTAGCATCTGCTAAGGTTGCATCTCTTTATCGAGCTCGACACTTTCTTACTCCAGATTCTATTCTCTATCTCTATAAATCTCAAATCCGTCCCTGTATGGAATACTGTTGCCACATCTGGGGCGGATCTTCTAATGATGCTCTTTCTCTTTTAGACAAGGTGCAAAAACGAATTGTAAACATAGTTGGACCTGCTCTGGCAGCCAATCTCCAACCTTTGTCACATCGTCGTAATGTTGCTTCTCTTTCTCTTTTCTACAAATACTATAATGGGCACTGCTCTAAAGAGCTAGCGTCCCTTGTGCCATCTACTAAAATTCATTCTCGTGTTACTCGCCATTCAATTAAGTCTCATCCTTTTTCTGTGACTGTTCCTAAGTGCTTCAAAAACTCTTATTCTTCTAGTTTTTTTCCTCGAACATCAGTTCTTTGGAACTCGCTTCCTTCATCTTGCTTTCCTGATTCATATAATTTGCAATCTTTTAAGTCATCAGTCAATCGTTATCTTGCTCTACAGATTTAGTCTTT
Source organism: Hydra vulgaris (assembly GCF_022113875.1). Classification (NCBI taxonomy): domain Eukaryota; kingdom Metazoa; phylum Cnidaria; class Hydrozoa; order Anthoathecata; family Hydridae; genus Hydra; species Hydra vulgaris. The sequence continues at coordinate 56,799,590 of NC_061161.1, forward strand.
TCTCTTCCAGTAACTTCCAACTCTTATAGTGGTTGCTTGCAGCCTTGTTGGAAGTGAAGATGTTAAAAAAAAAAAAAAAAAAAAAAAAAGTATGCGTGGCGTTGAAAGTCTATCGCATACTATTATCAAGAATAATTCACTCATAAATATATTTGTCAATAATGAAATGAGTATATCTTGTAAAAAAATAAACTTTATGTTTTACTGCTTTTATATCAATTTATACACTGATGGTGTATAAATTGACCAAAAAACTTCTATTTTTAAAAAACCTATTGCAAAACCATGGTATATAAATTAAACTTTAATTATTCTTTTAAATTTTGCAATGCAGTGTTATTTTATTCAAAAGATATCTGTTTTTATTATGCTTATTCTCATTCATTTCATTTAACTTAACATTTGTTAGTATTTAAAAAAATGTGCGGATCAGGGAAAAATATGAATGTAGACTTTATTTGTTTTGTTATATTTTGAGATTTTATCTTAAATAATAATATAACATCCGAAAATGTTAAATTTCCTCAAATAAAATTCAACAACAAACTTTCTTTCGAAGAGCGTGTAAACACTTTATGCAAATATGCCAGCAGAAAAGTAAACGCACTTTTAAGAATCGCATCGTATATGTCTTTTAGCTAACGTAAACTTATACTTTCTGCATTTATAACTTCAAATTTCTCATACTGCCCACTTATATAGATGTTTCACATTAAGATACTAAATAAGCGCATAAATCGAATCCATAAGAGAGCTTTAATAATTATCTACAGACTATGAACCTCAATTGAAACTCTAAACAGCGATACTTTAACTATACACCAAATAATCCTGAGATTTTAAGAGTAAAATAACAAATCTAAAAATAAAGTTTTTAAGTTTCTTGAGATATACAAAGCCAAACTTCATCAATATTCGTACAACAAAATATTGATTGTAATCTCTATACACAAGAGCTAAAATTTGGAAACTAATCCTGAATGATTGTAAAACATTCACATCTTTGAAGGAATTTAAATTTAAAATAAGAAACTGGATTCCCCAGCGATACCCATGCAAATAATGATTTCTTTTTATTAAAGATGTCGAATACATTAATAAACTAAAGTGAAATGATATCTTTATATATATATATATATATATATATATATATATATATATATATATATATATATATATATATATATATATATATATTATGTGTCTGGTAAAGCTAATAAAATGTTAGGAATAATAAAACATTTATTTAAAAACTTAGACATAAACGCATCTAAATTATTGTACACCTCTCTTGTAAGACCGTATCTAGACTACGCAAATTCAGTGTGGTATCCTTACTAAGAACAAGATAAAAAAAAAATTGATTCGATACAACGTAAAGCAACACGAATAAAGTGTCTTCAAGGGAAAAACTATGAAAATAGATTAACCTACTTTAAATTAACGACTCTTGAAAAAAGACGCGAACGTAATGACCTAATCCAACTTTACAAAATAGTAAAAAAAATATATAATTTAACATTGGAATACAGATTAAATAGCTTCAAATACGAGAGATCACAATATGAGATTTCATACAGAATTAACTAAAAATCCAAAGAAGTATTATTTCTTAACAAACCGTGTTATAAACAGCTGGAATAAAGGTGAGTTTCCACTCATCCGTTTTTTACGAGAAAGGGAAAGGGAACGGAAAAATAATCACGTGAGCATGCACAGTTTTCTTTCGGACAAATAAAAACTTTTATTACGCATGCTCACGTGATTATTTTTACCTTTCTTATCCCGTTCCCGTTGAAAAACAGATGAGTGGAAACTCGCCTTTACTTAGATCAAAACATTGTAGATTCTAAAACACTTAAACAATTTAAATCAAAGTTGGACTTATTTTTAACATAAATCGGCTGTTAAAGCCTAGATTAACTAGGCTCCGTACATAGTCATTGTACATGTACACAGTTATTAAATAAATAAATTAATAAATAAATAAATAAATAAATATATATATATATATATATATATATATATATATATATATATATATATATATACATATATATATATATATATATATATATATATATATATATATACATATATATATATATATATATATATATATATATATATATATATATATATATATATATATATATATATATATATATATATATATATATATATATATATATATATATATATATATATATATATATATATATATTATTTTAAAACATCAAAAATACGATTTCTCTCAACACTTATAATAAAATAATAATATACAGCAAGTATCTATTATACAATATGTACAAAATATACAATAAGTACTTTGTAACCTTTTTTATGGGGAGAATAGATAAATATATATATAACAGTCAACCAGGAACATATATAATCAAATGCAACTGTTCAAAAGTGTATGTAGGCGAAACAAAAATGAAAGTAAACACAAGAATGCATCAACACCAAAAAAGCATTGATGAAAATAAGCAGCATCAATCTGCATTAGCTCTGCATAAAACATTTTGCAAAAAAGAAATTATTTGGGAACAAACAAAAACATTGAAAGTAGAAAATAAAAAATTTGAAAGAAAAGTTAGGGAAGCCCTAGAAATACAAAAAAACATGTGTTCTGCAAAAAATGGCGGGATTAATCTCGATGAGGGTCAATACGTAAAAACTAAGTTTTGGACGCCATTTTTTAAATTTCAGCGAAAAAGAAGCCATTCAACCGCTGACGTCAATAGCAACGTTTTAATTTAAATTATAACGGTTTACTAATTACTGTAACATTTAACAAGCTGAAAAAGCTGGTATCTAAAATCCAGCGAAAATTTCTATAATAATAAAAAATTATAAGTGTTGAGAGAAATCGTATTTTTGATGTTTTAAAATAATATATAAATATACTCTCACACAAGATGTTATCCTTTAAATATATATATATATATATATATATATATATATATATATATATATATATATATATATATATATATATATATATATATATATATATATATATATATATATATATATATATATATATATATATATATATATGTATATATATATATATATACATATTATTTTTTCTATTTTTTTGCGTTTTTTTATTTAATACAATTTATTAATATGATGTTTTTTATACATACTTTGCCAATTATTGGTCATTGCTTAATACTATATGCAGTAACGTTTGTTTATAAATTTTCTCACTCGAATTACGAATTTTAAGGGTTAAGAAAACCCTTAAAATTCGTAATTGTCTGTGGTAGTAATTACAATCTTAGTACTAGATAAAACGTCAATGATACCTTTACACTGTTCGTTCTTTTTGTTGAAATTCAAATATTCAAGTGCAGAATTCGAGTAATAGAAACTAATTTTTTGCATAACATTTCTTGTTGAACTAAAATTTCAATAGAGTTTTAGTAAAGTTTTAAACAATTTTTTTGGTATAATTTTACAAAAATATATATATATATATATATATATTTATCAAGCTGTGTGTTATGTGTTAGTAGCTTTTTTAAAGCTGTTAAAAGCAGTTTTCTTAAACATGTTCAAAACTTCGTTTTAAGTAGATTTTAAATAAAAAAATTTACTTAAAGTGAATTTATATATTTAATGTTTGAAAGTTTGCTCATAACATGTTTAAAAATAAACTTTAAGTGGATTTGTTTTAAAATCGTTTCAAAGTTTGCCTAAAGTGGACCTATTTAAACATGGAGAAAAAAAATTCACTTAAAGTGGATTTGTTTAAAATATGTTTGAAACTTCGCTTTAAGTGGATTTATATAAAACATGTTTGAAACTTTGCTTAAAGTGGATTTATACATAACAAGTTAACCAACCATAAATGGACTTGAAAATAAGTGCAAAAATGCGTAAAAGGATTGCTATAAATTTAAGTATTAAAAATATATAAAATTATAAATTATATTATTACTTTCTTACAGCAAAATAACTTTTATATTACCATGATAAACAATTTTTTTAATTTAAAACTTATAACAAATTTTATTTATTTTTTAAACAAAAGCAAGGAATTAGCGATCTCATTAATATCATTTTTTTATGTTATATTATTAAAAAGAAAGATTTAACATTTCATTAAAGTTTTATAATTATCAGGTTTTTAATGTCGAATGGAACAAAATAATTCGATTAAATATTGTAAAGATTAATACACAAAACCTAATCTCAAAATGAAAATCCACTTTAAATGCTGTTTCGTACAGTGATAAAAGATACATGGTCAAAATAACAAACACTTAAATTTAAAAATTTAATTTTAAATCAAAACACTCTATCCGCAAACCTTTATAGAAGCAATAGTCTTATTAGAAAAAATTAGCTATTGGCCTCTTAACAGTTATAACTTCTAGTCTAAAAACTAATCGAAAACATAAAGTGGACTCAAAAAAATCCACTTTAAGTAAAAATCCACTTCAAGCTAAGTTTTTACCAATGAAAAGGCCAATTTAAGTCGATCTAACAATATATATATATATATATATATATATATATATATATATATATATACACATACATACATATATATATATGTATATATATATATATATATATATATATATATATATATACATATATATATATATATATATATATATATATATATATATATATATATATATATACATATATATATGAAGTTCTACTAACACTCAAATGATACATTTCCTGCTCTGAGCAGCTTTCATGTTACTGTAATTTGTTTGTTTTTAGTTTTTTTTTTGTAGTCATAAAAAACGGAAAAGAAATAAATTTAAAAAAACTATGTAATAAGAAATAATGATAAACAAAAAATTGTATTGCGTTATATTATCAAGTGTAAAGTAAAACAATTAAGATTAGGATTTTTCAATAAACTAACAAATTTTAATATAAAAAGATAAAGACACGCAAAGATGGTTTTATGGTGATTTATTAGGGTCTGAATTTCCTAGTTTAATTCCCATTTGGAATGCTCTGTGATAAGAGCATTCCATTTATTAGGACGTCTCATTTTAAGTTTCTACTTAAATAAATATATTGATTTATCTAAAAAAAAGCAATTTAAAATTATCTTTAAAAACACTTGTAATCATTACATAAAAATGATAAAATATTAATATACAATAGCGGTTGCTTAGCCATAGAGTCGAGTTAATTTAAAATAAAAATTACAAATATACATATTAACCCATTTAAACACTTGACGCGCGTACTTCTTTCTTTCTTTTCTTTTTTTTCGTTTTTTTCGTTTTTTTTGTTTTTTTTTGTTTTCTTTATTTAAGTTTATTTAAATCAATTATCTTACAAATAAAAATTTTTTTAAATCATAGTTCTTATTTAAAGTTCTACTCAAATCACTTTTTTTTCACATCACCTTTAAATTAATTAAGTTTGTTTAAAATCTCATTTAAACATTTTAAAAAATTGTAAAAACACGAGCACGAACCCAAGTAAACACGAGCACGAACCAAAGTATGAAAAGGAAACTCTCTCAAATATTTATTTTTCTAAAATTAAAATGTCGAACCCCACAAATATGGGACAATTGACAACCTTTATCATTTTTTTTAAAATATTGATGCTAAATATTCGTTGCCAACTGGATTAGATATCGTTCCATTTGGAAAAGTTACAGCCAATGAAAATGAAGTAGGAAAACCACCATCTTTATTAGCTGTCGGAATAGTAATCAACATTTCCAGAAATTTTTTTTTGTTTTTTTCTATATATATTCCCGGACTTTTAATATATCTAAATTATACAATTTAATAGAGTTTAATAATTTTTACATAAATAACATATATTTTAAAATACAACATATTTTTTATAAAATTATTCTTTGATATTTTTAGTTATATATATTAGTAGGCGAAAAAAATTTACTCACGGAGCGCTAAGATACATTCGCCTGTCTTGCTTCCCAACTGTCGAAACGTATAACACGCAGTAGTAAGTGCAAGTAATAGTAAAATAATAGGTTCCAGTTTCCGGTGGGACAAAGTAAGCAAATGCTTGACCACCTAGATTGCTACTTATAGAACTTCCATCGTAGAATGTTAACAAACACGAAGGGCTTGAAAACCCTGATTTCTGTTTAAAAGTTGTTTCTTGTATAAAAGCTTGAACTGGGACTCCATAGCTGTACTGTCTAGAATATCTTAGTAACACAACTTTAAGTTCTAAACAACAAAAAACTTAGAGTATAAAAAAACAAAAGTCATGGAATCTCTTTTCTGTAGCACTTATATTATTCTGTTTTAAAAAATTTGAAAATTAATTTTTTAATACATTTTTTAAATAGTCTTTTAACAACAGAATTTTATTAAAAATTAAAATGGCCCATACTGAATCTTATTTTAAACTTTTAGAAATTGTGAGAACTTGATTTTTAACCAACTACTTTGAGATTTTTATATTTACATCAAATTGAAACATGAACTTCTAATTTTTTAATATTTTGAGATTTTAATCTACAGGCAATTAAGACAACTTTATTGTCAGCCAAATTATTTTTTGATTGACTTAAGTAATATAATACTTAATAGTAATACTTAATAAATATTCAGAATATAGCACTTGATATCGAGGGCCAAAAATATGGAATTATTTTCAAAATAGATTTAAAGATATGGTAAATTAGTAAGTTCGTTCAAGTTTACAATAAAAAAAAAGATATTTTTAAAACTTGAGAAATACTTTTTAGTTAAAGTTACCCTGAATTATTGTTGTTAAATCTGTTCTTGTTTTATTTTTATTCTTTGTTTGTTGCATATTAATTTTATAAGCGCACTGCTTATTTTTAATGTTATTTTATTGAAATTCTTTTATGAGTATTAACATATAATACAATAACCTTTTGAAATTTGTTAAATGGGCTCAATTAAAAGATTGTGATGACAAATTGTCAGTTACATCTCCTTTGAGCCCCTGACTATTTTACTTATATTTTACTTATATTTTACTTATATTTTACTTATATTTTACTTATATTTTTTTATTTCATCATTATGAAGTTGTAAAAGTTTATTTTACGTTAAAAACGTAAAAAAAAATAAAAGTAACAACGTCAAATGCAAAATGAGTTTTGTTTACAATTTTAATATAAAAGTGTGAAATTTAAAACTTGAGAAGTTTTTTTTTTCTAAAAAAGGTCCCTCAAACAAAAATTTTAACTGATATAAATGAAACTGTGCCTATGGCACTCGATAAATGTACACTCAAAATCATCTATAATTAGTCGAAAACTAAATTATTTGACGTCGGTAAAATATAACAATTATTCTCAAAAATTAGTTGAAAAAAATAATCAAAAAATAATTGACTATAATCATTGATAAAAGTTTAGGTTTCAGTGAAACATCTAAAAACTACTTCCACTTGTTTGCAGAAGTTATTATTTGTTGAATAAATTATTTGTTTCAGGTTTTCGAATATCTAAATGTGTGATACAAAAATTGTTACCATTTCCATTTGTTCTAATTTTATTATATACGCTTTATAAAAATATTTTTGTTATAAAATATGGTTACTCTTTCAAGAAACATATTTTGGTTAATAAATTCAGCAATTACTTAAGATAAACAAAGAAAAACGTCTTTAAAACCTTCCATAAATCCTTGAAACGTTTTGTTTGAACAAAACGTTGGTTGTTAATTTTTATTACAACTTAAGGTGTCATGTTCTATCTTTCTAAAATGGTTCGTTTCAATTCTATTAAGCTAAACTAATAATTTAAAATTGAGTCCACCATTTTAAAATCTTTAATAAAAAATGTTTATTACCAATGATATATTCAGGTATGAGTAATAATATATTTAAGCTTTTAGTTTTTCAAATAGGTTACTGTAACCTTTAGATTTGTTTTAGTTTTAAAATTTTTTTAAGTATTTTTCATAATGATTAGGATACGATGAAATAAATTGAAATCAAACTCAAACGACTGATTTGCTTCTTTACAATCTTTGTGTTGTTTTCAGTTTACTTTAAGTAAATAGTTTCTAGGTTGTACTAGCCCATAAAATGTTAAAATTTTCAATTTTTTTTTCTTCAAAATTAAAAAATAGAATCATTACAGGTTTTAAAAATGTATTTTTGTACTATGTTTAAGAGTTATTTAGTTATATAAGATGTTAATTTACTATGTTCATAGACAAGAAAAGGCTGTATTCTTAGATAGGAAATTAAAATAATTACAAGAGACTGAAAGGAAAGTAATTTCATGGAAAACAACATAAAATATTTCAAAGCAACAAAACATTTCATTTGAAAGTGCATCTGAATCAGACATGTTTGGAAGAGGTGTACCGGATATGATTTTTACATATCCGACCGGATATGTAAAAATCTCTGAAAAATAAAATCTCTGAAAAATATCTGAAAAAGTATTATTAAGAGAGTTGGTATACCTTAATTCAATTTACAGCCAATAGTGTGTCTTTAAAATTTTGAATGGAAAATTTAATTAGGTTTTTTTTATAAACTATTTTTTTCAAATTATTATTTATTCTTGTATCATTTAATAAGGTAAAGTAAATTGGAAAATGATCTGTTATATCAACTTTTACTATTCCTAATTTTAAAAAGGTATCTAGAGTAATGTGTTTGTTACTATGTTATCTATGGCAGATAAAGAATTTGAGGTTACCCGTGTGGGTTTATTAATTGTTGGTAAAATACAGCATTGAAACAGGTTTTTGAAAAAAAAAGTTAGTAATCGGAAACTCATTGTATTTTAAACAATTCATGTTGAGATCCCCAATACAAAATAGCTTTTTTAGTTCTTTATTAATTTTGAGAAAAACATTTTCAAGAAAATTAGTAAAGGTTTTAATATTATTTTTAAGTGGTCTATAACAGGTAGAAAATAAAATATTTTTAAACTTAGTTTTTGATTTCTACTGTAAAGACTTTACTATCGGGGTTAGAAATGGAGTGGTTTTTTCTTACTTCTATTGCTTGATCATTCCGAACATAAGTTGCATCCCCTCCACTCTTTTTGCATGTTTTTTGTTCAGAAGATATTAGTTTATATTTGGGAATTTGAGTTTATTTATTAGTTTATATTTGGGAGTTAGAGTTGTTTTGGATTGATTCGTCAGAACACCCAGTTTCTGTTCGACAAATCATACTGAATAAATAATTACAATCAATTAGGAAGTGCTTAAGTTTGTCAAAATTTTTGTTTATGTAAAATTAAATACAAATTGTATTTAATTTTACATCTGATTACGGTCTGAACTATTCAGACTGAAATATTACATAAATAAATTAAAATATTAGTACTTAGTTGTATTGTATGTGTTATAAATTTAAAAAAAAAAGTGGTAATTGTTAAATTACCACTACTTCACTTGGTATTTTCATTAGTGTTTTAAAAACTTTTTTAACAGCTTTTTTCCAATCTTTCCAACTTTCACCAGTTGTTTCTTGTAGCCCATCAATTCTTAAGTTGTTTCTCTTAATCGATTTTCAAGATCTATAGATTTTTTATGGAATGATTTGATTTCTTTGTCATAGTATTTCTTTATTTTTGATTTTTCTTCCGAAATATCATTTTTTTTTTTAAATTTAGGCTGTCCTTAATGTCGTATAAGTTTTTTTTCTATATTTGATACTTTAAATTTGTTTTTAATAAAGGTGAATTTCCACTCATCCGTTTTTCTATGGGAAAGGGAAAGGGAATGGAAAAATAATCACGTGAGCATGCGCAGTTTTCTTTCTGACAAATAAAAACTTTTATTACGCATGCTCATGTGATTATTTTTTCCTTTCCTATCCCGTTCCCGTTGAAAAACGGATGAGTGGAAACTCGCCTTAAAGTCTTTTTCTAGGATGTCTAGTCTATCTGTAATAAATTTGAGATTTGCACTAATAATTGAGGTAAAAGATTTTTCCTTGACTTTTAATAATCTTGTCGTTTTTTTAAGGATTTCCATAGTTTTTTTTTGTGCTCCTTAAATTTACTTGAAATTATTTTTTTGATGTTTTTTATTGTAATTTTCAATTCTTTTTTAAGCTCTAAAATAAAATGAGTCTTATCTCTTTAACTGAAACACGCAAAAAAAAAAGGAACCTAATGGAAGAGTCAATAATTAAATGACCATTTTAATAATATAATGGAAGAATAAATTATTAAATGATTTTTCTAGTCATGAATCAAATTCTTCTGAAGTGTTTAGGTCATATTATACCAAGGTTTCAGGTCATAGAATATGAACCTGTACTCACATATAGAAAAGCAGTTTCCGAACAGATTGTATTAAATTTTAATGAGTTAATGTCATAATTGCATGGCATTGTGGCCAGAACAACATGAAGCTTTTTCATAAGATTTGCATCTATGTTCATTATATTTGCTAAGACATCGTATTACTAAAAAATCTCCTAGATTTAATACCATTGTTTAATATAACTGCCCCACCTACTAATTATTGTCTATGACTTGACCCATCCTTTCCGAAGTAGAGCTTGAACTTTAGCCTTTCTTAGTTTAAGAATACTTTTTATTTCTTCATTTCTAGCCTGTCACTTCATAATAAGCATCTAATAAGAGATACGAAGCATACGTTTTAAAAACCTTATCCAAGCATGCAAAGTTGAAACACCATGACTGATACTGCCGTTTTGAGCTATTGATTGATAGGTTGGTCATTTAAGTTGGAGGTGCACCACACACTGAAAAGCATTGTTAGGAGTTGGTATCTGCGGAAATAATAGTTTGAATTTCTCTACCTATCATAACTATATATACAACATGTTGTACAACAACTTCCTACATTGTTGTACAACAACTTCTTACATTGTACCGTCCTCCAATATGTTGTACAACAACTTCCTACATTGTTGTACAACAACTTCCTACATTGTACCGTCCTCCAATATGTTGTACAACAACTCCCTACATTGTTGTACAACAACTTCCTACATTGTACCGTCCTCCAATAGAACAGATACATCGGATAATGCTATATTTTTAATGGAAGCTATAATTGACTCATATTCTGCAAGAATTACTTCTTTTGATTCGTTTCAACATTTAAATCTGAGAAGCCTATAGTAAATAGTTGAAAATTGTTTGGGATTTCTCCGTACAACCATTTTCTCATCTTTGAATTAATATAGTTCTAGAGAAGCAAAAAATTTATAAAAAGCGATTCGTCAGTATTAAGGTCACTCGTACCATTTGACTTTTGTTTATAAACAGATTGACCTATTGCACCATCAAAGCAAGCTTTTTATATTATAATTATTCTAGTACAATCTTTAAACACAGGTGAATAAAACACAATAAGGTAAACATAATCTTGATGCAGTATGAAAAAGAAGATCTTGTAATGGTACTTCTGCAGAGTATTCACTGACCTGAATGTTTCCACATTAACATTTGCTATAGCTTTTTTTACTAAATGTTATAATGGGTACAGTGATCCTGTCAATAACTCTTTTTTGTATATTTTTTTAAACAGTTTTTGCTTCTATAAGCTTTTATCTTTTTTAAGTTTTAGACGCTACATATAAAAGTTCGTTCGAATTGTATTTATCCAAAAGTTCGGAAACTATGCAATCGTTTGTTTTCACGGATACATCTTCAAACAAAAATAAGGGCGTCCACCTTAAATTGTAACAATAATTTAACCATCATACTAACAATAGAAATAAGTTGCATAAACTATAATAATTTATTATATAATAATTTCTATGTTAATATATTATAATTTTGTCTAGTCAAATTTTGTTTCTTTTTTCAAATATTGCACTAGTTCTATTTGGTTTTTTTTTTACTTTTTTTTTTGGCTTGATAAATGAATTTCAAAATAATTAACAAACTATTACTATAATCATCAAAAATGCTTTTGGAAACAAAAATTTGTGCATGTATATCATCATTTTGCAGTAAATTATTTGCCATTATATATTTTATGAGACATCTTCCACCCAATTTCAAATGACAGTCTATCAATTTAATAATTGTTAGTTATTTTCTGACATAGTAAATTAAAATATATTGTAACAAGCTTAAAAAAAGCTTTTTATGAATTTTTACCAGTCGTAACTAAGAAATTCACTGCATTTCCATTATTTCTTATTCGTTGTTGTCGCCTTTTTTTTATCGAATACGTATAACTTTACTGTTTTCGGAAATTTTAAAATTAATAATAAATAAATAATATTGATAGTGTCTCAAACTTATACAAGGTACAAGCTCACAATATTGTATTTTAATTAGATTTTATTACTTTAGAATAATAACATAAAAAATGACAAATAATGGTTTTAATGTGAACTAAATGTTTATTGAACGAATACTATGCAGTAACTAGAAATCAAAAAAATTAAAAATATCTTTTTTTTAGCATAAGTCTATAAATTATGAAGTCAGACTGCAGCTTTTTTCTTTCGCTTCATCTTATATTTATTATCGATAAAAATCTTATATTTATTATCGATAAAAAACGCAATAACGAACAAAACTATGGATGTAATTATTTAAATTTCAACTTAAAGTTTTTTTTGGGAGTAAACTTGTTTAATAAAATGCTTTTAATTTACAAAACTCAGCTATTAAATTTCAGCAAACATGCAAATACAATTAAAGTAAGCAATTCAAAAATATTTAAAAAAATAGTTTACCTCGTTCACATGAATTTCCATCAAAATTTGAAGAAAGACATTTGCAAGTGCTGCTATCGTCATTATAGTTTGGTACACATGTTGAATTGTTCACACATAAGTTTTTCTCGCAACCTGCGTTCTGTAAAAAAAGTACTTGATTTATAAGATTTAAGAATAAAATTATATAGTAGTACAAAAAATGAATTTTGTTCATTCTGCAACAAATAGGGTTCAATAAGATCAACCCTATATTCATGCCCAAATCTAAATTTATATATATATATATATATATATATATATATATATATATATATATTATATATATATATATATATATATAATTTTTTGAGGATTTAAGAATGGCTCTTGTGATCCAAGGGGTTGAAAATAATTTTGTTTTGATAACTTTAGTAACTTACGGGAATGCTTTATTATAAAGATTAAAAAATTCAGTTAAAAAGATATCATATGCTTTATAGGCATTTAGATTTATTGAAGGGTGTCCCAGTTGACACCAGTTAGGAGTTTATGAAATTTTTTGATGGAAGCGTCGTTTATTGACACATGTTAGAAGTTTATGAAATTTTGTGTTATAATTAAAATGTTTGGAAAAGATTTCCAAACATTGTTTCCGAAAAGAAAATTTCTCTCCATCAGTTCAAAACTGATTCAAAACAGTTTTCATTAAACACACATTTTGATTTATTTTATTATAAGTCTTTCTTTTAAAACAGATCATATATATCAATTATAAATAAAAACAAGGTAACTGTTCCTTGTAATCATTAAAAAAAAAAAAGTTAAATATTTATGACAATAACCATTATCACAAATCACATTTTCTCGCTTTTTATTTTTTGTGTGTATATATTTATACTCGTGTAAGCGTATATTTGTACTTATTTATGTGTGTATGTGTATGTGTGTATATGTATGTGTGTATATGTATATATATGTATATGTATATGTATATAAATATGTATATGTATATGTATATATATATATATATATATATATATATATATATATATATATATATATATATATATATATATATATATATATATATATATATATATATATATATGTATATATATATATATGTGTGTGTGTGTGTGTATATATATATGTGTGTGTATGTGTATATGTATATGTGTATATGTGTATGTGCGTGTATATATATATATATATATATATATATATATATATATATATATATTTATATATATATATATATATATATATATATATATATATATATATATATATATATATATATATATATATATATATATATATATATATATATATATATATATATATATATATATATATATATATATATATATATGTATTTATATATGTGTGTTCGTGTGTGTTCATATATATGGGTATATGTTGGCTTATTTGTGTCAGTGTGCGAATATGTATATAAATTTATATATAATCATTTTTACTTTTATTTTGTCAATTTATGATATTATGTATTAAACGATATCTTATTTTACATTTTGAATTCTTTTTAACATTTATTCAATTTTTCTTATATACTATATATTCTTCAATATCTTTGTAAAAAAGTATAAATTGTAACACGGTGCTCGGCGATAAGGCAAATTAATGGCTTCTTCTTTATGCTGCAACCATTAACTTAATTGTAAATTTTTGTTAACTGTAATACTTATTAAACGGCAAAAATATAAAATTAAAAAAAAAAAATTCGATTTAAAGATGTTGCTCTTTCTCCAGTTACTCGCGTCGGTTTATTTATTAGGGGAATATAAAAGAACTTCTATTAAAGAAGTTCTTAATACTTTTATTTTTGCCGTATTCCAATATATTAAGATTAATGTCACCTACAATATGAACCGATTTATTAAATGATGATTTTTTTAATTATATTGTCAGGCCGTAACAAGGAGTTTTTTAACACGTATTATATTTTGTCTGTGTCAATACAATCTCAATAGATTAATTGCATTTCATTTATTTTTGTCCGTGGGGATATAAAGAATAATCTTAGTAAGGTAATTTCGAACGTCTAAAGTGGTAATAAAAAATACACCTTGAGAAAAATCGTAAGTAATTCTTGGATGTAATTCTGTTTTTTGATGAACGTGGATTAGGTTTCCTTGGAAAACCTAACCTAATTAGAGATTCTAATAATGAAATTTTTTAGGATTGCTGAAACTGATATTGTGTTATGACACAATTCTCAAAGAACATGTAATAAAAGTTAATCACAGAACATGGATCATTGGCTTCAGGCGCATTATCAGTCAAATTTTTCTTAAAAGATTTTTTTTTATGAAACATGAAACGATATAAACCTTACAACATTTTTTATTTGCTCTTGCTAACGCTCCGTAAAATATTTTCCTAAAATGCAGACAATAGCGACTTGTTTTATTAAAAAAAAATGCTTCAAATGCAAGAAGAAAACTAAGAAAAAGAAACAACCCTTTATAAAGCTATCGACAAAACAGAACTTTTTAAATTGATTAAAAAATATTATTTACTTTCTTCGCTCATCAGTGCCAATCAAACTACAGCTGAAAACCAAATTGAAGGTGAAATGTGGGTTCCAGCAAGAATTAAATAAAATGTTACCCATCAAAACCATGCTCGACGGAGATTTAGCTACATTTGCCATCATGAATCAAGAAAAATGGAAAACTTATTTTAATGTAGGAGGAGAGGCATACTCTCCTCCCACATTAAAATAGGTTTTCCATTTTTCTTGATTCATGATGGCAAATGTAGCCTCAGCAACTCTACAACTTGAGGCAGAATGCTGCCTCAAGTTGTAGCGTTGCTGAGGCTTTTCTTGGAGATGTTCAAACCGAGTTACAATCTTCTCTGCTAATCCACAACTCTGGAAAAAATTGCAAAAGAGGTTCTATTGTTTATCTGTGCATGGAAATTCTGGAACAAAATGCACTGAGAGACTTTACCTTTCCGTAATCAACCAAATCATTAAATCTTTGGAAGAGGTTCAGAGCTTAAAATCTTACGCCTAAAAAAACTAAGACTAGAGGTTAAAATTTATGAGCCCCTTCAAATGCGTTCTCACAATGATTGATCGCTAGCCAGCTATTGATATTGAGGTGAAAATGTTAATATTGAGGTGAAAAATATTAAAGCATTGTTCAGTTAAATAAAATCTGTTAAAGAAAAATGGCCTAACGTTTTGCGTCAAACGCAAAGGTTTAGCTGGCTTACAAAACTACCTCAGTATTTCCATTCATTCTAATACGAAATTTGGTAATAACCTTGATGTTACATTTAATCTTAATAACAACACTTTTCAACCTTACCATAAACCTGATAGTACGTTAAATTATATCCATGCTAACTCCAACCATCCACCAAGCATTTTAAAACAATTACCAATCTCAAATGGACATTGGTTATCTTTAAATTCTTCAAGCGAAAATATATTCCAAAAGACTGCTCCAATTTATAATGACGCAATACAAAAGTCTGGATTTCACACCATTCTCCAATATCATTCAAATCCTAATTGTTCTATTACTAATAAACGAAAAAGAAATATTATATGGTTTAACCCTCCTTACAGTAAAAATGTGATAACAAAAATTGGACATCTTTTCTTAAACTTAATTGACTTGCATTTTCCATTAAATCATAAGCTCCACAAAGTATTCAAGAGAAACACAATAAAAATTAGTTACAGCTGTATGCCAAATATTCGATCAATAATTAATTCACACAACCAACAAATTTTGCGCAACAAACTAACCGATAATGATATAAACTGCAACTGCATTAATAAAACCACATGCCCGTTAAATAATCAATGTCTATCAAAAAATGTTGTATAAAAAGCCACTTTAGAATCACCTAATACCAGTCTTACCGAAAAATCCTACATCGGAATTAGTGAAAACACATTCAAGTTCAGATTTGCAAACCATCTTAAATCATTTAATGCAACCAGGTATAGGAATGATACGGAACTTTCCAAAGAAATCTGGAAACTTAAAGATGCGGGTAACATGCCTATAATTAAGTGGAACATAATTAAAAGATGCCAATCTTTTAACCCATCTACAAAAAAGTGTAACCTTTGCATCAATGAAAAGTATTTTATTATGAATTTTGATAGTCGACTACTACTAAACAAAAAAAGTGAATTGGTTTCTGCTTGTAGGCATAGCAAAAAAATTTTACTATCTAACTTTGATTCCGGCGATTAGCAAATATCGGATCACGTATAATTGACGTCAGATACGGTTGCAACGCTAAATTTGTATTTTTTATAACGGTTTTTATTTTTTATTTGAATAATATGGCTGATGATTGCCGAAAGGCATGAAATTTTTAGTTCCATTATAAAGTTTTATTTTTTTCATTTAAAATATTTTAATATAATTTGATCTATTTCTTTAAAAAAAAGAAAAAGATATTGATCACTATTAAACAAACAAGAGTTGTATTTCCAGCAGTATACAACATTTATCAATATATATACATATATATATATATATATATATATATATATATATATATATATATATATATATATATATATATATATATATATATATATATATTATATATATATATATATATATATATATATATATATATATATATATATATATATGTATATATATGTATATATATATATATATATATATATATATATATATATATATATATATATACACATATATATATATATACATATATATATATATATATATATATATATATATATATATATATATATATATATATATATATATATATATACATATATATATATATATATATATATATATATATATATATTTTTTATATTTTTACATACATATTTACAATTACAATTTACCTGAAGCAATTGCTTGTGGAATATTACCCAAAAAAAAATACATCTATAATAAAGGAAATTACAATGAAATTAAAAACCACATATTTTATGAAAAGTGGTCCGAAGATTATAAATTGCTTATTAATACCGTTAACTTAATCAAATAAAAGAAAAAAACACCATGATTTAAAAAAGTCAATCGGAAATATTTAAGGCAAAAAGGTTTCATGGATAAAGAGTAGAAATGTAGAAATCAAGGATCAAGAACTTGAGATGAAATAGAAAAATATTGATAACACGACGACAAAGGATACTAAAAACGAAATTGTTGATTAATATGAGACCAAAAAATCCCAAAAAGAATATTAAAATAATTTATCAATATATGAATAATAAAACTCAAATTAAAGATTATATTCGAGTTTTCGAGAACAAAATCGGAATAGTTATTACCAACTCATCTGAGATAACAAAATAAAGAACTTTTTCTGCTGTGTTTTAAACAATTAAAGAGGAAAACCTCCCAGAATTTCCATAACGATGCATATTTTATGTTTTTACCCAACATTTGATATTGAAAAAATTAATTGCATGCTTTGCAGTTCTAAATATTTATGGGTTGGCTATTGGATCAACGAGTAGATGCAATACACCTAAAGGAAAACCACAATCAAATATTTCTGATCGCTCTGATCTGATCGTTCGTTCTTGAGTGACCAAAAATATTTTTTTTTATTGTGGCATCTAAGTTTATTGTTATGTGCAAATATTACCCCTCTATATCTCAAAGAGTATTTCTTGCAATTATAATATAGAATTAAAGTGGAGTATCGCAAAGATTATTATTTTATTTGTCTTCTTCAAACATAACGTCATGAATAAAGATTCATCATCAAAAAAGATGACGTCATCTATAAAGATGATCTCTGAATTGAAGCGGAGTATCGCAATGTTTGTTATCTTATTTGTCATCTATATAAATAATTTAACAGGGAGATCTTTATGGAAAGTCACGGAAAACTATACGCAGACGACACATATTATTAGATTTATTATTACAGTCAAAGATAGTTGAATACTACAGCAAGACTTAACTAAGCTGGTTGCATAGAGCAAAAAATTGCTACTCAACTTCGATAAAAAAAATTGTAAAACTATGCATATCGTCGAAACAAATTTGAACTGTAATTATCTTTTGTGTCGTACATTCGATATTATAACATCGAGTGTACGGCAAATGAATAAAACACATCAAGACAATAGCAACAAGAGCTTATAAAAAAATGGTTTAGATAAAGGATTCCTTTAGTCTATAAAATAAATGTTCAATTTTATTCACGTCGTTAATTTGTCCACACTTGGAGTTAGTAACACACATATGGAATCTATATTACCAACAGAACATAAACAAATTTGAAAGCATACAACGTAGGGCTACACAAATAACTAGTTTAAAGAGTAATAGTTAACATATGAAATAGTTTGACAAAAGTGATAACTAATTCAGGTAATGTAAACGTCTTCAAGAACAATAAAAAGATTATTAAACAAACTTTATTTTTCAAAGGTTGTGAAAGTTTAACATCTACCGTTAATAGACTCAGCACATAATTTTACAATGTCAGCAAAAATAAGTTATACCTTTTTAATTTAACTCATCTG
The DNA here is from genome assembly GCF_022113875.1 of Hydra vulgaris. NCBI lineage: Eukaryota > Metazoa > Cnidaria > Hydrozoa > Anthoathecata > Hydridae > Hydra > Hydra vulgaris. The sequence continues at coordinate 56,818,722 of NC_061161.1, forward strand.
AATTACGTCACAAACTACATTCGATATTATTCAAGAAAACTAGCAATCAGTTTGCAACAATTTCATCCATATTTGAAAAAAGGAGACAGAAAAGCAATTAACTAGACCTATTAGTATAACATGTACCTAATAGTATAATATATACCTCAATGTAAAATTTCGCCCAGTGATTCCTGCTTAATTTATACAATTTGTTGCAAAATAAAATGATAAATATTATAGGTCTATATATCCGTTTAATTAAATAAAATAACAATCATGTTAGATATATTATACGCGTACAACTACATGGTTTTAAAAAATTACAAAGTTGAGGCAAAACGGGGAAAAACTCCATTTTACCATATTAAAACTACCCTGTTTTACCCTATTCTAGTGTAGCATATTAAAATCCATTATATTCAAAACAAGGTTGATTTTATTTATATATTAATAGATAAATATATTTTAGCAAACTGCAAAGATGTTATATGTAGTTGTGTGCCAACATATTGCTTTAAAAACGCTGACTAAAAACTCGCCATATGTATATACATATTGCTATAGCGATTGACGGCTATAGTTACATTGTAGCCGTTGAATCGTCGTATAGTAACAACTAAAAAAAGCCAGCTAAAAAGCTATTGACTAGCTGAGTTGATGCCTCAGTATGTAGCATCGACTGGATTTGTCATTATGTTTTAATGCAAGAAAAAAAAAATTGCTTTAAAATTCGCTGTAAAACTGTCTATT
>NC_061161.1:56824453-56829453 GCF_022113875.1 Hydra vulgaris
TGATATAGAACTGCTTTTGAACTTTTTTGCATTAAAAGCGACTTATTGAAAGGTGCTGGAGGCGTTGGTGCCAACTCGTACTTAAAACATGCTACAGGTTCTTTATCAGTCAGTTTTAAATAAATATTTGCAAAATTCATTCTAACTATTATATTCATAGCATTTATGCCAGTTTCAAGTGCTTTATCACAGTAAATTTTATTATCACCCACTTTACCTTTGGAAAGTGAGATCAGTTCGATTCGGGCGCACAAAATGGTTCATTGGCTTTTATCCATCCATTAAAGATGTTGGTATTGCAAATTTCACGTGCTTGCCTCGATTCACGCCTTTCAACGTGTTGCTATAACGATTTAAAAGTGATACCGCAAAAATCTTCAATACCTGTTGCAACAGTTAACCATCCAGGCATACCAAGAACCTAACGAGAAAGTACACAGTAGGTTAAACCTCTTCCACGTGTAAGTACGCCTAATATTTTCATTGATCTCATTTGTACCGGCTCTATGGTCATATCATTCCAAATGCTGGCTCAAAAGTTATTTATTCGGCGAATGGTGAAATACCCGTCATTTGTATATTTTGAGTATTTTCCTGGAGACATTCTGGCCTTTAGCAACAACATCTTCTGTAAATATAAAAAAATAATTAGCGGTTTATGTTGCAACAATGACTTTATATGCGTGCATTTGAAGCCTCAATGGAATTACAGTTGAGAAATAACAGCTTATTAGCGTGCTATGAATCGCGCGTTCTAAGCCGCAATGCAATAGACATTATAAAATAGTTTACGTTATAATTAGTTTTTCAGATTCACAGTCAGTTGGTGAGAAATATATTAAGTTGAAATAGAAGTAGTTTTTTCAGTGTCACTGGGAAACAAGAATAAATTCTTCACAATTGTAATTATTATGATTATTTAGAAATTAACTTAATTTAGATTTCAGTTTAGAAACGTAGAGTTCATCAGATAACAAACTTCACTCATTAAACAGTTGAAAATTGCTACAATAAATCCTCTACGATTAATTTCGATATGTAACAAATATAACATAATAATATAACAAAAAGTTTATAATTTCAAATGAATATTAGCTGACACTCACAACATTGTAAGTGTATTAAAAAACGTATGCGTAAAGTGCAATAACTTCAGATTTTTTTCAGCCGCCATGTTTTAGCTGTTTAGCTTAAAAATAAAAAATGTCGAAAAACGAATTTCCTGACCTCAAAAACATAATACTTGATGCAAGAACCATATTCCTTAATCATCTACAGGCTGAGATATTACAAATATTATTTTGGACGCAATCTTGGATTTCCGACAAAGCTCCAGTCTGAATTCGGCCATTTTTATCCAAAATTAATTAGGACTGCATGTTGAACATTTCCAAAAACTTTCAGTTTTCTCCTAATTTTTTTTAGGTTAATTTTAATGAGCTACGAGGTTTGCTTTAAAGCTGTTGACAGCTGGAAAATCGGTTATTTTATCTGGTAGCATGTTCCATGCATTAACAATGCAGTTGTTAAAAAAACGGAAGCGTGTAAAATGGTTGCTGTACTTTTCACAGTGATGCCTTTTTCTGTGATTTACTTTTGGTGGAATTGTGATGAGGGGAAATTCCCAGTTGACTTGTCAATGTTATTAATAATTTTGTATTTTTGGATGAGGTCATCTCGCTTACGACGTTCAATTAGAGTAGATAGGCCAAGTTGTAAAAATCTGGACTTGTAGCCTAAGTTATACAGTTTTTATGGTATTTTTGTCGCTCTGAGCTGTATTAGCTCAATAAGCTGTTCATCCTTTACAAAATGAAGATTCCAAGCTGGATTTGCAAACTCAAGTAAAGGACGGATGTAGAGTTGTTTCTATAAAAAAGCATCACGAGATTAGAAAGTGTATTTTAGAACCTCTAGCATTTTATTTGCTTTACATGAGGCAATGATGGATTGGGTTTCTACTTTAAGTTCATTGGTAATTTGAATTCCCAAGTCACGCTCAAAGGTGGTTGCTTCCAATGTAGTTCGATTGATTATTGAACAAGGACCTAATTCCTCAATTAAGAACTCAAAAGGAGTTAGCTTTTTTGGCCAAAGTGCATGAAGTTGCATTTCTTTGCATATAGCTCCATGAGCTAAGACTTAGTCCGATAAACAATTCGGTCAATATCTGATTGGAGTTGAAGTTAAGCAACAAGTGAGTTAACAATGCTCAGGATTTTAGTGTCATCAGCGTAGATCTTGAGGATCTGACGTTTTTTTATGGAACAAAACAGATGTTTTGGTGCTCACTAGCTAATTCTGTTGTATCTATGGCTGATTCATGGGACGTAAAGCCCATCAAAGCAACTTGCAGTTCGCACAAAGTTTTATATCATCACCATTTGAGCAAGTTTTAGTTTGCTGAAAATCATATGGGAAACTGAATTAGACATTAAGTTCTATTAACATCGAAAGTCGTTTGATGAACTGATGTCGAGCCACTTCAACTAACTGAATGAAGAACTCAATTTTAAAATCTCTTTTTAGCAACAGCAAATTTTTTCTCAAGCATTTTATAATCAAACTGTCGTTTAGCACAACAATGTGGCTTTTTAGGAAATTAAGAAATTTCAAGCTCTTGCTTGAGACTATTCTCAAACCCATTGTCTTGGAAATTAGCTAGAATAGTACTCGTAGCTTTCACAAGTTTGATGATCAATTAAATATTTGTTTAAGGTTTCTTCATATTTTGGTCACTTTATTCAGTTTTATAAGCAATTCATGCTGAATCATAAGAGAGAAGATTAGCGGAAAAGAAAAATTATTGTCGGCTATGCTCTGTTTTTAAGAAACTGTTGCACAGTTTTTTGCGCTTTCTTAAATAATGTGAATCTTTTTAAGTTAGGGACACAAACCCTTAGTGCAATAGACCCTACGTGGCAATAATGTTAAAGAATTTTCACTGATGAGTCGACAATTAATGAAATATATAGACTCTTTGTGTTATCCAAAGAATGATTTAGCTGTAGTCAATAAAGCAACTATATCACAGATTCAACTTGTGATTGCCACATGAAAGCACGATTATTAACATCTAAATTTCTTGTTTGCATATTATGCTATTTGCTTTTTATGTTGCTTCAATTATCCTAAGCTTTACCTCTGCAGTCATTTAATATCCGGCTCATTTTGTTTCGGAAACATTAACATCGTTTTCGTTAAACCATTGTCGTAGTCTCGACATTTAAAAAATCTAAAAAATGTTCTTTGACATTAATATCTTCAAAAATAATATAAAAAATTCCACTGATGACTGACATTTGGTCTAATCTGCTAACATCGGCCGTACAATCCAACTTATTGGAATAATATTTCGATCACTTTATCAATAAAATGATGTGCTGTAAACCTTCATTCGTATTTAGTTCAATTAGTTTTTTTGTATATTCTTTTCTAAATTTGTTTATTTATTTATTTACATTTTTGCCAATACAAAAAAGTTTACAGTCGTAACTTAAAAAAAAAAATTACATGTCCAGCAAGAAGAAGACAAACTTATTTTACCACCAAGCCCCCAAAAATGCGTCAGTACTAAAGTATAGTTTAACAATAAAATATAGTTTTACTATATATATCTCTGAATTATTAGTAAAAAAAATGTAAATATATCGTTAGCGTTTAAAGTTTAAATTTCTTCAAAGAATAACAGTTAAGAATTGTTTAGTAAAGTAAAAGAAACAAAGTTTAATAAAATATTAAAATGACAAAAATAGGATTTAAGAACTTGAAGATATCATTTTATATAAAACTAAAAAAAATTAAAAAGACATGATTTTATATAAAACATATTTTTAGTAAAAGCAAATAAACAGTAAAAAGTAAAAGTAAAGGATTAATAACCAACGCAAAAATAAAAATAAATTTTTCAAAAATAAGATTATCATTTAAAATAATAAAATATGTGTACAATGTTGATCAATTATGTATTAATAATCTACGGTAATTAATTATTTATCTATTATATGGAAGGTTTATATGAAGAAATTTAATACATTTTCACTTGACGAAATTAATGGGTTAAGTTTTGTTTTTAATTGGTTTAGAGGATATTTAGTTTTCATTTTATTATTTAAGTAGCCCGCTTTGCTGGGCATTGGCAAAATAAATCAAAGTTGTTGGTGTATAAAGAAAATTTATTTTCCAAAAATCAATTACTTGACCAAAATATTCTCAATTTTGGGTACTATAAAAAAACTGTCGAAGATTTTCTTGGTGCACAGTATTAAAAATTCTTCTATCCGGGCATATATGAAAAAGTTGTCTCTAGAAACTGTTCTTGAGCAGGCTACATAAAGTTGCCCTTGGGAAAAGCAAGGCTTTGTGAGATCAACCCCTACTACTTTAAGACTCTGGCCTTGGCTTTTGTTAATTGAAATTGCAAAGCAGAGCCTGAGCGGCAGTTGGAGTCTTTTGAACTGAAAGAGCTTATCTGATGCGATAATTGGAATCCTTGGGATAAACACACCCTTACCCTTAGCACAGCCCGTTAGAATGGTGGCCTCAATGCAGTTTTGCATAAGCTTTTTTACCATTAGTCTATTACCATTTGAAGTCTTTCAGGTTCCAAGTTTCTGAATAGCATGACTGGGACACCTACCTTGATTTGCAATAAATGTGGGGGAGTACCAGGTGGTTCGAGGGAATTCTAAAATTCCACCGAGTATTTAATGGTCTTCTACTTCAGTAACGGTGTCAATGGACCGATACGTGTGCACGTCTCAAGGAATATTTTGAAGGAGAAAGTGGTTAATAGAGTTGACATTATCATTCCTGGGGACCAGAATTGCTCTCTCACAGAGCCACGCAAGGTCATTGAACTTCAATACTAAGTCTGGAAAAAATTTTGCAATGAGGTCTTGTGGGGACTGCACCACATTGGCAATGACAGATATGTCAGTTTTGCCATCTTTCCCAAGTGGTGCCCCTCTATCTCCCAACTGCTTAAGGTGATGGGCAAA
>NC_061161.1:56834453-56846735 GCF_022113875.1 Hydra vulgaris
TAAGTACATTATAAGAATTTTAAACACGTTAGTTACAATATAACTAATTATATAATATAAATATTAGTGTTGAAATATAACGCATTATATCAAAGATTAACAATATTTTAAAAGTATTAAAGTTTTTCCACAAAAAATTAAATTAGATTAAAATTGCAAGAAAAAGAAGTAGTGTCAATAAGTATTTTTTTTTATAATTTTTATTTGGGATTTTAGTCACGTGACTTTTTATTGCGGAAAAAAAATGTTGTTTATTTTTAAAAAATTTCGTCCAAAAAATGCAAGAAACAATTATAGGTAGGTATCGAAGAATGAAAACCCACCCATGAAAATTCCAAATATAAATACATATTTTTTTCAAAAAAAAATGTAGAACATTTATTTAAGTGAAGACTGACATTTTACTTTTGAATTGAAAAAGTTATTTACCTTTAAATGATTCAAATTTGTTTAAATACCAGTAAATTTAAATATCTCATCCGTCTTCACATGAAAGTAGATTCTGCAACTATTTATTCATAATGTGTAAGAGTTTTTAATTTTTTTTCTTTTAGTTAATTAGGGTGGGTTTTTCATTTTATAAACTGGTGATTTGTAGTACTTTTGCCGTTTTACTTACATAAGTAAGCGCAGTCGTAACTATTGCCGATTTCTTTGTTAGACAATTTTTTCATGTGATAAAAAGTGCCTGTAAAGGATTTTCATCTTTATAAACATTTAAAAATCTATATTATTTTTATAAATATATATAAATTTTTATTATTTTGTAACTTACACTGTAAGTTACATATTTAACATTGTATATGTTACTTAAAAAGTACTTGTATTGTTTTGATAAATAAATAACTAAATTGTTACTAAATTTTAAAAATGTGATTGATTTTAATTATTGCAGAGCGTTAAAACTGATTCAAATTTATATGTTTGCTTGACTTCTGGAAAATTTCAAATTTATTTAGATAAAATGTTTAATAAAAAAAATTACAATTGGTATTTGAAACTGAAAGATACCTCCTACAATGCAGTATATCGTATGTTTTGTGTTAATTTTAATGTTCAACTTCTTTGCTGTAAAATATTATTAGCCATGAAGATAACTTGACTAGTTGATAACATAAGAAAATTAAAGAAGCAACGCAAAAATAGAAAGTTGGCATTGTTATTAGTTGAAGCCTTTATTCCACATGTGACAAATTTTTCTAATAATACATCAATTAGATCTGAAATTCCTAAAGAAACTATCCTAGTAAGTGAAAATAAAGAAAATGCTCAAGTAAGAAAATAAAAATTTAAAAAGGAAAATTGAATCAATAAAGGATTTAAAATTGAATTATTTTGCGCATTTAAAGGAATTTGAAGATATGTCAAAGAATGTACAAATGCTTGTTTCAAAAAACTCTTTTATCGAAAGTGAATTGTGAGAAAGAAGAAAAACTTAACATTTTTGAGAACAATTTTAAGTCAATTAAGTCAAAGAAAAAATCATTTAATGTGAGAAATTTAAATAAAAAAGTAAAATATCGTGATGCTCAATTGGAAATAAAAAAGATTAAAATTAATTCTTTAAAAAAAGAAACAAAATGTAAAATATCAAAATTAAAAAAAGAAATCAATCTTATTAAATCAACTCTTGAAGGTTCAGATATAAATATTTCTGAATTAAAAAAAGAGATACTGAAGATGTAAAAAAAAGTAAGTAATTTAAAAGTTGCTCTACAAAATAAAAACAACTATATTAATGAAAACAATATGAAAAATCTCAAAAGTTTAAAAGAACAAGTTGCAACATTGTATAGTTAGACAAATGTTTTAAAAGAAGAGAATCAAGAACTTTATAAAGTGGTTTCTTTGTTAGATGATGAAGAAATAATAACTTTTGAAGATGGTAGATGGTAGATGAAATTCGAGAAACCATCATAAAACTACTTTCAATAAATGTAAGTATGAATAATGTCAACGAAGTCATTAAAGTGGTATAAAACAAACTAGCAAAAAAAAACATATCTAGAATGCCATAAGCTGTTGTAAAGTGCAGATTAATGCATGAAGCTTCAATTTTAGGTCAGTTTCAAGTTGCTGAAGCAATGCTTGAAAGTAATTTGACAAACAAAAACTCTAACATTGGCAATTATTTGCATGGTGATGCTACTCAGAAGTATCATAAAAATTATCAAAATTTTCAAATTACAACAAAAAGTGAAAAATCAACGTCTTTCGGTTTGTCAGAAGTGGTTGGTGGTGATGCTGCCACTGTCTTGCAGAACTTTACTAATATATTAGATGATATTTGTGATGTTGTGAGCAACTCTACCATGAAAAAATAATTCAATTTTGTCAAGTTAACAACATCAATTGAATAAACAATGTCTGATCTTGGTCCAATTAATCCTCTATTTAATTTCCAATTAAAAGCATTAAGAAAAAAAACTTTGCCAATCACAATTAATAACTGGGATTTCCTTTCTTCAAATATCAAAGACAATATGATGGATACGGTCATTTTTTCTGCAAACTCCATCTGCCTGCTAATTTTGCATCTGAAACTGATTAAGTTTTAAGTTCTTTTGAAAAAATTCTGTTAGAAGATAATTACGAGAATGTTTTTGGATTTACTATTAAAGAAAGTGGTGCTGCGAGGTTAATTCGTTACACATAAAAGGCATTTAATTCAAGTGGTAGCGAGGAAGCTGGTGTTGCTTCATACTTTAATTCTTTTCGTTCCTGTCGTAACAAAAACTTATTGTTTGCTTGATTTATTGGAAATTGTTTTAATATTTTCTATTATAATGCAACTGCTTATTATTATTACAAGGATGTTATAATAGAATTTCTTAATGCATGGCCTAATCTAAATAATAGAATTTTTTAATGCATGGCCTAATCTAAATAATAGAATTTCTTAATGCATGGCCTAATCCAAATAATTTACCAAAAGCTGTTAAGCAAGATATTACAAGTTTTATTGAAAAATTACTCACAAGTCCTCTGTGGCAAATTATTGAATCACATGATAGCGTTTTGCTTTCGAACCCCTACCTACTCCGCTTGAAAATTAGACTTTCAACTTCCTGTAAAGATGCTTTTTCTTTGTTATTTGCAAATATTAAAGAATACTAATCTTCTTCATTAAGATTTGGTTTACTGCAAACTGTTTGAAAACACACAAAATGATGAGCTTGATTCTTTGACTGTGTAATAACTTAAAATTATTTTCCATGCTATTCTTATCATTTTGGAACGTCAGTGTGTTGATCAGTTACCAGGTGGCAAATATTGGAATTCGTCTAATTCAGATGTTGAAGGAGCTTTTAATATCCCTGTTACTAACAAAGCATCAGAACGTGACTTTGCCATTTTGGATTTAATAGTATTCATAAAACCAAATGCAAGTATTCAAACTTTCCAGGCTTTGACAATGTGGTCTCAAAACCCAATTTTGGAACAGCTAAACAGTAAAATAGATGAAGGAAGAAAAGAGTTACTAAATTATTCAAGAACCAAAGTACCAATAATGAGAAACAAGTATGATGAAAGAAAAGAAGCTCTCAAAAAAGACAAAGCTATGCGTATAATAGCAAAGCAATAAAAAAAAAATAGACAAGAAATTAAACTACACCAAAAAAAATTGCAGCTTGTAATAACTTAGTAGATTTAAGTATGGATTTCATTGGAAGAAGCGGAAGAAAAAGTTTGTAATATGGAAGAATCATTAAAATTAAAAGTACTCCTTGCTCAACTTAATTTTTATCGCATCATCTTAGGTGTGGAACGTGACAAAAAATTTTTTGTAAAACAAAGTTAGAAGGAACCAAAAGAAGAAATTTTACTTGGCAGGAATTATATGAAAATCTTATTATTGTCACTAAAGCAAATTTAATTTCAAATAAACAATCTTTAGGTAATTTGAGTAATAATTTAAAGCTTCGTGTATTACGTGATGCAGCTGTTGAAAGCAAAAAAAAAAGTATTGATGGGAAAAATTCAGGATACAAGACTAAAAAAACTAATAAAACAACAAAAAACATTCTTTACAAAAATTTATTAACAATCCATCCGATTTTTTAGGTGTAACTATTCAACATCGTGTTAAGGAAGAAAATTTTCTCGAAGTATCTTGGGAACGTGCACAAGTAGTACAAATTGATCAATAAATGCAAAACGAACCACATATTATGTTAAGTATGATAACGAACCTGATGAACTATGGTCATTTTCTTTATTAATTGATTTTGAAAAAAACGATCCTAATCTTTGTAGTTAAAATCATGAGGTAATCTTGTTAAATATAATTTTGAGCTATGTTATAATTTAAACTTAACCTATTTCCTTTATTAGTAAAATCTATAAAAACATGTTTGATTAATCTGTTTTTATGTCATTTGAGTACAGTCATTTTAATATTTTTCAATGGTATGAATCATGTTTGATGTGTTTATATACCCATTTTGTTTAATTAATGAGAATTTTATTATTTATCAATACTTTTTATCATTATGAGTTATGCTTAACTACATTTACTATATTTCTTATTATAGATATTAAAAAAAATTAAAAATTAAAGTACAAAAATTAACTCAGGCAAAATTACTTCTACTTTACTTGAACTGCTTATTAAGTAAACGAAAAAATCCGGAAATATAGGGCTAACCTTAGGAAAAATTGCATTTGTTTTTACATAAACTGCCTTTCAATTAAAGGAAAAAATCCAGAAATAGAGATTTAACATTAGATAAAATTACTTTTACTTTTACTGCCTATTAAGCAAAGTAAAGAATCTAAAAATAGAGGGCTATCCTTAGACAACATGACCGCTCACAGGTGGTTGCAAAGTCTATGGCTTACCTTCTCGTTGGTCCACTTCCTTAAGTAAGTTAGACAATTGTTTACGCCTAAGTTATAAACAAAACAGCCAAGGCAAACTTTGTTTAAATATTTTTTAAGACAATAAAATTGAATAGATTACAAAATAAGTACTGTATGTCAGTAGGATTACTTATATATATATATATATATATATATATATATATATATATATATATATATATATATATATATATATATATATATATATATATATATATATATATATATATATATATATATATATATATATATATATATATATATATATATATATATATATATATATATATATATATATATATAAATATATATATATATATATATATATATAAAATATATATATATATATATATATATATACATATATATATATATATATATATATATATATATATATATATATATATTTAAGCAAGCATTTATTGTAAAAACAAAATAAATAACTTTATGTACAAGTTTTATTCATTTTACTGCAAAATACTTAATTAAATTACGACTTTTCTTTTAGTTTTAAAACTTAAAAGAACGCCGGGATTTCCTGGGAAATTCCGGGAACTAATTATGCGAACCCGAATCCCGCGAACAGAAATTTTGCGGGTTTTTGCAAACCCTAGTATAAATATAAATACATATATATATATATATATATATATATATATATATATATATATATATATATATATATATATATATATATATATATATATATATATATATATATATATATATATATATATATATATATATATATTAGTGTTTGCAAAAACCCGCAAAATTTATATTTCCGGGATTCGGGTTTGCATAACTAGTTCCCGGAATTTCCCGGGAAATCCCGGCGTTCTTTTATGCTTTAAAACAAAAAGAAAAATCATAATTTAGTTAAGTATTTTGCAGGAAAATGAATAAAATTTGTACATAAAGTTATTTATTTTGCTTTTACAAAAAATGCTTGCAGAAAGCTCAAATTATCTAAACTATTATCACCTAAGTGTCTTCTTATTTTATTACAAAACAGTCCTACGGAGGAAAATGCCCTTTCTGATTCTACGCTCATTGATTTAATCGTCATTAAAAAAATTGTAAACTTTTTGAAGAATATCACTCCGAGTACAACCACTTTCAAACAATAACATTTCATTCAAAAATTTAGAAGTAAAAGTTTCGCCTAATCTTGACAAAGAATTTCTGGTTGTTGCTAAAAAACCTTTTTCTAGGGCTTCATTTAGCTGCTCACTAATAGATTTTACGGTATTTCATTATCTGTGCTTTTAGGTATTTCATCACCTTTTTTACTTACTAAATCTTCAACATTGTAGGGTGAATTTGTAGGTTGAACTTGTAGGGTGATTTAAATTTGTTACATTTAATCTACTTAGAAGCTTGAACATTATTTTTTTGTTTTTAAAACTTGAAGATGTTTCAAAAACTTCACCTATGGGCATTAATTTGTTTTCTCCGTAATGTAGATAGCGCAGTAGACTACTTAATTGAGTCCTTCGCTTTTTGATTCTGGAGGGTAATGGATTAAAAAGTTAAAAAACTTGTTGTAGTTGTCAGCTTTTTTAATTTAGTTAGCATAAATTCTAACACACAATCAGTGTTTTAAGAGTGTTTGGAGATTTAGGTATGTTGAAGAATTGCCTCATAGCCAGTCCAGCACGTATGTCAATACAAGTGCATATTACTTTGAAAGAAATCCCATTTTTAGCTGTTAATCTTGCAAGCATCTCAGACTGTCTTCTTTATTCATATTTGATGAAAAATAAGAACTAGTTTTACTTTTTTTATTCTGTGGTTCTTCTTTCGATGTCGGAGAACGCGACAATTCTGCTTTTAAATTTATTTTATGTAACTGAAGAAGATGAGAATGAAGAGCTTTTGTTGAGATCCCCAAACCCCATAATTTTCAATGCTTTATTGCAATAGCTTAGTTTAAACATTGCTGTTTCACTTTTTCTGTTGCAGAGAAAATGTTTCCACATAGGGGTTTTGCTGTTGAACTCTATGAAATTTGACATAATATCCTAATTGACGAATCAAAGAAAATATTGTTTATAATATTTATTTTCTTATTAAGAATTTACTTTCTTATTAAGGGGAATTTAATTTCAAATTCAATTAATTTAAATAAATACACTCTATTATTAGCACAACCCTTGGAATTTGGAAAAATGAGATTTCTAACTGTTAGAGGTCGGCATCAGGTTGTCAATAAAAATTGACACAATCAGGTTACGAGGTCAGTAATTTTTTGTCAACCTCAAACAGATTTAGGTTGTCAGTTAGGCTGGCATTGCCGAATTCCAACCCTAATTACGAGGACTGCAAACATGCAAACTTTCTGTAATCGACAAATTTCTATACGTTAAAAGTGAAGTAAATTTTCCCATGACAAAATGATACATTTAAGGCATTCTCTGCAAAATTAGATTATCTGTAAAAGTAATCCTTTTACTAATAGTAAATATAGTAATACTATATCTGTTAATTTAGGTAGAACAATTCAACAATTTAGAAACAATTCAATGAGTTTTCTATTTATTTGAATATTAACAGAGGTGCAGAAACTATTAAATTATTTAGATTTAAAACAAGAGACGCATTTAAATGAAACATAAAATGTTTTAAGAAGTTATTAACAGAAAAAAAAGTTCACTGACATATCTTCTTTTTTTTACTGTTATGCATAATATTTTTATATTGTGTATAAGTTATCTTTAGGTATTTAGACATTTTAGACCTGTGGTATTTGAATCCGTGTTTTCACTTGATAATTTATTTATGAAATTTCTTATAAAAAATAATTCCAAAAATTTTACTTCTAATTATTTTGTTAAAAATAAATTTTAAATATCGAAAAATTTGATTTTTTAATGAATAAAGTTTTCAAAAAATTTTAAAAACATATTTACTATTGATTGATTATTTAATAGCCCTCGTTTACTAAACACCAAAAAAATATATATTAATGAAATGTTATGATAATATGGATTCAAAAAATATGAATTTCTAATTGAATTTTAGGAAAAAATTGTTGTTGCAAATTAATTTTACGCATAACAAAAAGAAAAAAATGTTTTTTTTTTAGTTTTCGGTGCCAAAAACTTAACGCGTTACTTTAATTAAATATTTCTTCAAGAGTCCAAGTGTTGAAAACATTAAAACATCTATATCTTCGGAACTAAATAAGCTAAAAAGATGGTTAAAACCATTTTGAAAATGAAATATTTTAAAGAATTTAATCCATTTAGAATGAATAAAATTTATGTTGGGTATAAAAATAGTCTAAACTCCCTATTTATATTGTTTAATGTATATATTTATAGGTAGTTAATGTTATAAAACTTTTTATCAGCGTAAATGATTTTTTACAATGTTATAAAACATTTTTAAAAATTATCGATGATAAAGTTCTACAGCCGAAATGTTTACAGTCGATATATGTTCCGGAGGAGCGACCAAAGGAAATTTTTGTTGAAATCCAAAGGGTTAGTGCTATTTAATGTCGTTCATTCTAACATTTCCGATTTTTAAGAAATTGCAGACCTAGAATTGTTTTCTTGTATATCATACGCATCCGTTACTTTAATGTTATTTCAAATTAAAACTTTTGAAGCCTTCTGGCGTACAAGTTTCAGTTAGAAGTAAATTAAAGTTGCAAGCACAAAAATTTTTTGATTTTAATCTTTTTTAATATAAGATATCTAATTATTTCTGATATGATATAAGATATTTCTGATTTTAAACTGTTCTTTATTGTTTTGTAAATATCTGTGTTAATGGTATTTATTTATTAGTTGGATTAGTGTTAAGAGTACTAATTTCTACTTCTAAAATGATTGAATAAGGAATAACTAAGAAAAACCTCTAGACTAGAGGTCAGTCTTAGTTAATACAGAATTTATGCAGCGAGAATTCAAATTTTAAGATTTAGCACTAAAGTTAGAGCTAAAACATTAAATCTAATTTGTACAAATCTATAAATTAATAAATAAATACATAAAGTTGCATCAATCTTGCATAGTTTCATCAGTAGTGAAAATATATATCTTTAAATATATAATGATTAAACTGACCTTATTGTTCTAAATTTAATTGAGCAGGAAGTTATAAAAGGTAAATAAAGCTATGTTGATTACAGATTACATATTTGTAGCATATATACTGTTTTTTTTTTGAGGCAATATTTAAAACATACACAATCTGCCTTTACGCACATTTTCCTGGAGATCATTGCAAGTTTGATACTATTTTAAATTGAAGATTTTTTTTATTTTTTACTTGGACTTTTTTAAAGTTATTAATATACTCCAAATCCAAATAAAACTCCAAAGTATGGTAAAATAATTATAGCTATACTGAATAATTTAAACTACAGATATTTCATTGTTTTACATAAATTCTTTTTATAATCTTGTAATATTTCTTTAGAATCATATTGATTATTGTATGAAACATAAACCATTTGAACCAGCTGATATGAAATATTAATGCATTCATATTTAATGCTAATGATGTATTAGTTATTATAATAATTCTTTAAAGCCCAATAAACGAGCTGAATGTTATCTTGACAGTGGTTGTTTAAACCAAAATCAGAATTCGATTAGTTTCAATAATTGATGTACTAAAATATATGACAACAAGTACAAATTTTTCAATTTGCAGTAAAGAAAAAGAATTATATAAGTGAGAAAGACAAGTATAAAATTTCATCATTTTGTAATTACATATTATTATAATATGAAGGCATTTATAACTGATGCTAATAATATATTAGCCTAATTTTACATTGGAATCTTATAAAGCAGGTGAAATATAATTGAAAATAAACTAAGGCTAAAAAATGTGAGTTTTTGGTGTTACTTGTCACTTCATTTATTTGTTAAACACATCAGTTATTGAAACTACATTATTTTTTATTTTATTTTATTATTCACCTCCGTCAGGCCAAGGAGGTTATTTTTTGTGGTTACAACTCTCTCTCAACTCTATAACTTTGAAACTTGAACCTTGACGAATAAGGCTGCTGTGTAAAGAAGTTGATTTTTGATATCCTTGATATCTTTGACAATATTAATATGTTTGATATAACCGTGACAGAAATGAGTTTAACACTGAAATAACCCTAACCCTGAAACAAATCCAATTCTAATTTGAAACGATCTAACTCAAAATTTCGTAGATCAAAGACAAGCATAAAATTTTAAATTTTAAACATTTCATCCTATTACAGAGGTGATTATTGTAACTATACTAAATTCTTTAAAGTTTTATTTAGAAATAATTTACCTCTAGTGCAAAATTTACCTCTAATTGCAAAGATAGAACCTTTCATCAATCTCAAAGTTATTGGAAATGAAGAATAGTGTAGACCTTTAAGAATGACTTTAGTACTGCAGTTTAAAAAAATGATTTAATAATCTTAAAACTCTTATATATAAAAAAAATCATTGTGTTTTCTAGATTTTTTAACAATTGAAATACTTAGCACTTATTAATATGTATCAGTACAACAAACAAAGCTGCTAACATATGCAAGCAATTTGCTCGTGGAGGCATTGACATCTCAACTCCATGTCAATCAGCTATTTACAAGTCAACAAACAAATATATAATCAAGCTGAAAGAAGAAATGATTGAAAACTTGCATCAAAACACAATCGCCAATTTTCCATTGATCAGATTTCAAAAAATACCCAACATCAGCAATGCAATGTGGAACTCCAGAGATATACTAGTGATGCTAGCCTTTATTTTAATTCCTTCAACAAGGACAGTTCTGCAGAGATGTCAATTTTATGCAAATTTATTAGCTTTTTTTTTTTTTTTTCAAAATTTGTTTTTATGTTGTAATTAATAATTTTTGTTTTTTTGTTGTTTTGGCACAGCAAAGAAATAATTTTTATGTTTTTTAATGTTACAATTTAATTAATGATGATATTTAAAGTGCTTTTTTTATAAAAAATATTTATTTAAATTTAATCTTTAAAAGTATAGATTTCTTTTTTTATTTATCTCTTTAGTAAGACATGTGGGGCAATTCGATCTAATCAAAGGTATATATATATATATATATATATATATATATATATATATATATATATATATATATATATATATATATATATATATATATATATATATATATATATATATATATATATATATATATATATTATATATATATATATATATATATATATATAATTTTATATATAATATACATATATTATTTATAAATTTATATTATTTATAATATAAAATTATATTATTATTTATAATAATATATATACATATATTATTATAAATAATAATATATGTATATATATATATATATTATATATATATATATATATATATATATATATATATATATATATATATATATATATATATATATATATATATATATATATTATATATACAGCTGTGAGCATGAAAATAGCAGTACCAAAAAATTATTCGTTTTTTCAATATTACTCTCCTTCTGTTAATACAGAGGGGCTAATTTTTTATGTGTGTATGTACTAGAATGAGATAAATAAATTGAGCAAATGAGAATTCATTACATTGTAGAATATCTTTATTTTTAATAAAAATATTGTAATTGACAAAATGCATTAAAATAGCAGTGGTTGTATTAATTTTAAAGTTAGTTAACAAAACTTGAAGAGATTTTAGTATTTTTCGTTGAAAAAGTAAGCACTACTTCAATTATAACATTTTATTTATTTGAGTATGCGTAATGGTAAAATTGTTTTCTAAACCTTTCAAAGTGGGCCGAGGACATCATTGTACACCAGCAGAACGCAAACATTATTTTGAAACACTATAGAGAGGGTAAATCTTACTCATATATACAAAATATTCTCGGATGTTCAGCAAAGATGATTTCAAATGCCATAAATTATATAGCAAAAATTGAAAAACGAGGGGGGAAACGTAAGACTACCGCGCAAGAAGACCGAAGAATTGTTAGATTTGTTAAAAGCAAACCATTTTCATCGGCCAAGCAAGTCAAAGATGATCTTGACCTACAGGTGAGTGAAACAACAGTTCGTAGACGCTTACGAGAGAAAAGTTTGTATGCACACAGTCCACGAAAGGTCCCTTTGTTGACAAAAAAACATACCGCTAAACGTTTGCAGTTCGCAAACCAACATCTGAATTGGCCCATCGAAAAGTGGCGCAACGTATTATGGACTGATGAATCAAAAATAGTTCTTTATTGAGGTACAGGTTCAAGACAATATGTAAGACGTCCATCTAATACAGAATTCCAGCAAAAATATACCATTAAGTCTGTAAAACATGGTGGAGCCAAAGTCCAAAATGGTATGGGGCTGTTTCTCATATAATGGTGTCGGATCTATTTATAAGATTAATGGTATTATGGACCAACATATATATGTCGAT
>NC_061161.1:56847735-56962735 GCF_022113875.1 Hydra vulgaris
ATATATAATAGTTATATATATATATATATCTATATATATATATATATATAGTATATATATATATATCATATATATATATCTATATATATAATATATAATAATATATATATATATATATATATATATATATATATATATATATATATATATATCTATAATAGTATATATATATATATATATATATCTATATATATATATAATATATTATATATATATATATACTCTATATATAATAACTTCTAAATATTATATATATATATATATATATATCTATATATATATATATATATATATCTATATATATATATCTACATACATATACTATATATTTTCGCCGGATTATATGCACCGGCATCATCAGCATATAATATAATGTAATTGCAAAAATTGTGACTGTTAAATAACAACACAAAAAGTTTTAAATTTTGACGGCACCTTTATAATGGGTTCTTTTACCTAAGTATGAAAAAAATGAAGTCCAAAAATTTGTTTTTAAATATTGTCCATTGTCCAAATTTATACCACCGTACATTGGAGAACATTGATGTTTTTGTATGACCAAGGCCTCACGGACTTTTCTTTCAAATTTTTTATCCTCAACTTTAAGTGTTATTACTTTATTCCATTTAATGTCCTCATTATAATTTACTTTATGCAAAGCTAATGCAGGCTGGTTTAACTTGCCTTCAGTCAAAACTTTTTGGTGTTGTTGAACCCTTGTTCGTATTTGATGTTTTGTTTCACCAATATATACTTTGGAGCATTTGCACTTAATTAAATAGGTTCCATGGGGGCTGTTGCGTGATAATTTAGACTTATTTTTAGACGTTAATAGCGTTTTTAGGTTAGCATTTGATTTAAAAACAGATCTGTAACCAGCTTTTTTGAATATTCTGGGAAAAGTCTGGGAGATATTATTGGTATCCATGGTAAAGAGATTGTAGAAAGGTTACTAGAGTTAGATGGAATTTCATTTTTGTTTGCAAAAAGTTTTATTCGAAACTGGTCAGAAATATCTTTAAGCATATTTTCATCGTATTCATTTTCAGTAAACACTTAAATTAAAAAATTTATCTTATCTTTTAAATGATTTTCACTGCATATTGAGTATGCTCTGTGTATGTATCCGTTGAATATTGCTTTCAAAATTTTGGGATCATAATTAGAATGAGGTTTGATTTAGATATTGGTTATTGCATCCTTGAACTCATATTTTCCTTGTGTATTATTAATAACAGTTATATCCAAAAAGTTATCTTATTTTTGTTTTCAACCTCAATAGTATATTATTAAAGAAGGATGTTGTCTATTAAGAATTGTTTGGAACCGTTCCGCTTGATTTAAGTTAGAAAATCTTGCGTGGCTATCGTCAACATATCTATGAAAGGATTTAACATCAATTAAAAGAATCATTATTGTTGCCATTTTTATTGTCTTTTCCTCATGGTATTGTAAAAAAGATTCAGGCAAAACAACCATTAAAGACAACCCAGTTGGGCCTGAATTCTCCAACTCATGAGTCTAACCATTCCACGAGAAATAACAACGAAACAAACAAAGTTTTATTAGTTGTTTTGTTATAGTTAAAGTAAGTTTAGTTGAGTTTTTGTAATAAACGCTTTTATTTAATTGATCTAAAAGTATTAAAGTTGCTTCTTTTAATGGTATTAATGGGTATAAGTTTACGATATCAAACGATACCTGTATTTCATTCTTGTCAATTAACCACGACTAAGTTTTGTTAATAAAGTCTTTTGAATTTTTTTTCGGTTGTATTCTTTTAACCAAGTAATTCGAAATTCCATAACAAGATGTGCTAATAGCTGATACAACTACTCTCATCGAATAAGATTTTTCTTATTTATGACCTTTAATTAGCCCATACAAACGTGGTGGGACAGGATCACTCGGGTATACGCTTTCATATTCATCATTAGAAAAACGTTGCTTTTTGTTAAGTTTTGAAAAGAAAGACCTTATTTTAGCTGCATAACTTAGAGTGGGATCAAAACTAATAAATTTTGTTTTGTTTTCAACAAGAATATTGAGAAAAGTTGGTCACAGAACTGTTTTTAAGTCAAATGCTGACCTAAAAACGCTACTTAGGTCTGAAAATAAGTCTAAACTACCACGCAACAGCACCCCAGGAACCTATTTAATTAAGTGCAAATGCTCCAAAGTATATATTGGTGAAACAAAACTTCAAATACGAACAAGGGTTCAACAACACCAAAAGTTTTTCACTGAAGGCAAGTTAAACCAGTCTGCATTAGCTTTGCATAAAGTAAATTGTAATGAATTAATAACACTTAAAGTTGAGGATAAAAAAATTTGAAAGAAAAGTCCGTGAGGCCTTGGAGATACAAAAACATCAATGTTCTCCAACGTACGGTGGTATGAATTTGGACAATGGACAATATTTGAAAACAAATTTTTGGACTTCATTTTTTTCATACTTAGGTAAAAAAGGCCATTATAAAGGTGACGTCAAAATTAAAAACTTTTTGTGTTGTTATTTAGTGGTCACAATTTTTGTAATTATATTGTATTATATGCTGATGATGCTGGTGCCTATAATCCGGCGAAAACTTCGAATAAATTATTTAGTATTGAGAAAATTCGTATTGTCTGATGTTTTATATTAGTTTATATATATACTTACTCTCGTACAAGATGTCAACATTTAAATCATTCATAACAGCTAAATACGGAGCTGGAATTTGTACAATAACCAAAGAATGACAAGATTTGAAGAAGTCGATAGCTAAATCTAAAAATCAATTTATATTTTTACAAATATGCGAGAAACATAAGTTAATTCTGAAATCTTTACGAATCAATTGTCCTGTAAATTCAAGTATTATTTTTCGTTTTAGATTTGAACTTTTAGTTTGTATAAAAAATGATTCTAAAAGACGATACTTTAATCTTATTAATATAACTAAAAACCTCGAGAGAGATCTCAAAAATAAGATTGAAGACAAAGACTATAATCAAGTGCTATTTATCACTAAAAAAGCTCGTGAAAATATGTTTATAAAATCTAGAGAACGATTAATTAAAAAGTTCAAAATACTTCAAAGTGAATTCAATTACAACAAAAGTAATTAGAAATTAACGAAATACACTAAAAACGTGATTTTAAATTTGTGTGATACCAAGATACCTGAAAATCAAATCGATCTTCTGAATCTTGGTCCACACTTTGTACCTTCCTTGAGATCTATACCTTACATGGACATTATTACAACAACTGAATCGTCTGCCTTTAAACTCGGATATAATAAAGAAATTGAAAAAGCGCAAAACCTAAGAAAAAATGTACTGAATTTAAAATGGGCAAAAAAATTATTCATAATCTAACAAGAGATCAAAGAAAAGCATTTAAAGAAATTATTCAACACAAGAAAATTGATATTTATCAATTTGATAAAGGAATAGGATTCGTAAGAATAGAACATGATAAAGCAATTAAACAAATTAGATTGGTCCAACAAAAATGATTAGCATTGACAACAGGTTGGTCCAACAAAAATTATTAGTATTGATTCCACTCTAAGTTATGCAGCTAAAATAAGGTCTTTCCTTTCAAAACTTAACAAAAAGCAACGTTTTTCTAATGATGAATGTGAAAGCGTATACCCGAGTGATCCTGTCCCACCACGTTTGTATGGGCTAATTAAAGCTCATAAACAAGAAAAATGCTATCCGATGAGAGTAGTTGTATCAACTATTGGCACACCTTGTTATGGAATTTCAAATTACTTGGTTAAAAGAATACAACCGGTCTTAAATGAAAATCCTATTAGATTAAAAAATTCAAAAGACTTTATTAACAAAACTTAGTCGTGGTTAATTGACAAGGATGAAATACAGGTATCCTTTGATATCGTAAACTTATACCCATCAATATCATTACAGGGTTGCCACTCAACCTTGAAAACCTGGAAAACCTAGAAATAGCATGAATCACAGGGAAAACCTGGAAAACTCAGGGATTTTTTTTTTTAATATAATATTCAGGGAAAACTCAGGGAAAAATTTTTTCCAATTTCGAAAATGATTTTTTAATAAATTATTAACAATAATTTAAGTTATGATAAATTATATTAAAATATATTATCATAATTTTTTATGATTTTACATTTGATGTTAATTTTGTATGGTTAATATTTTCAATATTAAATTTGAATTTATATTTTATAGTTAAGTTATTTAATTATTTTAAGTAGAATTTTCATTATAAGCTTTCTTAGGAAATACTAAAGTACTGAGTAAAGTTTGATTTAGTAAGTTACATAAAAATGTTTTATATATAAATCTATAACCTTTTATCATTAAATCTATAAGTATATGTAATGTGGTTGTAAGAAGAATATATTTTTTTTAGAGTTATTAATAATTAAAATGGATCAAACAATTTTTTCAAATGATTTGCTTAATCACCCAGAGTATAAAGAATGGCTTGTTAAGACTGACAACAATAATTTTGCTAGATTTAGCAGCTGTTGTAAAACTTTTAATTTGTCAAACATGGGAGTTCAGGCAGTTAAGAGTCATAATGAAGGTAAAACCTTCATTATGACTCTAATTAATGTTTTAGCTAAATCCACCTAATTAAGGTTTTAGCACCTAATTAATGTTTTAGCTAAATCCAAAAGTCACTTTTTCAAACCTGTTGTAAAACATTTTACTATTACACCAACACTACCCCTGGCAGTTGGTCAAAAAACTATAGAACTTGTTGTTACTTCTGATGAAGAAACAAGATCTGAAATAAGATGGGTTCTTGCAACTGTTTTGAATAGATTTTCAAACAATGCATCTGCTAATTTGAGCAAATTATTTACTAGTATTTTTCCAGATAGCAAAGTGGCAAAAGGATTCACATTAACAAGAACAAAAATAGGATATATGATAAACTATGGATTAGCACCATATTTTAAATCATTACTTCTTAAAATTAATTAAAAATTTGCCATGTTATGTTGTCTCATTTGATAAAAGTCTAAACAAAGTTACACAAAATTATCAAATGGATATTGTTGTTAGATTTTGGAATACTTTAGAAAATCAGGTAAATGTGCGATATTTGAATTCAGTTTTTTTTGGCCATTCTTCTACAGTGCATA
Organism: Hydra vulgaris; assembly: GCF_022113875.1. Taxonomy (NCBI): domain Eukaryota; kingdom Metazoa; phylum Cnidaria; class Hydrozoa; order Anthoathecata; family Hydridae; genus Hydra; species Hydra vulgaris. The sequence continues at coordinate 56,852,868 of NC_061161.1, forward strand.
ATCTAAAAAATTTCAATAAAGAAATAGAAAGTCTAGATTTTTCAAAAATAATCCAAGTATCTATGGATGGGCCTAATACAAGTTAGAAAATTTTTTAAAGAACTTTTCATATATCAAAATGAGTGCGAATTAAATTCTTTACTTGATATTAGGTGTTGTAGTTTGCATGTAGTACATGGAGCTTTTAAATTAGGCTCTGAGTCTACATCATGGAATCTAAAAAGTATTCTTAAGGGAGCATACCAAATACTCCATGATACTCTGGCTAGGAGGGATGACTATAACAGTGTTATTGGCTCAAATCGGTATCCATTAAGTTTCTGGTCAACAAGATGGGTTGAAGACCAAATTGTTGCTGATCGTCTAATCGAAATATGGGACAACACTGTAAAATTAATTAGATTTTGCGAAAAAATATCAAAGTCTAAACAGCCTTCCTCAAAAAGTTTTTTTAATGTTCAAAAAGCATCAATTGACTTCCTGACAGTTTCAAAGTTACAACTTTTTAGTTATGTTGCCAGCTTGTTTGGATCCCAAACTCCCAACACATTTTGTGTTCATATTAAAGATAATGTTAAAAAAAAAGGTTTGAACCAAGTTTTTTTGATTAAAAATAAATAATGAATGCATACCGAGAAAAACTAATGTTGTTGTTTTAGCCGAAGCTCGCCTTCTCCATTTTTTTCAATAACTTGGAGTCTTTAAGTTATAGGTCGCAATCTACAGACTGTGGAAGCGCGTTTAATTCATAAAAGTTTTAGCATTTGATGTCGCGGTAGATTTTTAACAAAAGAAAAGTGTAATTAAACAAAGCTGCGTTTTTCTATTTTAATTAAGAAAAAAAAAATTTAACATACAGCAAAACAACTTTTACAACAAATTTTTGTAAAAATCAAAAATAATAAAAGCTTTTTATTTCATAAGAGGAATTTTTTTTTACCAATATCTTAATAATTTTTAGATTTATATATCTTACTTATATTTCTGTTGTTTTTAAATTAAAACAAATATTAAAGCTTTACTAACGAATCTTATGATTTTCATACGAGTGTTTTACATTACATAGAACGTTATGTATACGGTCTCTCGTTTTTGTGCAAGAGAGCGCAGTATTATAAAGGGGAACCTGTTGTACCTTTGACCACGTTGTACCTTTGGTCACTCTACTCTGTCGGCTTACTATTATTATTTTTAAAAAACGTGAAGTGCCATTTGAAACAATAGTCCATCACAACTCTTCTTACCGTAAAATATCATACTTGGGATAGATGATATTGATCCACAAGTAATTATAAGTTTTGGCTCTTAAAAAGTAATTATTTGTGTTAATCTTTTTCTGATTTTAAAAATGTGATAAATTGTTGTTTGATTCATCTACGACATTATAAATATTTCCCAACATCATTTTTTTGTTATTGAAAAGTTTGGATGGTTATGTCTAACCGTAAATGGGGATTAAGACGATAATTGTTAAAGAAACCCATCTCGTGTACCTTTGACCAGACTAGAACGTTGTACTTTTGACCGACAAAAACTGTTTCCTTGTTAATTTGCGGACTTTAAGAGCGCAAATTTATAAAATTTATATCTACTTTATTATGCGTCTGTACTCTAATGCTTTTTAATGCAAAATTGTTTCTAGTATAATGGTAATGAAAAAATTCCATTGAATTTTAATGCAATCAACTATTTATTCTTGGACTACTACTACATTTAGAATAATCAATTTTGTTAATTTATTTAGTTGGATAGCTGAAGCAATGTTATTATCAAGTTCATTTTATTACCTAATTTCTGCACAGCTATAGGGAATTAAATGTATAAAAATAGTTAATTCTGTTAATTTATTTTAGTCTTAAAATGTTAAGGAGCAAGGTTGGTGTTCTTCGCCTAAAGATTTCCGAAACGGATATGCTTAATGCAGTGAATTTTGTGCTTCAACAAAAAATGAGTTTAAGTAAAGCTGCAAGACATTGCAACATTAAAAAATCATCCTCAATATACCAGTTAAAGCAATTTAAAAAATCTGGTTGTTGCGAATATTTATATTCGCATACCAAACCAAAAAAAATATTCTCAACAGAAGAAGAATTAATATTGGTAAACTACTTGGTAGATGCTGCAAATATGCATTATGAACTAACATTAAAGCAGATAAGGTCCTTTGCATATGAGTATGCTTTAGAAAATCATAAAAAAGTTGAAACTTCATGGATAAGAAATAAATGTGCAGGTGAACAATGGCTACGAGATTTTCGCAAAAGATATAATAACAAGCTATCTCTATGTAAACCACAACCTACGAGTCTTGGTAGATCTTCTGCATTCAATAGAGAAACCGTAAAAATTGTATATAAAAATTACAAAAATGTTTTAGAACGTTATCATTTTGATCCATCAAATATTTGGAACTGTGATGAAACAGGAATTACCACAGTTCACGTACCACCAAAAATTCTAGCTCCAAAAGGCAAAAAACAAATAGGGAGCATGACTAGTGCTGAACGAGGCAATAATGTAACAATGATTAATGGTACTGGAAATAGCATCCCACCATTACTTGTATTTCCACGTCCTAAATTCAAAGATCACATGTTAAATAATTGTCCTCCTGGAAGTGTAGGAGCAGCTAATAAGTCCGGATGGTCAAATGAAGTCATTTTTCTGCAATTTCTTGAACATTTTATTAATAATGTGCGACCATCAATTGAAAAACCTGTTCTTTTATTAATGGGTAATCATGAGAGTCATGTAAACATTTCTGTTATTGAGTTAGCGAAAAAATCAGGCATAGTTTTAATGACATTTCATCCTCACACAACCCATAAAATGCAACCTCTTGATCGTGGTTTTTTTGGACCATTTAAAACTTTTTATAACAATGTCATGAATAACTGGATGATATCACTAGGTAATGCTGGTAAACCAGTTACAATTTATGATATATCTTACCTTGTTGGTCAAGCTTATCCTCATGCTTTTGTACCAAATAATATTATAAACAGTTTTAAATGTACTGGATTTTATCCATTTAATGAAAATATTTTTACTGATATTAACTTTTTAGCTGCAAATGTTACTGATAGGCCAATAGTGAATACTAAAGCTTGCATTTCTAATGAAAGTATTAATGTTAAAACTCCTCAATCCAGTTTAACATCAACATCATCTATTGTTTTAGCGGAAATCCCTATTGTGAGTTTACCATCAAAATCATTTATTGTTTCACCTGAGATAATATGACCTCATCCTAAAGCCAAATTAAGAAAAACAATAACTTCAAAAAGACGTAAAGGAAAATCACGTATTTTAACTGATACACCTGAAATTAAAGTTATTTTAGATGCAAAATCTAATAACCAACAATTTAAAAAGTCCTCTTCAAGCAAAAGAAAAAAAATGGCAAAACAGATTATTTTTAGACAGTCTGACATGTGTTTAAATAATGAAAACTCTGATGAAATTGATTTTGGAGTAAATATACTTGATGATGAAAGTGAAATTGTTTCTGGAAGTTTTTAATTTTCATGTTGGTCAGAAAGAAATACTCTAGACTTTATGTAGCAGAAGTTATAGAAGTTGTTGGTATAGTTTACAAAATTAAGTATCTTAAGAAATCAGGAGACTTTCGTCACAAATTTATAAGAGAAGATGACAATCTTTATGAAGTGGAACTTAAAGACATTATTATGAAACTTCCACCACCAAGTATTGGTGGTGGTTCATCTAAACGTCAGTATCTTATGTTTGATGTTGATCTGACTATTTGTAATAATTAATATATTATACTCTTTTATTATTGTTTTTTTTTTGTTGCCATCATCAAAATATTTCCTTTAAAAAGCATTATTATCATATGTAAATGAATATAGACCGCCAGCTGATATAAGTTATAAAAATATATTTTTGCTCTTTTCTTATCTTAAATAATAAAAATAACTATAGATATTAGAAAACATATTTTGTACAACTAAATCGCATTTAAAGTTTTGGACCTTAACCCTAAATATTTCATGTAAGTATAATCTTACTGAAAAAATATGTGACATCATCTAAATAGTTATAATAACTGATTTTATTTTAAAAAATTAGTAACACTATTAGTAATACTGACTGAGTATCGTAACTTCGATAAACGAGTCTTGGCAATATTGTAAGGATTTTTTTAGACAATTAGGATTGGTTACAAAATAATAAGATTTGTTTTTTTATTGACAAAGGTAGGCCAGAAGTTGCTATATAACATATAACAAGCTAAAATATTAAAGAGGTTCAAACATTGCTTGATTTTTTAATAATAACAGTTTGGTCAAAGGTACAACGCGCATCGGTCAAAGGTACAACATATGTGTTGTACCTTTGACCAAAAGACTTCTTTTTTTAAAACGCGGGAAAAAGATACTTCTTAGTCAAATGAAAAAAAAGTCCTAAGTATAATTTTTTGGCAAAATATGAAACAATATTATATAGTTTAAATGGTTTAAGTTTACTCAATAGACTACGCAAAAAACGCCTTAAAGCAAAAAGTGGTCAAAGGTACAACAGGTTCCCCTATTCTGAATCTTACTTATTTTTTTTTAAACAATCGGAACTTTTTTCTAACTTCTCCGGTTATTTTTACGCTATGATATTTTTTGTTTTCCCGTCGAAAAAAAGTATTAACAATTAATTTCATAAACTGACAGTATTAATTAGAGATATTTGATGAATTGTTAACTTTTTTTATTATAAAAACTTTTTGATTACGCTGATTTAATTTAAATTGCTAAATTTGTTAAGTTGGACACGGATAAAAAGGAAATATCATTTTATTTTACATTTGATTTTTGATAACGCAACTTTTAAAATGTCGGCAACTCCATAGCAATTAGAATCTGTTAAGGTTATGAAAAAGAAGTACAAGAATACACTAAACAATACAATTGACAGTAGTATCAGATATAAAAATTCGTGAAAGGATATGTGAGATCCTGGTTTTCCATTAAAAGAACAATTAATAGCAACACAATTCGGCGTTATAAATTTTGATTGTAAGTTTACTGTTCAATATTTTGTAACCATCAAATAAAAAACATGAAGTTTGTATATTTTCGCCCGTTTTATACAACTAATATTTAACAAAAATACGGACAAACTATTATTATATAACGCAATAATTAACACATTAATTAATGGCAATAACTCAAGATAAATGGTAATTTAAATTGTCAAAATGTCATAAAGCGCGTTAAAAAACATATTATATTTGGTATTTCCCAATTTGTATTGTAACTGGCATTTGTCTCTTAACATGAAAAATTAAAAAAATTTTAAAACACAACTAATACAAATTTTCAAGCAATTCTCTCTTCCAATTTTCATTTATTCAAAGAAAAGTTACTATTATCTCTCATCTAAAAAAAGAACGAATACCTTTGAAGCGCGTTTAATTCATAAAAGTTTTAGTATTTGACGTCACGGTAGACTTTTAACAAATGAAACTCTGGAAATATTTTTATTTATTTTTATTCAAACTTTTTTTGACTATATGTTAAGTTTTTTTTTTTTCTATTTTTAACATTTAAAAAGATATTAAAAACCTCAAATATTTTATGCTGGTTCGTTGCTATAAATTGTTATTGCGCCATGTATTTAATGTTTATAAATTATGAATATTTATTATCTCAATCAAGACTCTGATAAAAAATTGTTTTACATTAATTACCCTTATAAAATTAGTAAAAGCATTTTTATTTGGTTAGGGGCTGTTCATATGGATAAAATCATCCCACCTAACCGGGACAGAAAAATAACCGGGATCCCGCCTATCTTAATAAACTCTTATAATTTTAACATCACGTTCATACAGTTGTGAGCATGAAAATAGCAGTACCTGGAATATTTTGAAAACTATTGCGCAATTTTTTTTTACTTATTACTGAAAAAAATTTATTGCATTTATTTTGACACTTCAATCTAATAAAACAAAAAAAAATTACATCAATAATAGTTTTACATTTTATTTCAGAAAAAAAAACAATAATATCAAGAAAGCTCGCAGTCATTGAAATAGCAGTGGTATCTGAAAATAGAGAAAAAATTATTTTTTATGGTATTAAACATTAAAATTGCAAACTTTTGAACATTATAAAGTTAAAAATAAGTCTAATATAACAAAATTTACCCTTAGTATTTCGTTGCAAAACCTTTGTTTGAGATAACGGCTTCACAACGCCGATGCATTGAGTCAACTAGGCATTGACGTTTTTCTGCTGGTATTGCGTACCATCATTGTTGAGTAGCTTCCCATAACTGCTGAGCATTAGTTGGATTAGCAGTAGACACTGCTTTTTTAACGTCTCCCCATAAGTTTTCAATGGGGTTTAGGTCAGGTGACTGAGCAGGCTACTCCATAACCTCAACCCCATTGACCTGAAACCACTCTTTTGCCTTGTGACTAGTGTGTTTTGGGTCGTTGTCTTGTTGAAAGACCCATTTTAACGGCATATCTTCATTAGCATAAGGCAGCATGTCATTATTGAGGATATCGACATATATATGTTGGTCCATAATACCATTAATCTTATAAATAGATCCGACACCATTATATGAGAAACAACCCCATACCATTTTGGACTTTGGCTCCACCATGTTTTACAGACTTAATGGTATATTTTTGCTGGAATTCTGTATTAGATGGACGTCTTACATATTGTCTTGAACCTGTACCTCAATAAAGAACTATTTTTGATTCATCAGTCCATAATACGTTGCGCCACTTTTCGATGGGCCAATTCAGATGTTGGTTTGCGAACTGCAAACGTTTAGCGGTATGTTTTTTTTGTCAACAAAGGGACCTTTCGTGGACTGTGTGCATACAAACTTTTCTCTCGTAAGCGTCTACGAACTGTTGTTTCACTCACCTGTAGGTCAAGATCATCTTTGACTTGCTTGGCCGATGAAAATGGTTTGCTTTTAACAAATCTAACAATTCTTCGGTCTTCTTGCGCGGTAGTCTTATGTTTCCCCCCTCGTTTTTCAACTTTTGCTATATAATTTATGGCATTTGAAATCATCTTTGCTGAACATCCGAGAATATTTTGTATATATGAGTAAGATTTACCCTCTCTATAGTGTTTCAAAATAATGTTGCGTTCTGCTGGTGTACAATGATGTCCTCGGCCCACTTTGAAAGGTTTAGAAAACAATTTTACCATTACGCATACTCAAATAAATAAAGAATATGTTATAATTGAAGTAGTGCTTACTTTTTCAACGAAAAATACTAAAATCTCTTCAAGTTTTGTTAACTAACTTTAAAATTAATACAACCACTGCTATTTTAATGCATTTTGTCAATTACAATATTTTTATTAAAAATAAAGATATTCTACAATGTAATGAATTCTCATTTGCTCAATTTATTTATCTCATTCTAGTACATACACACATAAAAAATTAGCCCTTCTGTATTAACAGAAGGAGAGTAATATTGGAAAAACGAATATTTTTTTGGTACTGCTATTTTCATGCTCACAGCTGTATATAAATTCTTTTACCCCGCCTAGGCCTATGGACTAACGGGATCCCGGTCAGGTGGGGTGAAAATTCTTCATATGAACACAAGTTGAAAATCACCCCGGCTCGACTGGACAGTTTTGTTAAGAAATTCAATGACCATTTAATAATTTTTAAGTTTAAATCGTTCAACCGCGTATAGAAACAAAAATAGTTAATAATTTTATAAGTGCTTCTTATTTCAAATATATCGAACAAAAAATCGCGACTGTTGCAAAAAAACAAGTTAAAAACAAGTTTTCAAACGGAGTACTGAAATGGTAGAAAATTTGTTTTATGCTGTTTCTATTACATTAGTAGTAGCAATGAAAGCTATTTTTTTTAACTTCCATTTTTAACTTAATAATTTGCGCAAATGATTATATATAAACAAATGTCACATAATCTCAAAAATGTCCCGCTAGAGCGAGATGTTTTTTCCATATAAACACACCTGAAATTCATCCAACCTAACCGGGGTATCCTGGTTAGGCGGGATGTTTTTTATTCATATGAACAGCCCATTAGATAATATTTCGTTATAATTTGCTTTGCATGAAGTTTGGGAAGTCAAGCGAAAAAAAATTAGTTTGAATAATGACTTTGAAATATATTCAAAACAAATTATTTTAATGACGGGGGTTTAAAAGTTTTTTATAACTAATGTAGGTAAAAAATAAATAATTAAATAAAAAGTTCAACATTAAACATCATTTCTTTATTATAGTGCAACTGTAAATATTGAAATATTAACTTGAACTAAATTTACTTATAATTTAGAACGTCTAAACAATAAAAATAAAAAACCCCTAAAATTATGCGATATCGTGTTGTTTATTTGATAATTGCTGTTGGTAATGTTGTTTATGTTGATAATTTTCATTAATATCAAAAAATTCCAATCGCCAAAGTCTGTAGATTGCGACCTATAATTTAAAGACTACAAGTTATTGAAAAAAACGGATAAGGCGAGCTTCGGCTAAAACAACAACATTAGTTTTTTTCGGTATGCATTCGTTATTTATTTTTAATCAAAAAAACGTGGTTCAAACCTTTTTTTAATATTATCTTTAATATGAACACAACATGTGTCGGGAGTATGGGATCCCTTTAAAACCTACTTGGCACTCTATCTGACTGATCAACCAATGATTCCATACATGTAGGGGAGAGCGGGGCTAAAAGTCATAAGGGTTAGTTGTCATAGTCGCTATTTCGGAATGTTATAGCTGGATTGATGCTGCGATTTTTTTATATTATATAAGTGGTGCTAAAAGATGACTGCTCAGTTGATTTCATGAAATTCGCGCGAATAGTTTTTCTACAAATCCAAAAAAAGTAAAAATTTCGTTGGTAAGTAACTTTTTAACTTTTTTGTTCAAATGTTCAATACAGTAACAATATTTGTGTTTAACACATTAAAATGTTTATAGTTTTGGAAATTCTTTTATTGGTGTGCTAGTCATTTTTCAGATACACGGCAAGGATAAAAAGTTATTTAGGTCAAACCTTCCTCTACCCCCTGTGGGGCAAGTTGTCCTATTTTAAAGGGGGAAAGTTGTCATATAAAAAAATTGCCTTCATACTTCCATATAGATGTAAAAGTCTTAAATGAATGTTAATAATACATACAATGCTTATTATAAGTAATAAACATCAATAAAAATGAATTAGGCATAATATTTAAGATTAATAATAAGCCTTAGTAAACATTAATAAATGATAGTGATAGTTATAGACATTAGACAGTTATAAAGTTTTGCTTACTTGGACTTTTATCCTCACTTTTTTTTTTTTTTTTTTGTTTTATCAGATTTTAAATCATGGTTCCCAATTATCAAAGGAAAACCAGTAAAGGTACCACTGCTAAATACACAATCCTTGAAGCAGTGAAAGCTGTAAAGTTACATGGCAGAAGCATAGCCCAGGTGTCTCTAGATTTCAACATCAACTATAGAACCCTACAACGCTATTTGTCAAAAGCCTCTACAAAAGATCTTCAAGAAAAATTGACAATACCTTCATTTCACACTGGCTATGTACAACCTAGGTTTGTAGATTGTTAATATGTTTAAGGATTATAATATTTGTTTTTATAAGTGACTCCATAAAATAAGTATTTATTTTGGTATATATTTTATATTATTTCAGGCAAGTGTTGACACAGGAGCTTCATCTTGAACTCTGTAGCTACTTGCAAAGAGCTTCAGATATTTACTTGGGCCTTACACAAAAAGATGTTAGGAAACTAGCATATCAATTAGCAGATGCTAATAAATCGGCTATGCCAAAATCATGGATAGAAAACCATTGTGCTGGGGGAGATTGGTTTACGTCTTTCCTACAAAAAATCCAACATTGTCTTTAAGAGCTCCAGAGGCCACAAGCATTGCACGTGCCATAAGTTTCAACAAACACAATGTTGAAATGTTTTTCAATAATCTTCAGGTGTGTCTTCAACGTCACCAAGTTACACCAGCAGATATTTGGAACATGGACGAAACAGGGGTAACTACAGTTCAAAAGCCTGATAAAGTGATCTCAAGAAAGGGCCAAAAGCAAGTTGGGGCAATAACCTCAGCAGAAAGAGGTGCTTTAGTTACCTTGGCATGTGGTGCCTCTGCTATTGGTAACAGTATTCCACCTTTTTTTGTATTTCCGAGAGTCAATTTTAGGGACCACTTTTTAACTTCTGCACCATCTGACAGTGATGAAGACGCAAATCCATCTGGTTGGATGAAGAAAGACATTTTTTGTAAATTTCTTACTCAATTTGTAAAGAAATTGCACGGCCTTTAAAGGAGCATTCAGTTTTGCTATTGGTTGACAATCACTTTTTGCACTTGTCATTGAATGCACTAGACTATGCGACAGCAAATGGAATTATTATGTTAAGTTTTCCACCCCATTGCACCCACAAGTTGCAGCCACTAGATAGAACAGTCTATGGCCCTTTTAAAAAGGCTGTAAATACAGCCATCAACAGTTGGATGGTCAGTAACCCTGGAAAGGGTATGACACTTTACAATATTCCAGAGATAGTGAAGGTTGCCTTTCCATTGAGCATGACACCAAATAACATACTGAGCGGATTTTTTTCCTGTGGCACCCACCCATTTAACTCTCAAATATTTACAGATTTGGACTTTGCTCCAAGTTCAGTAACAGAAATGCCTATGCCAGTCAAAACCAATCCTCAATTAACAATGCCTCAAGCTTCAGAGGTTACAGTCTCACCAGAACAATCCACTTGTGCTTCAACTTCAAGTTTGACTTTGTCATCACAGAAGCCTTCAACATCTCAAGCCAAACCAATTTCTGAATGCTTTGAGCTTGCATCTCCAGATAAAGTAGGGCCATTACCAAAGGCATTAGAAAGAAAGCCTTCCAAAAACACACGCAAAAAGAGAATTTCGTTTATATTGACTGATTCCCCTTTCAAAAATTCTATGAGATCAGCACAGCCACTGCCAAAAAAATGCAAAAGTTCGGTTAAGGGAAAGGGAAAAGGCAAAGCAACAAAAAAGCATACACAAGACTCATTATCATCATCAGAAGATGAAACCTACTGTATTATTTGCATGGATACTTAGGCTAATAGCAGAGATGCTGAAAAATGGATCAAATGCTGTGTGTGCTCAAGCTGGGCACATGAAGAATGTACAGCAGGAGGGTCCAGCTACATTTGCCATAACTGTGACTCTGATGATGATTATTAATGGTCATTTTCAAAGTGTTTTAGAATATAAATCATAATATAATTTATATGTTATTTTTAATAATTTATAAAATAATAATATAATACTTGTTTTCTATTTGAAAATATTTTTTTTACCTTTTAGACATACACTTGTGATAAAATATAATTATGACAACTTGACCCTCTTATCATGATTTACCCCGACGGTGAAGCAAGTTGTCATACCATGGATCCTTCTTTAGAAATGGTGGCATGTTATACTCAAATGGTCTGAAGCTTTCCAAAGTTGTTTTTTAAATAACTATAATGATAAACTACCATGTAAAATAGTTTTTATGAAAAATGACCAATTGGTTTTTGAAATATCTTGAAAAATATAAAAAGTATGACAACGTGCCCCGCTCTCCCCTACACTGATCTTAGAGAATTGATAACAAATATTTTAGCTCTATTTATTAAACCTTCAGTAATTCAAAGCTGCAAAAAAGGTAGTGACTTAAAAAAGAAAATTTGCTACCGAGGAAAGATGTTATTATTGGTTTTGCGGCTGATGTTTCAATTAAAAAACTCCTTGTTAAAGATAATATAACTCCTAATGAGATAAATCAGTTTAGAAATGAATGCGTTTTATTTCTCACAAAAAACATGAAAAGTTTACTTAAACACATCCCGCTAGACTCTGCAATCATAGCAAATGCAAGTTGTTTCGAACCAATCAAAACATTAACAATTGAATCTAATCAAAATAAACTAAAAAGATTCTTACATTATTTTGTCAGTTTACAAATTATATCTGCAACACAAAGTGATAATGTCATGCTTCAGTATTCAATATTTTTAAGGAATGGTATGAAAATAAATATTGAAAAATTTCTTAGCTTTGATAAAAAAAACCACTCATTTAGATATCTTCTATTTTCATCAACTAGATACAGCCAAACATAAGGAACTTCCTTACATTGTCAAAATAATTTTAATGGTTAGTCAAGGTCAAGCTATTGTAGAAAGAGGTTTTAGAATAAACAAAACAACTCTAAATGAAAATATTCAGTCTAACTCAATAGTCTCTCATCGCATTATAAAATATCATATGAATTCTCATAACATTCATGCTGACTCTATTACTATCACAAATGCATTAACGCTATCAGTAAAGTCAGCCAGACAACAGTACCAAATCAGTTTAGCAGAGCAGGCAAATTTAAAGAAAGAGTGTGAACCGAAGAGCAATCATATTAGATGAAATTAAAGAAGTAGAAATAAAAAAGAATTTACTTGTAACAGCATGTTGTACGTTAAACAAAGATTTTATTCAATCTGTTGAAGATACTGACAAAAATAATAGTTTAACAATGCTTAAAAAAGAAAATGCGACAAAACAGAAAAAGAATCAAAAGAGTTTTAGATTCAGAAGATTCAGTTTTAGAGCTGTTAAAAGCAAAGCAAAAACTTATTGATAAAGTTTGTAAATAAAAAACTATTTTTAGTGTTTAGTTTTAAAATAAATAAAAAAAAATTCCATTATTTTATGACTTTTAGTATGTTGAGAATCTATTTAAATTTTTTCCCTGAGTTTTTCCTGAGTATTCCTAGAGTAAAGTACATTATATATGTATATATATATATATATATATATATATATATATATATATATATATATATATATATATATATATATATATATATATATATATATATATATATATATATATATATATATATATTTATATATATATATATATATATATATATTTATATATATATATATATATATATATATATATGTATATATATATATATATATATATATATATATTTATATATATATATATATATATATATATATATATATATATATATATATATATATATATATATATATATATATATATATATATATATATATATATATATATATATATATTCTGGTATTCAGAGTGGTAGCCCTCCTAAAAAGACCAACTCAACATCAAAGAAGTAATCCACTGTTGTTTGTAGTGGTTGTTTCTTTTTCATTTCATTGGTGGAAATCGAGGATTGAGATGTGACTAAACTCACTGACTAACAAAAGAATTGTATAGCTTTGATGATTAACAAAGCATTTGAAGAGCTAAAGAATGACTTTCAAGTGAAACTAAATCAACAAACTAAATTATTTGAAGTGAAATTAAAGGAAAAGGATGCAGAAATAGCTGAACTTAGTGAGAAAGTAAAAAGACTAGAAGAAAACAATGCAAATTTAACACCTTCTAGTTCACCTGCTGTTTGTTACAGCCAAATTGCTAAGCAACTAGCCAAACCAGGTTCTGAGCTGTATAATGCTAGCATCAAAGTGTCAAAAAGTCATGAAATATTATCCAGTAAAAAGTCTAAAAATATTGTAATTGTTGGTTTGCCTAACTCACAAAAAACTATAATCGAGGATCGCAAGACAGATGACGAGAACATAGTCAACGAATAAATACGTTCGCTGAACAGACGAATAATAATAAAATCAACATTCAGATTAAAATCTAAAGTTCCCTTGGTAAACAATGTATTTGAACCGTTTGTTGTCGAATTTGAGTAGCACAAAACGAGATGCTGGCTGCAGCAAGGAAACTGTCAACTATTGAGGCCTACAAAAAAGTATATATACGGCCTGACCGCACTCCTGATGAGCAGGCTGAATTTGCACAATTAAATAAAGAAAGAAAGGAGTCGAACGAGGACTTGCAAGGCAATAATAACCTAGGCCAGCCCTTTCGATTTGTCATTAGAAGCGGAAAAATACTGTGCATTGACTGTGTGTCACTTCAACAAAAGACATTGGCAACCGCAAAGTTCACCCATTTGTCAAAGAGAGCGTTGCCAAGCAGACCCGGAGGGGCTCAAATCAGCCAATCTTATAAATCTTACCAAAACCTGAGTAATGTAAAACTTCCTATTTATTTAAAGCAAAATACTAGTACTAACTATAAACCAATTAAATTTTATTATACTAATGCTACCTCCTGTAACTCTAATAAATTATCTGAGCTGTCCACACTTGCTTTGGCATATGAAATTGATGTTATTGCAATTGCAGAAACTTGGTTTAAATTGGATTCGATTAAAATAATCGATGGCTATGAACTGTATCAGGTAGATAGAGATAGAATTGGAGGAGGTGTTGCCATTTATGTAAATAAAAGACTTACAAATATAGAAATTGTAAATGTGCATCTTAACAACTAAGAGATCGAACAAGTCTGGTGCTCAATAAATTGTAATAATTTTCATTTAATTGTTGGTTGTGTATATAGATCACTAAACTCTACAGCTGGTTACTCAAAATTGATTCTAGACTCAATCAGAACCGCTTCAAAACTGAAAAGTGGAAAAGAATACACTAATCTCATAGTGGTCGGAGATTTCAATTTTCCTAATATAGAATGGATAGATGATGGTCCAATAATTCATTCAAATGGAAACTCAATTGAACATGAATTTATTAAAGTTTTAAATGATTGTTCTCTATACCAAATAGTAAATTTTCCAACATTCAAACAAAATGACTCTGTTTCAACAGTTAACACCCTTGATCTTGTTTTAATTTGCAACCCAAATTGCATTGTTTTTTTTCAATGTGGTTCACAGTTAGGCCAATATGAAAAAGGAAGGTACCATTACTCCATCACTTGGCAATATTTTACTAGTCTTAGTAACAATACAGTACTCACAAAAGATAAGTTTTGCTTTAAAAAAGGTAATTTTTTTCAAACGAATAAATATTTAAAACAAGTCAACTGGGTTGAGCATTTTTATAACAAATCAGCCTGTGAATGTTATGAGTTATTTTTACATACATATAATGAATTTTGTCGATTGTTTATTCCTATTTTGAATAATAAAAAAATGAATAGTCAACCCTGGTTGGATGCAAAAGTTAAAAAAGCAATAAAGATTAAACATTCTATGTTTTATTCAAATTTGCATCGGCAAAGTCAAGAATCTCGAAAGGCTTTTAACAAAATATGTGCTAATGTTAAAAAGCAAATCAAAAGATCAACTCGAGAATACGAAATGGATTTAGTAAAGAAAACAAAGCTTGCACCAATACTTTTATTCTCATACGTAAATAGAAAACAAAACATTAAAACGCAAATTAGAGCAAACAAAAAAGATCAAGTTACAGAAAAAAGATCAAGTTACAACTGAGATATCAGACATTTCAAATATATTAAATAGGTAATTTCAGTCAGTCTTAGTTAATGATGATGACCAACCAATACCCAAACTCTTGCAAAGATGCGAAAACCAGTGCGATTGCAGTAAAATATCTAATATGATTACCTATGAAA
This sequence comes from Hydra vulgaris, assembly GCF_022113875.1. NCBI lineage: Eukaryota > Metazoa > Cnidaria > Hydrozoa > Anthoathecata > Hydridae > Hydra > Hydra vulgaris. Next base: position 56,868,426 of record NC_061161.1, read on the forward strand.
AAATTCTCAAAATGTAGAAGATATATATGAATCAAAAGCGATGGGTTTTAATGAAATTAGTCCGTTTGTTTTAAAGCATGCTGCAGAAGGTTTTGTGGACCCAATTGTTCATATTTTCAAATTAAGCTTTGACACTGGATGTGTCCTTTACCACTGGTCTGTTGCAAATATATCACCAATTTACAAAGGGGGATCAAAACTTGAACCAGAAAACTACAGACCAGTATCCCTAACATCTGTGATTTGTAAAATGTTCGAAAAGCTCATTCGGAACACAATTCTGCAACATTCAGTTTCAAACAGACTTATATCTAAGGAGCAAACTGGTTTTGTTCCAAACAAATCATGCACAACAAATCTTATTGAGACAAATGACACAATTACATTTGAAACTGCAAAAGGTAAACCGTTATGCGTCATATATCTTGACTTCGCAAAGGCTTTTGATAAAGTAAAACACAAAAGATTATTGACAAAGATTAAAGCATATGGTATAACTGGTAAAATATATAACTGGATTGAAAGTTTTCTTGCAAATAGGAAACAAAGAGTTGCTATTAGCAATATAGTTTCAGAATGGGTATCAGTTACCAGTGGCGTGCCTCAGGGTTCCGTTTTGAGTCCAATGTTGTTTCTGCTATTCATAAATGACCTCCCAGAAGTTGTGCTAAACACATTTAAAATGTATGCTGATGATAGTAAAATAATAGCCATATAAGTTTCCGTTGATAAACAAGCGGAAATACAAACCGACCTTGACAACATTGTGAAATGATGCTACAATTGGGGTATGGAACTAAACTGCAAAAAATGTAAGGTGATGAGATTCGGCTATCAGAAAGTTTTTCGAGGTATTGATAAAACATACACAACGAATATAAATGGAATGATTTATGACCTCTCAAACAGTGTATTAGAAAGAGATCTAGGTGTCTTTGTACAACCAGATATGAGGTGGAAGCATCAAACGCAAGTATGTGTTAACAAAGCTTCAAAAATACTGGGGTTATTGAAAAATGCCTTTGAAAGTAAAGATAGTTATATGTGAAAAATTTTGTATACTATTTATGTGCGACGTATGCTTGAAAGAGTTCAACGAAGGGCCACAAAAATACCATACTCAAACCGAATGCTAAGTTATGAGAAACGTCTAGTTAAAATGGATTTAATTAATTTAAATCTCAGAAGAAAACGAAGAGACCTCATTCATTTATATAAGTTATTAAACAATCTAGAATTTGTCAATCTTAATGTCAAACCAGTCTATAAATCAAGCATTAACTTAGATGGCCCATGTTATTCTATTAGAGGTCTCAAACATAAAATTAGAATGCAGTGTTTTACTCCTCGAGAAATAAATGACCTTCATGCATCGGTTAGCTCCAGAATTCATTTCTTCACAAACAGAGTTTGCCAAATTTGAAACAAACGTCTGGAAAAAGTTGTAGATTCCGAGAATTTAATTAGTTTTAAAGCAAGTTTAGACGAATGTCTTGAGAAAAATAAGATAATATTAATTTAAAATAAAAAAAAAAAAAAAAAAAGTACTGGGTTGCTATAGCTGAACGTTACAACATCTCAGCTTGTGGATAAGATCCACGCAGTTTACCGCTAACTAACTGACTAACTAACTATATATATATATATATATATATATATATATATATATATATATATATATATATATATATATATATATATATATATATATATATATATATATATATATATATATATATATATATATATATATATATATATATATATATATATATATATATATATATATATATATATATATATATATATATATATATATATATATATATATATATATATATATATATATATATATATATATATATATTGAATTTCGAAAACTTAGGGTAAACTTATGGATTTTAAAAAACTAAAATCAGGAGAAAATGTACTTTACTCAGGAAAAACTCAGGGAAAACTCAGGGAAAAACTTTTAAAATTATAGTGGCAACCCTGCATTAAAAGAAGCAACTTTAATACTTTTGGATCAATTAACAAAAACTCAACAAAACTTACTTTAACTGAAACAAAACAACTAATTGAACTTTGTTTGTTTCGTTGTTATTTCTTAAGGAATAGTGAGATTCATGAGTTATATATATATATATATATATATATATATATATATATATATATATATATATATATATATATATATATATATATATATATAACTCATGAATCTCATATATATATATATATATATATATATATATATATATATATATATATATATATATATATATATATATATATATATATATATATATATATCATATATATATATATATATCTTATATATATATATCTCATATGTATATATATATATATATATATATATATATATATATATATATATAAATATATATATATATATATATATATATATATATATATATATATATATATATATATAATATATTGTATGATATTTTGTATTTGCAATAAAATACAAAAAACTCTTGAACGTATAAGAGTGCTCAATAATAAATAAATAGGATTTATTTATATTAATTAATAGAGCATTATATTAATTTATAAAAATAAAGAAAACAACTTTTTTTTGGTACTAATAGTTTCATGCCTAAAGGCAATCATCAGCCATGTAATACAAAACAAGAAACAAAAAAAACCGTTAAAATATAAAGTTACAGTGGAATGTGCTCCGTCGTCAAAACAAAACAAAAACAAAAACCTAAAAACGGCTGCCTAATCACCCGTATCGAAATTCGAAAGGAGGAACTTGCTTTTATGTCTACATTTAGATACTAATTCATTCCTCTTATTTAATAAGTTATCATAGGTGTACGATATTATGAAATACTTTTCGTATAGACATAAGTTGCATCGTTTTGTTGTGGGATTGTAAGATCTACAACGTTTTAAAATTTTCCATTTAATTGTCGGGTTTACTCCATTTTCTTTTAACTTCCATACTTCCTTAGACAACTCAGTATCGTTTTTATATTTTTCGATCTTAAAAGATTTTGTATGATTAGCGTATCTAAGTTTAAAAGCAGTTTCACTTACTCCAAAATACACTTTTTCAATCCCGTCTGGAGTGCCTGGATATAGAGTGGCTTGATACACTATGTTATTAACGAGACACTGTTGATTTAAAGGGCACTTGCTTTTAGTAATACAATTGCAACTTTTATCTGATTCTGGGGGGATGCTTTTCATAATATGACGGTTATGAAAGTTAACGATTGATTTGATGTTTGGCATACAACTGTAACTCACCTTTAGAGTATTTCTATTAAAAATCTTGTGGTATTTATGTCCAACTGGAAAGTGCTTGTCAATTAAATCCAAAAAGATTTTACCAATTTTAGTAGAAACATTTTTACTATATGGGGGGTTAAACCAGATAATATTGCGCTTACGGTTTTTTGGTAGAGGTTGAATGAGTTTCGGAATATAATTAAGTTTAAATTTGTAACCAGACTTTTTTAATGCATCCTGATACAAATGAGCAGAGCTTCGAAAGCTAGTGTCATTAGATGAATTAGCTGACAACCTTAATTCTATAGAACGAGGAAGTTGCTTTATTATGCTAGGAGGGTGATTGGAATCAACATGTATATAATTTAGATCATTGATTGGTTTACAAAATGGTCTAAAAGATTGATCATTGAGATTAAGTGTTACATCAAGGAAGTTCACAACTTTCATGTTACATTGTATGGAGATAGAAAGATTGTTATTTTTAAAAATTTGAATAATATGTTTTTTTATCGTGTCCATAAGGTGGCCACTAGCATTTTTAAAAACCGCTAAACCATCATCTCGGTATAAGCCAAAATCTTGTTATAATGCTGTGATAGCTGAAAAAGAAGAAAAACTCCGACAAGCTCACATACTTCTGCGCCGTCAAAAGCACCCATTGCAACATCAAACAAACCACTGTTCTTTTTAATCCAAGGTTGCTCATTATTAAACAACAACGATTTTCGAGCTTGTTTAATTATAAGTTTGTCTTCGTTTTTAATGGTTACAAAATTCTCAGCAAATTTAATGGCATCATTCAAAAGACTTTCATTGATAGAAGGATAAAAATCAACAATGTCAAAAATTAAAAATTTATAAAAATGCTTGTTTTTAATACCTTTGAATCAATCTAAAACGTTTTGCGTGCTTTTCCATTGATTAAGAGAGAGAGTATTTTTCAGCTCAGCAATAACGTTGGATAAAATAAATTTACTGATCCTTCCAATTTCATTTTTTGCTGGATTCAAAAGGCGGACTGTAGGTTTGTTTAAAAAATTGTCTTTATGATCTTTTAAAGTGATAAAGCAGTTAGATGGTGTATTAATTTCAATTCTGCTAAAAATCTCATGATTTTTTAACAAAACTTTCCCCTCCATATTTAACTGACTATTTATTTGTGAGTCTGTTTTTTCATAGGATGTAGTGATAGAGTTGATAAGCAGTTTATTGTATTGGTCTTTAGATAACTGATATAAATTCGATGTTTTATCGGCTTGTGTAAATGCTTTGTCCGACTTACATATTCTTTTGACATCGTTACTTAGCTTGTGCTGAAAAGCGCTTTTTATTTTACGAAATTTTAAATATTTAATAAGATTTAGTAGATCATTTTCAAAAGCAATCAAATCTTTAACTTGCTGTGGAAATTTATTCGTGCTGATGCCGTAGGTTGAAGGAATAAAATCATTGTTATTGTTCTGCAGATTTGTATTGTTGAAGAAAATTGCTTTCCATCTCATCCTTTTTATAAGCTCTTCCGTTTTTTCTAATAACTTTAATTTATAGGTTTTTTCCGATGGTATAGGAATATTCTTGATAGAGTAATTAAAATTTACTTTCTCCATTCTTTAAACGACTTGAGAAAAGTGCTCAACTGTTGGAGCGAATATTATATTGTATGATATTTTGTATTTGCAATAAAATACAAAAAACTCTTGAACGTATAAGAGTGCTCAATAATAAATAAATAGGATTTATAGGATTTATTAAGAATTTGTAAGTCGGACAAAGCATTTACACAAGCCGATAAAACATCGAATTTATATCAGTTATCTAAAGACCAATACAATAAACTGCTTATCAACTCTATCACTACATCCTATGAAAAAACAGACTCACAAATAAATAGTCAGTTAAATATGGAGGGGAAAGTTTTGTTAAAAAATCATGAGATTTTTAGCAGAATTGAAATTAATACACCATCTAACTGCTTTATCACTTTAAAAGATCATAAAGACAATTTTTTAAACAAACCTACAGTCCGCCTTTTGAATCCAGCAAAAAATGAAATTGGAAGGATCAGTAAATTTATTTTATCCAACGTTATTGCTGAGCTGAAAAATACTCTCTCTTTTAATCAATGGAAAAGCACGCAAAACGTTTTAGATTGATTCAAAGGTATTAAAAACAAGCATTTTTATAAATTTTTAATTTTTGACATTGTTGATTTTTATCCTTCTATCAATGAAAGTCTTTTGAATGATGCCATTAAATTTGCTGAGAATTTTGTAACCATTAAAAACGAAGACAAACTTATAATTAAACAAGCTCGAAAATCGTTGTTGTTTAATAATGAGCAACCTTGGATTAAAAAGAACAGTGGTTTGTTTGATGTTGCAATGGGTGCTTTTGACGGCGCAGAAGTATGTGAGCTTGTCGGAGTTTTTCTTCTTTTTCAGCTATCACAGCATTATAACAAGATTTTGGCTTATACCGAGATGATGGTTTAGCGGTTTTTAAAAATGCTAGTGGCCACCTTATGGACACGATAAAAAAACATATTATTCAAATTTTTAAAAATAACAATCTTTCTATCTCCATACAATGTAACATGAAAGTTGTGAACTTCCTTGATGTAACACTTAATCTCAATGATCAATCTTTTAGACCATTTTGTAAACCAATCAATGATCTAAATTATATACATGTTGATTCCAATCACCCTCCTAGCATAATAAAGCAACTTCCTCGTTCTATAGAATTAAGGTTGTCAGCTAATTCATCTAATGACACTAGCTTTCGAAGCTCTGCTCATTTGTATCAGGATGCATTAAAAAAGTCTGGTTACAAATTTAAACTTAATTATATTCCGAAACTCATTCAACCTCTACCAAAAAACCGTAAGCGCAATATTATCTGGTTTAACCCCCCATATAGTAAAAATGTTTCTACTAAAATTGGTAAAATCTTTTTGGATTTAATTGACAAGCACTTTCCAGTTGGACATAAATACCACAAGATTTTTAATAGAAATACTCTAAAGGTGAGTTACAGTTGTATGCCAAACATCAAATCAATCGTTAACTTTCATAACCGTCATATTATGAAAAGCATCCCCCCAGAATCAGATAAAAGTTGCAATTGTATTACTAAAAGCAAGTGCCCTTTAAATCAACAGTGTCTCGTTAATAACATAGTGTATCAAGCCACTCTATATCCAGGCACTCCAGACGGGATTGAAAAAGTGTATTTTGGAGTAAGTGAAACTGCTTTTAAACTTAGATACGCTAATCATACAAAATCTTTTAAGATCGAAAAATATAAAAACGATACTGAGTTGTCTAAGGAAGTATGGAAGTTAAAAGAAAATGGAGTAAACCCGACAATTAAATGGAAAATTTTAAAACGTTGTAGATCTTACAATCCCACAATAAAACGATGCAACTTATGTCTATACGAAAAGTATTTCATAATATCGTACACCTATGATAACTTATTAAATAAGAGGAATGAATTAGTATCTAAATGTAGACATAAAAGCAAGTTCCTCCTTTCGAATTTCGATACGGGTGATTAGGCAGCCGTTTTTAGGTTTTTGTTTTTGTTTTGTTTTGACGACGGAGCACATTCCACTGTAACTTTATATTTTAACGGTTTTTTTTGTTTCTTGTTTTGTATTACATGGCTGATGATTGCCTTTAGGCATGAAACTATTAGTACCAAAAAAAAAGTTGTTTTCTTTATTTTTATAAATTAATATATATATATATATATATATATATATATATATATATATATATATATATATATATATATATATGATATATATATATATATATATATATATATATATATATATATATATATACATATATACATATATATATATATATATATATATATATATATATATATATATATATATATATATATATATATATATATATATATATATATATATATATATATATATATATATATATATATATATATATATATATATATAACTTGATACGTGTTGCTAAATAAATTTAAATTTGTTTTGATTTAATCCTTAAGTTTAATTCTCAAATGAAGCTTGTTATAATTTCTAAAAAAGAGTTGCTAAAAAATTATATTAGTTTTATATCAAATTATTTTCAAAAATATTTGTTATAAATTTTGTTATTATAAAGAAAATAATACTTTTAAAGGCTTTTTAAAAATTTATGGTAAAACTAAGGCCCTTTGAATCGGCATTTTTTGTTTCGAATTGAATCTCGAATCAAAGCAGGTCTTGATATATATATATATATATGAATATATATATATATACATATATATATATATATATATATATATATATATATATATATATATATATATATATATATATATATATATATATATATATATATATATATATATATATATATATATATATATATATATATATATATATATATTTATATATATATATATATATATATATATATATATATATATATATATATATATATATATATAAAATATGTAAAATTCAATAAAAATGGCTGCGTATAAACTTTTTAAAAATATATATATTTGCTTTTATTTTAATTTGTTTTTTCCGTTATTTCGCTGATTTATTGTGATCTGCGTCATCAGGTGTAATAAATAAAAATCGTTACAAAGAAAATTGTTGTAATAAAAACTAACCGTTAAAAAGATAACATTAAAAGGGTCATAACAAAATACATAATAGCTTTAAATGTTGACGTCAAATAATCTAACAAAAAATGGCCCCCAAGTTTTTGTCATCATGTAATCACCATCATCCCTATTTAGTTCGACAAAAACTTTTTGTAATCACCATCATCCCTATCGAAAGTTCGACAAAAACTTTTTCATCACTTCCAAGTTTTTGTCGAACTTTCGCTCTGTTTACTTCGAGTGACTCTCCAATTTTTCAAATATGATACTCTGGAGCGATTGATATGGTTTTGGGATGTAACCAATCAAATGTACCCTGGCATGATTTGGAATGTTGGGTAGCACCCGAACTGGCCCATTTTCCTTTAACACTATTTTTCTGGTGTTCAATAGGATTTTTATGTCGTGCAAAGAGATTATGCTCTTAAAAATATCTCAAACAATAAATTGATTTTCTAATAGAAATGTTTGTTGAAAAGGGGCACAACAAAAACAATCTAATTAATATCGCCAGAAACTTTCTAAAAAACGAATTAAAAAATACCAATTATAAACCAACTGACAACCAACCATTTATAAAACTACTATGGATACCAATCGTTGGTCCCAAACTTAGAAAGGAACTTAGAAAACAAAACATAAAAGTTATGTTTACATCCGCTCCAAATTTAAACAAAATTTTATGCAACAATAAGACAAAACTTCCTCCAAATACAAACCCAGGCGTCTACCAACTAAAATGTTCATGCAATTCAATATACATTGGAAAAAATAAGAACAAAGTTATATCGAGATGTATTTAACACCAGAAAAATGCGTTAAAGGAAAATGGGCCAGTTCAGGTGCTACCCAACATTCCGAATCATGCCAGGGTACATTTGATTGGTTACATCCCAAAACCATATCAATCGCTCCAGAGTATCATATTCGGAAAATTCGAGAGTCACTCAAAGTAAACAGAGCGAAAGTTCGACAAAAACTTCGAAGTGATGAAAAAGTTTTAAATAGAGATGATGGTGATTACATGACGACAAAAACTTGGGGGCCATTTTTTGTTAGATTATTTGACGTCAACATTTAAAGCTATTTTGTATTTTGTTATGCCCCTTTTAATGTTATCTTTTTAACGGTTAGTTTTTATTACAACAATTTTCTTTGTAACGATTTTTATTTATTACACCTGATGACGCTTATCACAATAGATCAGCAAAATATCGGAAAAAATATATATATATTTTATATTTTTAAAACAAATATATATTTTTAAAAAGTTTATACGCAGCCGTTTTTATTGAATTTTACATATTTTATTATAATCGTATAACAAATGACTTTTTAAGATTATATATATATATATATATATATATATATATATATATATATATATATATATATATATATATATATATATATATATCTATATATATATATATATATATATATATATATATATATATATATATATATATATATATATATATATATATATATATATATATATATATATATATATATGTATATATATATATATATATATATATATATATATATATATGTATATATATATATATATATATATATATATATATATATATATATATATATATATATATATATATATATATATATATATATATATATATATATATATATATATATATATGTGTATGAAGACCACACGGGTAAAACCACAAATGTCCACTTTTTGAAAACTTCGAGTTTTATATATTTTTATGATATTCTAGTACTAAGCTAGTTTAATTTACATAACAAAAAAACTATGTTTTAAGGTTCTATGGTCATTTGAAAAAAAGGGCAACTTTGAAACAATCACTGCTGTCCAAAGTTTACCGCATAAATAAATATGTTGTCCAAGTTATTTATAATTAAACCAATAATAATGAAAGCGTAAGTCACATGACTAACTTTTCGGATGAAGTAAACAATATTACGTTCACAGAAAAGCATTAAAAAAAAAATTATATATATATATATATATATATATATATATATATATATATATATATATGTAAATATATATATATATATATATATATATATATATATATATATATATATATATATATATATATATATATATAAATATATATATATATATATATATATATATATATATATATATATATATATATATATATATATATATATATATATATATATATATATATATATATATATATATATATATATATATATATATATATATATATATATATATATATATATATATATATATATATATATATATATATATATTGATTGCAACAGCATTAAACTTAAAGTTGAGAAAATTACGTAGTTTTTATTTTCTACTATATATAATGTGACAAACATTGGCTATTGCAAATCAAAATTTTCTTGCAGAAACACTACCCAGCAGGCACAATGACGTTGAAATAACGTTGAAACAACGTCGCAAACCGACCATTTACCACGTTGAAACAACGTTGAAATTTGGTTGAATTGGAAATAAAATCCGACGTCGAAAACTACAACGTTGAAACAACGTCGATGATTACGTCGTTTCAACCTTGATCTAACGTCTTATCGACTATATATCAACCATACTTCAACTTTGAATAGGTGATATATTCAATTGATACGTAGTTGATAAGACGTTAGAACAACGTTGAAACAACGTAAATTCAACGTTGATTTTTGTTTTTTATTTTGGTTAAATTCAATTAACTAAAAAATTATCTTATCTTTTATTGCAATAAAATAATACAATAAAAAAGCAATAATTTGCGCAGAAGATATTATATTTCACGTAAATTAATCAGATACAACTAAATTGCTTCAACGGACTTTATATACAATGCAAATAAAGTAAAATGTTTGAAAAAAAAAGTTTAATTTATCAGTAATATATTTATCAATTTATCAATAATAACTATTATCAATAGTGCCAGAACAACTAGAAAAAAGTATGAATATTATACATCGGGTGAATCGCCTTTTACGCGCCGACCACCACTATTTGAGTGCGTATTTTAATAAAGTCATTATTCCTTTTCTTATTTTGGCAACTGTAGCAGTCACTTTAATTGACAAAACTCTCTCCATAAAAAAGGTATTGCCTGATTAATTTGCATCAAATACATCAAAAAGTTAAAAATAAAATAGCATTAAAAAAACGAACTGTGATTTTCAAAAAATATATAATTTTACACTTAACTTACAAGTAAATGTTTGTTCCTTTAAACTTCCCTTTACCTTTACCGCCAGCCATATTAAATTTTGATTATAAACCATTGGTCAACAACCTGCATTATACATTGTTATTATTATTATAGTTACATTAAAAATTGATAAACATGTCTTTTACAAAATACAAATTATTCTCAATGAAAAATTGCACAAACCGCAAAGGTTTCTTACCAAACCGTAATGCAAGTAAGAAAAAGAATTCATACAGGGGAAGAGTTTGGTCCAAGGAGACCACCTTCTAAACGCAAGAAAACACCAAGAGCGAACAGTATAATCAGAAATATCTGCCTGGAAAAGAGAAAAAAAGCCACTAAGCTTATCCATGAAGCTGTAATTGTTGTGTCAGACCAGACCAATTGTAGAAGGCTAAAAGAAGAGGAATTGATGCCCAGCCAAAAATGTCAAAAATTGACAAAAAAATTTAAAAATAATGTCAAAAATCTTATATTTATGCAAGATGGTGCAACTTGCCACACAATAAAAACTGTTATGGCTTAGTTGATGTATTGCTATAGCCAGACAACTCGCATGATCTTAACCACATAGAAAATATTTGGGAAATAGTAAAGCAAGAGATTGGAAAAAAAAAATCTTACTAATAAGCAAGATCTTATGGAAGAGATTATCAAGATCTAGCATAATAACCCAGAGTTGACAGAAACTATAAAAAATAAATTGCAAGCATGCCACAATGCAATGAAGCAGTTATTGCAAATAAAAGTGTTTTTGCAAAATATTTATACTTTATATATACAGTCGTGTGACAATTTATTATGGCCACCTATGAGTTTTGATCATTTTGAAATTTAATCTCATTTTTTTTATATGAAGAGTAAAAATTCATTATTGAAAGTTAATCTTCTGTTTAAAATAAAGTTTTAACTTATAAAATCAATGCTTTTTTTTGCTACTGGCAACACTGTAACTTTTGACAGCCATTTTGTATGATGTCATCTTAATTATAATCTTTTTGCTGTACACTTGTTAAGTTTTATTACCAGAGTTTTGAATTCTTTTATTAGGTTATCGTCATATTACTTATTTAAATCAGTAAAAATTTCTTGAATATTTCTTTTTATTTTAAATTAAAAATAGTTGTATTTAGTTTGATATTTTTAAAGTTATGAGTACCAAAGCAAATTCTTAACTGTAGTACCGATATGTGATATCTTATTTTAGTTATGAGGGAAAAAAAAAACTTGTCACAAAAATTTGCTGAAATCAGGGCACTTTTAATAAATACTGATCATTCTCAATGAAAAATAGCCAGAAAATTTGGTATTTCGTGGGTATCTGTACAAAAAAATGCTAATATGGAGAACCTGATGCCAAAGCGGGTTGGTAAATGTGGAAAGAAGAGAATCCTAACACCATGCAGGAAATGAATACTTACCAAGATTGTTCTAGAAAATAGACGGGCCACCAACAACAAAATAACTAATAAGCTGGGCCAATCTGGAGTCAAAATGTTGAAGAGAACAGTCCAACATTGCCTACACAGTCTTGGTTACATTTCACGACGCCCAGCTAAGAAGCCTAAACTGACACCAAAAATTGTACAAAAAAAGCTTGAGTGGACAAAAAAGTATAGGAATTTAACATATGATTGGTAATTAATAAAATTAATTTAGATGAATTTAAAATATCCACTTTCTTACACCAAACTTTAAATATTCATTCAATATTCACTTAACAATCCTTGTATAATATTTTAAGGTATGCTTTAGCGGCGAGAGTACTTTTAAGTTTTAAAAAGAAAAAAAGGGAAAAAATACTTATTGGACTGCATCATGCAAACTGTTAAACACCCCACCTCTGTGATGATCTGATCAATGAAATGTGTAAAGGAAATAGGAAGGTTCTATATTGCAGAATGAAAAATGTTACAGTTACAATATAAAAATGCTGGAACAAAGATTGTTGTCGCAATTGGCAGAATAGTTTAGTCCAGGTGAAAAAAAGCCTTCATGCAGGACAGGGCATGACCATGTCCCACAGCTAAATCAGTTAAAAAACATCTATCAGAACAAAATATTCCATTACTTGATTGGCCAGGAAACTCTTCTGACCTAAATCCTATAGAAAATGTTTGGGCGCTCCTAAAGAAGCAAATATCTGAAAAAATTATTGCAAATAAAGTGTATTTAATAGAAAGAATTATTCAACATTGGAACTATAATAAAGAATTGAAGGAAATGGCTCAAAAATGCATTAAAAGTATGCCAAAAAGGGTTCCTGCAATTATAGAGGCAAAAAAGGAATCACCAAATATTGATCTTGAATATATTTGCAGTAATATTTGAATAATAAAATTTATTTATTTTGAATAATAAAATTTATTTAATAATATTTTAATAATAAAATAATAAACAATATGTTAAATGTTTTTATTTGTCAAAAAAATACCCATTTCTTAAATAAAAGTTACTTTGAGTACATAAATCACAAAAAAAAACTAAAATAATAGACTTTAAAACTTGATAATTTTGAAAAATTGTGGGTGGCCATAATAAATTGTCACACGACTGTATTTATATAATTTATCATAATAATCAATAAATATTAAAGATGTTTATCTTTATTTATTTGATTTTATCAAGTACAACTTTATAAATAAAAGAAAAAACTTTAAATTGCACTATTAATATTATATATATATATATATATATATATATATATATATATATATATATATATATATATATATATATATATATATATATATATATATATTTATGCAAGATGGTGCAACTTGCCACACAATAAAAACTGTTATGGCTTAGTTGATGTATTGCTATAGCCAGACAACTCGCATGATCTTAACCACATAGAAAATATTTGGGAAATAGTAAAGCAAGAGATTGGAAAAAAAAAATCTTACTAATAAGCAAGATCTTATGGAAGAGATTATCAAGATCTAGCATAATAACCCATAGTTGACAGAAACTATAAAAAATAAATTGCAAGCATTTATGTTTGCGTTACAGGAGTATGTATTTGCTTACTATTCTGTTGATTATTATGTTTTCTCTTGCATAAGCATGGTAGTGGCTCCTATAATAATTAATATCAAAATATAACTAATAATACTTGAATTAAGTATCTTTGAAATAGTTACTGTTTTCTGAACCTGATTCTATCTGAGTATCACTAATAGAGGCAAATTCAAATTTATTACATAACTCATGATCTAAGAATATTCATTCAATTTAAAAATGTTTTAAATACATTATATAATAAAGAATATATAATAAAGAATATATCTAAACACTGAAAACAACACATACAGAATGAAAGCATTTTACAAAAACAAGGAAAAAAAAGTAATGACTTAAGGTTTATATAAAAAAAAATTACATTATCTCCATGACATTAAATTTTGAGCAGCGTAAATCTGTATTAGTTAGAAGAAAAATCTTTAAAAATTTAAGAAAAATTTTTTAATATAAAAAATATTTAAACTCTTTAAATCACATGGATTGGTAAAAAAGCTTGATAAATCATTATTTTGTAAAACATCATCCATTATATATATTTATATTATGTATGTATATATACATATATAGTGTATGTATTTATTATATATGCATATTATATATATATATATATATATATATATATACACATATATATATATATATATATATATATATATATATATATATATATATATATATATATATATATATACATATTTATATAGTATGCATATAAATATATATATATATATATAAATACATATATATATAGTATGCATATATAATATATACATACACTATACATGTATATATACTATATATAATACATATATATATATATATATATATATTATATATATATATATATAATATATATATATATATATACATTTAATATTTACCTAACTAACTGCATCGCAAGTTAAGCCATGTATTATTGTTAAATTGTCAAATTCAAAACCTTATAAAAAGGCAACATATGACCTAATTTTATTAGCATGTGTTACTTTACTTGTTTTTATTGAGCTAATAAGTAACTTGTTAAGTCTTTACTTGTTATTTGTTATGTTGATAAATTTTAAGTCACGCATGCGTATTTTAGTTATCATATTGCAATTACGAACGATCGAACTCGTTGAATTAACGTGGAATCAACGTCGATTTTATTTAATAGTTTTAAACAAATTTTTTAACGTTGATACAACGTTGATTTTTGGTTATACGACGTCGCGACTAAAAATCAACTGTAAATCAACGTCGAAATAACGTCGTGTGCCCACTGGGTAGACGATCTCACAAAAAACCATAAAAATTCAATATTGTATATAAACATGATACAAGAAAAATTTCTGAAATTTGCCGAGTTTCAATGCCAAACTTCTTGATTGCTTGTTCATTTAAGACATGCTCACTTAGAGAAATTAAAGTATTAAATATTAAAAGTTAAAGCTTAATTATATGGAAAAATGGAAATATTTAGTTTTATGTGTGCTACATTCCATATGTTTTGATCAATGATTGAAGAGCCTGATAAACTGAAACAAGCATACATAGCTCTGTTGCCTTTTTTTGTTAAAAATTTAAAGATTTAGTAAATCTAAACATTTTCTGAATGTACAAAATAAGACATTATTTAATCTACTTTATTTTTCTTTGAAATTAAAAGCAAAACATTTTTATTAACATTGTGTTCACAATTGGTTTTTGTATGGATTAGACAAACTTGATATAAAGTGATGGAACACAGACATCATGGAATTATCTGTGGTA
Source organism: Hydra vulgaris (assembly GCF_022113875.1). Taxonomy (NCBI): domain Eukaryota; kingdom Metazoa; phylum Cnidaria; class Hydrozoa; order Anthoathecata; family Hydridae; genus Hydra; species Hydra vulgaris. The sequence goes on from NC_061161.1 coordinate 56,884,325, forward strand.
AATAGATGATGTTGGAGAAGAGATAAGGTTACAATGCTATTTTGCATAAAGTTAAAAAAAAACTTTCATATAATATTTTGTTTGAATTTTTTTTATTAAAAGAGGGGAGGGAGGGGCTTTATTATCTCATCACACACTTAGTACGTAGTAGTTGTATATTATAATGTGTTACCATCTTATGTAGTCGATAAGACGTTAGAACAACGTTGAAACAACGTAATCATCGACGTTGTTTCAACGTCATAGTTTGCAACGTCGGATTTTCTTTCCAATTCCACTAAATTTCAACGTTGTTTCAACGTGGCATATGGTCATTGTGCCTGCTGGGCATCTGCTGAGAATGATAAAGCATTTAAGTTGCTGTAGAAAAGAATCAATCGGAACAGAAACGATTAACATCAACACGTTTGAGAACATAGCTTTAAAGGAATATAATTGTTTCTTTAAAAATAACCTAAGTTATCGCTTTTACTACTTCCACAAAACTAAAAATATTGAATTTATATTCAAAACTAGGAATTATCTAAACAAACTCAACTTGAAGAGTTACCATTCGTTCTTAGTCAGTGTAGTTAAGAAGAGATCCGAAAAAAAGCAGCTGTGGCACAGTGAATTTTGGCGAAGGAAGGAGGCGTGTACAATCTGCCTGAGTTGAAAACTTCCTCTAAGGTACCCTGTTATAAAGCCAATAGGTCTTTTTAGAGCACCATTATAACTGAACAAAAATATTGCGCCCACACCTTATGTTTTGAAAAAATGCTGTCTTTTTTAGCATTCTAAAACAAATTAAGCTCAATGTTTTGTTTTTTTCGATCTTAATGCTTTCCGTGCTTTGAGGCTAAATTTATAACGGTAAGAATTACAATAATTCTGAAAAGATTTTTTTTTAATTGTTTATTTATATTTGTATTATTATAATTGTTTATAGATTTTATATAAAAACGTCTGAAGTTAAAATTAATGTGAAAATTTTGATTGTAAGGTTTTTACTCTTTACGATAAAACATGAGGTTTCAAGCCACATGCAGAGATCATCTTACGATAAAACATGAGGTTTCAAGCCACATGCAGAGATCATCTTACGATAAAACATGAGGTTTCAAGCCACATGCAGAGATCATCTTACGATAAAACATGAGGTTTCAAGCCACATGCAGAGATCATCTTACGATAAAACATGAGGTTTCAAGCCACATGCAGAGATCATCTTACGATAAAACATGAGGTTTCAAGCCACATGCAGAGATCATCTTACGATAAAACATGAGGTTTCAAGCCACATGCAGAGATCATCTTACGATAAAACATGAGGTTTCAAGCCACATGCAGAGATCATCTTACGATAAAACATGAGGTTTCAAGCCACATGCAGAGATCATCTTACGATAAAACATGAGGTTTCAAGCCACATGCAGAGATCATCTTACGATAAAACATGAGGTTTCAAGCCACATGCAGAGATCATCTTACGATAAAACATGAGGTTTCAAGCCACATGCAGAGATCATCTTACGATAAAACATGAGGTTTCAAGCCACATGCAGAGATCATCTTACGATAAAACATGAGGTTTCAAGCCACATGCAGAGATCATCTTACGATAAAACATGAGGTTTCAAGCCACATGCAGAGATCATCTTACGATAAAACATGAGGTTTCAAGCCACATGCAGAGATCATCTTACGATAAAACATGAAGTTTCAAGCCACATGCAGAGATTATCTTGGCCATATTTCAAAAATGCGGAAAACTTTATTCAAAATATAATCCGGAAATTTTGAATATAAAATATTTATTTAAACTTGTGTTTCCAGAAGATTTTTTGGAAACACAAGTTTAAATAATCCGGAAAAACTAAAAGTTATAAGGAATATCCAGAAAAAGATAATTCCTGGCCATATGCCAAATAATTTATTGTCGGACACAAAGGGACTTTATTTTGTGTCAGGAGACATTTTTGGATAGAAATACTTGGCGAAATGGTAGTAACATACTCAATTATATAAATACTATATTTATCCCGATATGCCGCAAAATAGTCATTCTACTGAAATTAATACTATTTAAAAAACCCCAAATATAACGATAGCCTTATTTTGTCTGATACTTAGTTTCAGTAATGATTTATTAAAAATTTATATAAGAAATACTTTTGAAAATAGCAACAGCGAAAAACATGAATAACTTATGTTTTTTAAGTTCCTAAGAAATGCGAAACCTTTGTATTTCTCCCTTACTGAAACCATAGTATTTCTCCCTCCACTGCACTGTGGGAAATTACATGGCTAAAAATCAGAAAAGTGACTTGGTTCAATCATTATATCTGATAGTAGGTTTTGTTACTAATACCCTTACTTTCCAATTTATGAAGTTCTAAATGTGGCAGGCTCAATTGTAGCGGCTTCTTGAATTAGTTTTTTTAATGAATTTTCGATAAAACTCTCAAATTGCTGGATTTTAGTCATTATTATTATTTTAATATAAATATCATTGAAAAATTGAGAATATATACATCATTGGAAAGATTATAAGTACAGATTTTTAAAAATAAAAAATAAAAATTTTCTTGAAAAAATAGGTAGTACAACTTTTAGCATAATAGTGAATAATTCATCACAAAAGTACTAAACTTTAACTTTAATGAAAAATTAAAAAATTGTTCCAATTTGTATCTTTTCTATATTTTGACATTTTTTAGTCTATAGTATCTACTAACTACCCTGAGAAGTGCAGCTACGATCATCCGCGATCTTGAGCGCTAAATTATTTTGAAAATTTGATGTTTTTTTAAACAAATAAAAAACTTCCAATAAAAATAATTTTTTTCATTCATTACAAAAAGTAAAGAAAAAAAACTACTTTAAGGCATAAAAGACCAAAACAAATTTGTTTTCGTGTTGTTATTGAAAGTAAAAATGTTATTTTTTATTTTAACTTATGAGTTTATGGTTTTAAAACGCATAACTAATTTAAGAAAAAATAATTCTAAAGTAGGGTTGTTAACCGGAGGATTTCGTGCAATTCCGGAAAAACAACATTCTTTCGTAAGGAGATTGAGAACGAGGAATTACTTTTTTTCGTACCGAATGTTACAAAACATTTAAAATCGCCGATGTTCATTTCGCAAAAGCTACTTCCGAAATTTAGCATTTCGCAAGTTGACAACAAAACTATTTTGCAACATACGAAAGTGGCGGTTTCGCCAAACGACGTTTTGAAACATTTTCGCCAAACGACGTTTTGAAGTCTATAAAGAAAATTTGTTTGCCAGACTGATTTTAATTGTAAAAATTAACATCTTTAAATCCCAAAATGTTTATAATGAATTTTTATCTTCAGTATAATAACATATTAAATTTTTATGGTTTTATTTTTAGAAATATTGATAAAAAACAAAATGTCTTTCGAAACGAAAGTATTTTGCATCACAACATACGAAAGAGTTCTTAACGGAAATAAACTTACGAAACGTGCCATAATAAATATATATAACGATGTTTTTTGAACTCATTACGTAAAAATAAGAATGATGGGTAGGAATATACATGTTTTTTTTTTAAAGCATATGAAATTTTTGAAACAGGTTCGAATTGCTTAAGCAAATACTAAAAAGAGGCTCAAAAATATGCTTAAGCATATTTCTGATAAAATATACCTATTTCAATAATTATAATAAAATATAAGAATAATAAAAAGTTGGCTTATGCTTTGTATTTTTGTTTTGGTTTTAATGCAGCTGAATTTATGTTGTTATAAACTTCGGTTTTTGTTGGTTTAAATTTAGAAACATATATATTTAAAATTTTTAATTAAATAAAAATAAAATTTTTTAAATGGTCTATCAAGGCTCAGGAATATGCTTACATATTCTTTTTTTTTTTTTTTCCAAATCTGAGCCTATAAGCGTTATGCTTATAAAAAAAAAAACGAGTATATTCATTAGGATTCCGTTATCTCGGTCCCTGGATAAGTAGGACTTTGGGGCTATCTATAAATGATGTCAGTAAATTTAAGGGGGGAAGGGGTACTGAAAAGTTTGACAAGAATTGACAATGGGGAGGGGGTGTTGAGACCAACATGATGTCCATTTAAGAAAAAAAAATTTAAGTTCGAGATTTGAGCAGATTTTAAAGGTCTGTAGAGTCCTGTTTGAATACGCTTTTTGAAGTATAGATCTTAGAAAATATTGCTTTTTAATTTTAATAAGATATAAATTTAAATTTAAGATTGTATATCTCTATCATTTAGATACGTGATAATTCGCCGCAGAGATCCGGGTTCGCATCCCGCTGCCATCGCGACTTTTGTTCATCAAACTTTTTTTACTTAAGATAGCATTTTTTGACTTCCATGTTCTATATTACAGATCTCTCGTCACCTTCATAATAGTGACAACCTCTCTTCTGTTAGTTATTCTTTTAAGATTGAGTTCATTGTGCTTAATTCTACGCGCTTCCCTTGCTTTACTAAGTTTTACTTAAATTATGATGAAATGTACGTAAAACAACTTTTTTAAATAATATAAATCATTTTGCTTTAAATCTTGTGCTTTTTGTACTAGACATCTGTCCGAAACACTTTTTAATAATTTTTAGCTAACTTTGAGTCTAATATAATCATTTCTGAATATAATTTCCCTAAGGCTCCTACAGCCTATTGTGTTCCATTAAAAGTAACTAGTTTTCAAGTCCAGTTATGGATTATAAGCAACTAAAGGTTCACATTACTATTCATTTTCCTGATTTATAGAACCCTATTTGCATACGTATCTCTTTCTGTAAATTCTGTTTTTTATAGTTTCTTAATTATATAATAAATAAATATTACTATTCACTTAGTTGAATGAACGTTTAGCTCATTCAGTTAAGAATAACATTTAGCCGCGGAGACCGAGGTTCACATCCCGCTGTATGACATATATTTCTTCTCTTTTTACTCTTTCTTGATATCTTTTACCTTTAGAGAGATCTCTCGTTCTTTATAATAAAGTATTTAAATGTTTATCACACATCCTCTTTATACTTTCTAAAAAGAAAGGCATACTATTTATCTGTTCATTATATATATATATATATATATATATATATATATATATATATATATATATATATATGTATATATATATATATATATATATATATATATATATATATATATATATATATATATATATATATATATATATATATATATATATGTATATATATATGTATATATATATATATATATATATATATATGTATATATATATATATATATATATATATATATATATATATATATATGTATATATATATATATATATATGTATATATATATATATATATATACATATATATATATATATATATATATATATATATATATATATATATATATATATATATATATATATATATATATATATATATATATATATATATATATATATATATATATATATATATATATATATATATATATATGTATATATATATATATATATATATATATATATATGTATATATATATATATATATATATATATATATATATATATATATATATATATATATATATATATATATATATAAATATATATATATATATATATATATATATATATATATATATATATATATATATATATATATATATATATATATATATATATATATATATGTATATATATATTAGGTATATTTGTATAAACATTTGAAGAATCATTTGACAACATTTTTTTATAATTTTATTATTTATTATTTAAACTGTTAACAGTTAATATCTTAAATGTATCGTACCATAAAATCTTTTGCGTCTTTTTCGTAACTGCACATTCCGGAATGCTCCTTCCGTTAGGAACTATTTCGTAAGTATTCTTACGAAATGATTTGTTTCGCAAGTTTTCTTTCGCAATGCTTTATTACGGAATTTTATTTATTTATATTTTCGTATAGTGCTTTACGGAATGTGCATTTTCGCATGTGCAACTTCCGCAATAACAATCTATTACGGTCGATAAAGATGCGAAATTTTCGCAAGTTTTGTTTTTCGGCGAACAACCCTATTCTAAAGTGCATTTTTAATGTACCACTAGTCGACCAAAACCACATGAATTTCTAAATGTTGTTAAAAATTTGTTTATTACTTTGTAAGTTTATTGTTGTGAATTAAGATAATGGAGGAATTCAATTTAATACAAATTGAGCAATGTTTTCAAGTTTCGGTAAATACTTTTGAAAATGTGAGTTTAAAATGTGGATTTAAATACATTACTAGAATTCAAGTCAGAGAATACAAAATAAATACAATTGCGGGAGAAAATGACGTCTGAACAAGCTTTTGTATATTTCTTGCATAACAAAATGTTTCTGAAAATACCCATAAACAAGCACAGCGAAAGTTTGAGAATTGATGAACCAAAAGTTGGTGGATCAGCTAGTGGAACTAGTAATACCGGAAAATTATGCAGATGAGGTTTTTCTGAGCCTCTGTTACTCAGCAAAATTTTAGAAATGGATGAAAAAATTTTCAGATTACATAACATTCTAATTGAAATTAGTTGCAAAGACCCAAATGATCCGGAAAAATTTATAAATACTGCAATGATACATATAAGAAGTTATTAAAATATATGATTGGTTCAAGTTCTCAGCTTCCATTCAAAAAGTATAAGCACATGCTTCAGAAATTATTATTAATGCGAAAGGAAGCAGTTGAATCTCGACACAGAATTTATAAATTTAATCATCAACATCATGCAAGAAAAAAAAGTAGAGAAACAAACTTACTTGACATTTTCATTCTAGGTATACATACTTCCTATCCCCTAATTTGCTCAATCTCATTAACTAAAGATTGAAAAGTAAAAAAATATTGTGCTAACCGGAAAAAGTTAAAAGTTTGTTAGCAGTTTATAGCGATGATAAAGAAAAAGACTCATCTGAATTGGAATTAGATGAAATTAATGACTTAGGTAAATTATATTTAAGTAGTGACAACGTTGACAAAAATCTAGAATTACATATAAATGTAGAAGAATAAAGTTCTAAACTGTATCATCTGTATAATGTAAATTTATTATATAATAATACTACATAAATTTATTAAGTATATAATAAAATATTTAAAAATTTGATTTGTTTTTTTTATTTAAGTAATATTTTTATACTTCCACTTTTCATGAAAAAACAGCAACCAAAGTTTGAAACCCATCCATGCCAGCTGTCGTGACACCATCAAGACCAGCCAAACCTTTCCTTTAAGAATATTTTATTCCACGATGAACATTCCGTAAATAAGTATCTGACATAAATAGATAATTAGTTTTTTGGCAAGTTTCTTTATAAAATGTGATTGTATGGCTAAACTTCATCATTAAAATTAACCACTTTTTTTTCCTCTCCATAGTCAAACTTTATTTTATTTACACTTCTTGCAGCAAAGCTCGCAAAAACATAAACTCCAAAAAAGATTCTATTTTTTCCTGTGGCATTCAGGATATGTTGACCTTTTCCTGTTTTGGTTTGGAGAATTTTCTGCTTTCTATTTGCAATTTGCGTGCTTTTTCTTTTTGAAGTTTTATAAAATCAAAGATTTTCATTAATGTTTCATTAGTGTACTTGTGTAATGTTACATTAGTGTAACTTAAAATGTTATCCAAAGCAAGAATAAAATATTTAAAATTATTTTTAAAAACAGGTTTTTAAAAAATTTGTTAAACTTTGTTCTACAAAATGGTTCATTTAGCAAACCATTATTTTTCAACTTATTATAGAATTTCAATGTAAAATTCAGCTGTCGAACGCTATTTCGAAACGAATACAATACATCATACAAAAGTTATTTAAAAAATGAGTATTTCAAAAGTAGAACTTGAGTTAAAGTTTGACATAGTAAGATATCAATCATGATATTCAGAACTTTTTACTGCGTTACATAAGAAGAAACATTAAGGAGAATAAATTAACATTTAACAAGTCTGTTGTCATTGTATCACTTCAACTTTTTGTTAAATGCTTTGTTACATTAAAGATGCTTACAATGTAGTTTTTGTGAAGTTTTTTTGTACAGTTCCGTTATAAAAATGTGTTATATCAAAATTTTTAATAACAATACCAATTATTAAAGTTGTAAGGAAGCTGTTGCTAAGCATATCTATACCGTTACTAGGGTATTTTTTTGATAAAAATTTGGCGAAATAAGGCTACTTCTAGGACTTCTGCACGCTTTTAATGATCCGAGCACATGGATTTTTTTTTCAGATATTGGAAGATGCATGTTTAAGGAAATTAAATAACTTACACTGTTTATGGCAGACCTATGGCCACGGTTGTTATGGGTAATTTACCAAGGCGCGTTGAACGCAAAAGGTTATTTTTGGCAAGTTATTTTACTCCTTCCCAGGTCCTTGCATGCACATAAAGTTTGTTCCATATAATCAATGTATACCTTAATGCCTTTCAAAAACACTTAATAAAACTACATGCAAGTAATGGCCTTAAGAGATATTAGAGCTCAAAGTTAGGGTAAAATTTCAAATTTGGTGGTTATGGACCATGATTTCTAGACAACTAAAAATGTAACCATGTTGAATTTTAACTTTTACTGTAGAAATCTACCCAGTTTAGCAGAAAAACTAAAAAGAAATGTGTCTGTCATGATCATGTTGCCAGAATTGCCCCACAAAGTAGCAATTGCACTCCTTGCGCAAATATTTTTACAAAATGGGCCAAATTTTGGGACCCAATATCTCCGAAAGGAATAGCAATTTTTGAAAAAAATTTACCAGTGGTCAATTTTCATTGTTTTTTACAAAATATCTGAAAATGAAGACAATTTGAAGACATCACTTCCAGACTTTGCCTGTATTTCTTAGACAATGGCTCTTAATTTCCACATAAATACAACGATTATATTTTGGCCATTTATTTCAATGAAATGTTCCCACTATGCACTGAATACTGAATTTTCTATAATCTAAAATATGCTATCTTATTTTTGTATATTAATTTATTATAGGTATATAGATAAAAATATAGTAAATCAAAAATCTCAATTTTTTTTTTTTGTAAAAATATCTTTGTTCACTTTATCGGTACTTTAACAGTATCGGGTTATGCTCGCAACCGATAATTAAAAAAAAAAAAACTAAAACTAAAATGATTTTTATTAAAGCGTTATAAATTTATATTTACTGCCCAGCGGGCATTTTGAGGTCCAAAGAACGTCCGTAAGACGTCTTAAGTCTCGTTCGTATGACATCCTTAGTTGGTCTCAAATGAAAGGCTTGAGGACGTCTATTCCAGACGTCCTTAAGACGTTTTTTCAAGACGTCCTAGAGACGTTTTTTGCAGACGTTCTAGAGACGTCTCTGGCTGGTCTCATATGAAAGACTTAAGGACGTCTTTTTCAGACGTCCTAGAGACGTTTGAATTTTACCAAGACATTCTTTTAAAAGTTATATAAAAATGCAATGATTTACAACACACACTTTAGATTTGCCTTAATCTAGGCAAGAGAAGTTATAAAAAGAAATCAATGTAAATAAAGTGTAGTTTGATATATTTAAAATACCGAGTTAGCGCTTAATATTGTATGCGCCAAGTTGATAATATAAATTTTTATACTTATTTCTTATAGGTAATTAGGACGTCTATTGTAGGTCTTAGCAACGTCAATAGGACGTCTAAATATGGAAGTCCTAATATCGTCTTTATATTAACGTCACAAGTTCGTCCTAACAAAGACGTCTTTACCGGACGTCTTTAGGACGTCCTAATTTGGTGTGAGACGTCGGGACCTAGTTAAGACGTCCGTAAGACGTTTGATTGACGTCTGTGCCCGCTGGGGGCTTCATAGATTTACTGGGTAAGCTTCATAGATTTACTGGGTAAGCTTCATAGATTTACTGGGTGAGCTTCATATATTTACTGGGTAAGCTTCATATATTTACTGGGTAAGCTTCATAGATTTACTGGGTAAGCTTCATATATTTACTGGGTAAGCTTCATAGATTTACTGGGTAAGCTTCATAGATTTACTGGGTAAGCTTCATAGATTTACTGGGTAAGCTTCATAGATTTACTGGGTAAGCTTCATAGATTTACTGGGTAAGCTTCATAGATTTACTGGGTAAGCTTCATAGGCTTACTGGGTAAGCTTCATAGATTTACTGGGTAAGCTTCATAGATTTACTGGGTAAGCTTCATAGGCTTACTGGGTAAGCTTCATAGATTTACTGGGTAAGCTTTATAGATTTACTGGGTAAGCTTTATAGATTTAACTTTTACTAGATATATTTATTCAACAAAAATAATATTAAAATTAGGTAAATAAGTACATTATTTCACACCATATATTAGTAAGAGCTGTTTTTTTTGTTTTAAATCAGTTTTCATAGATGCCAGTCACAACTCGATTTATGCTTGTTTCACTTATTGATTTAACATGTTGTTCGTTTCCATTTCGTTGTCACCTTTTTTAATATTTGTGAACAGTTTAATAAACATATCAAGAGGTAAACAAAATACTAACAAATTGTCAAGTCTGTTAGCAAGAAGACGGTTATTTTAAAGTTTGACAACCAACATCTCATTTCTCGGCATCTGGAAATTATTTTTTGTATTCAATGACTACTTGTAGCATCACTTATTTTTGTTTTATAGGGAGCCTAGGCATATTCAAAAGATGTTCAACACCTAGCCTAGAAACATGGAAAGGTAAACAGTTTACTTTTTCAGAGTTTCCAAAAAATATATGGCAGCAATTTTTCATCCCATTGAACTAGTGACACCTACAATCAAGGATGTATAAGTTATATGCAATTATTTTTGCTACTATTTAAGCTTGGTAGTTTACATTTATAAATCTGAAAATACGAAAAAAAAAAAATTATATTTATTTGAAAACCAAAGATTTTGTTGTGGTTAAAAGTTTCTTGAAATTACAACTAGGTTCCTAGATTAATAGGTTTGTAGAACTTTTTTGGTCATACTTATCAAATTTCTAGACTTTTTAACTACAAAAAATCAAATTTCTAGACTTTTTAACTACAAAAAAGAAATTTTGAAGATGATCTCTATTTCTAGTACCATCAATGAAATCTCGACTAAGCTTCGTGTTCCTTTTTGCACCATCATTAACAATAGATATATTTTTGATCCATACAATATTTTAGGAACTGAGGATTGTAAAAAACATCTATAGTTTTGAGACGAATTTAAAGCCATTTCTTTGTACTTGCCCTTGTTATGTTAAAATATTTGAAGAGAGGATAGCTTTTACTTAGAAATTTGCTTAGGTGGTTCTGTTGTCTCTCCAATATGTACATTTGACGATTTTTAACACTGAGATACCTCTGACTCTTTGTTCTTAACCAGAGTTTGAGGCATTCGTAACTTTGCTTCAGTTAGGACTTCTTTATCTCGCAAGGACAAAACACAGAGTGGGGGAATTAAGTACCAGATATGGCGCCCCATGATCATAAGCAAAGCATTTCTTATTTTTTTGTTTGCCTTTTTCAAAGCATAGGTTGCCTGAATAGCTTTCAAATCATTGAAGAGAGACTAAGACCTAAAAGATATTTTATGACTCTTGGAACATATCAAAGTGCAATGAACAAACTTGCATCTTTCATCTGCAGAAATTAGTTCATCTGCTATCTTTGGTGATATAAAAAATGAAGATGTAGTGGAAGTTTTTATCGTCTGCTAAACACTCTGCCTCATGACAGAAGCCAGGTTGATGAAACTTAAAATCTTGTATTTCTGGTCCAAGAAAGAAGGATGCTAGTTACATACAGACAGAATACAGACTAATTTATAATAATTCCTGGAAAATATTATATCAGTTGTTGCATTTGTCAAAAATGTCTTCCTCTGCAACAGTGCGAAAAACAGAGCTAATCATTAGACCATCTCAGTCTTTATGCCTAAAATTATGCCAGTAAATTTTGCGTACATTTTTCTCATAACTAACTTTCTCGCAGATTTCTGGTAACTTTTCTTAAGCTTTAAATGAAGACACCTTCTTAGACGTTAGTTTTCTCAACAGAAAGAGCAGCCATATAATGAGATACATGTACTTAATTAATGTGTCTCCTATCAGTGGCGGACTGGCTGTATATATATTACCGGACATGAAAATAATTAAAGGGCCCTCCCGGCCATACATATATCGCAAAGACTGTCCGGTCCGCAACTCTCTAAAAATAAGTCTTAAGAGGAGCAATTAAATCACAGATTAATAAAGTTATATTGAATTAAAAAGTAGAAGTGATGTGCAATTTGCACAGTGCAAAGTATACCAATAACTATTCTTTAAACAGTTTGCTCAATTCAGAGGACGAAGATGCATATCTTTGAATGATCGTATCATACTCAAGGCTATCAAGTAGATTTTTTTCTACAGACATCAACATATACGACTCTAAGTGGTCATTTGACATAGAACTACGCAATCTTGTCTTGATTAACTTTAACTTAGAAAACGATCTTTCACATTCGGCTTGTGTTACAGAAATAGTACATATTATTTTATAAATATGATACAAATTGTCATAGGTTTTGTCGTTGAGTCTATATGCAGCAAGAATTCGTAACACACAAGATGGACACGATCCGCATGCTCCATTTGTATGCTGATAACAGAGCGGTTCTTCTATGTCATCCTTTTGATATGCACTCTCTCTCAATGTTGTTGTTAAGGGCAAGGACAATTTCAAAATCTCATAGTTAGTGACAAATGATAACAATTCGGCCTTTATTTTATCAACGTCGGCATCTTGTAAAAATTTGATAATGCTGTGTAAACTGTTTTCAGGAATTCCCGAAATGGCAAGATCACCAAAGTTTGATGCATCAAAACATGCCATGTCCATATATAATTGTCGATGTGAAGTGAAACGTGACTCAAGACTTTGGACTATCTGATCCATCACCACATTGTAAGTGTGAATTTTGTAGTGTTCCAAAGCTTTAGATTCGTTACATTTGTCTACTGTATGTTTATCTAACATCGTTGGTGTCTTCCGCTTCCGTTTAGCTAGTAGTTCTATCTTTACCTCTAGAATGGTTTCAGTTCTCTGAATGATGTTTGCATTTGCCATCCGTACAAATTGAAGAGCGTTATTATGAACATCATCAAAAAGTCTTGATTGACTTTTCAATTCAATTACGGCCTTCTCCACCATCTTGAATGCAACCAACACATTTAATCCACGAGTTTGCAGGTATATTGAAAGTGGTCCCACTTTTTCAAAAACTCGCAGGTAGGTAAAGGCAGTCAAAATGGTGTCAAATTTCAGGAATGGCATGAGCAATGTCTTAGCTTCATGACGTGTCTTTGTATCAAAATTTTCTGATTCGCTTATACATGACAGACATAAAATTAAATTGACAAACACTGTTGAAGGTGGCTCAGCAAATCTTCCAAATATCGCTGTTGCAGCATTTGATTTACCAGACCACCTTGTTTCACCAATCAATTTCAATCTTTTCATCTTATTCATTCCAATTTGTGTTTCAACAAGTTTAATCCATGTTACCATTCGCTTATATGACACTTTTATGAATGTTGAAACATTTTGCAAAAGGGTTAAAAATGAAACTGCCTGAATGCAGAAACTGGTTGCCTCCTTCACAACTAAGTTGAGAACATGAGCATAACACCAAACATGTACATGGTGGTCTGAAGCTTCTGTAATCTTTTGTTGCAGTCCATTGTACTGGCCATGATAAGTTGAAGCACCATCAGTGCTGTACGATAGGCAGTATTTCAAATTAAAGCCAAGCCGCTGTAGCGTCAAATTTAAGAGATCCAATAAGCCTTGCCAGTACCGTCATTGCTTGGTACAATAGAAAGCAGCCGTTCACGCACAGTAGCATTTGAAACATAGCGAACCACAATGCTGAATTGGTCAATTGCAGATATATCTTGTGTAGAATCAACTTGTACGGAGTGCACTTTTGCTTTGGATACTTCCATTGCAATCTGTTCCTGCATCATATTTTTCATAATATTGAGAAGTTTTGATATAGTAGTCTTACTTAAAAACGTAACCAGAGCACCGCGACCTTTACTGCCGGCTTTACCTTGACGCTTCAGTTTTTCTATTCTTTTGGTTGATTTCTCTTGACACATGGAGAGACGAGAAGCTAAAAGTGGGTCATATTTGGCCAAGAGCTGTACCAAAGCCAAAAAATTTCCATGATTTTCTTCATCGATTGAAAAAATTTCCATGATTTTCTTCATTGATTTTCTTCAACGAATAAGCACCTTCATTCCTATGACCTCGAAATGGCAATGTTTGCTTACATAAATGTTTAATGATATCAATAACTCGAGAAAGCATTTGTTTCCGTATCATTACTTCATCATTATATTTCTTTAATGCTGTACTATAAAATCTGTCAAAGTCTTGATTATTCATTATACGAATGTAATCAAGAACATGCCTGCGGTGAGTGCTGCTTGATTCGTGTTCTGCAACCCGTTGGCTAACTCGTCTAAAATCTTTGAAGCCAGACACAAATGATGAAACGGTGTTAGACTGTGGTGATTCAAATGCAACACAAAATGAGCAATATAGAGACTGAGAATTTTGGCTAAATGACAACCAATTTCTCGGTATGCTATCCTTCAAGTCCGTTTGTCTATGGTAGATCTTGTTATCAAACGGCAAATGTTCATGTGGTTGAATTGGATGTTTGCTAAAAAAACATTTTAACTGCAAACGTGGTGGATATTCAAATGCTGATGTCCTCTGCGAATTCGACTCAATATCTCCACCACCTCGAGCTTGTATTATTGCTGATGTACTCTTCAAATTCGACTCAATATCTCGACTACCTTTTGCTTGTATAACTCCTGATGTACTCTGTAAATTTGACTCAAGATCTCGACTTCCTAGTGCCTGTATTATTGCTGATGTACTCTGTGAACTCGACTCAATATCTCCACCACCTCGTGCTGGTATTATTGCTGATGTATTCTGTAAACTTGACTCTCGACTACCTAGTAAATCTCGACTAGATCTCGACTACCTAGTGCTTGTATTATTGCAGATGTACTCTGCGAATGTGATTCAATATCTCCACCACCTCGCGCTAGTATTATTGCTGATGTACTCTTCAAATTCGACTCAATATCTCGACTACCATTTGCTTGTATAATTCCTGATGTACTCTGTAAATTTGACTCAAGATCTTTACCACCTCGTGCTTTAATTGTCTCTGATGTAATTTGTACATTCGACTCAATATTGCCTTGACATTGTGGTTGTACTGACAAAAATGATGCGATTAATTTGCACTTTTTTGCAGAAACTTCTATCTCTGTCTGTAGTTTTTCTTTGCGCTTTTGTTCTCCAAATTTTGACATGATGATAGTGACCTGAGTTAAGATTTTAACATTTAAAAAATAAAGCAAAAATAAAGATCGTCTCCTTTTAGAAAAAAATGATATTTAGATCTCCCCAAATAAATTTTGTCCAATCAAATATGTTTGAACGGCAAAAATTGCAAATCAAACATATTAAAACTCAAATAAAGACAGGCCACTAATGGCAGATTTTTTGTAAAGAAAGGGGGGCAATGACTCCTTAGCCACGCACTAATTCCGGTATATTTTAGAATCTTAACTATAGCTATAATTTCCAGATCTGTAAAATTCTTGTATTCTTCTTTTATATAATGACTTTGCTTACTGCTGGAATTATTTAAACTATTGGATTTAAACATTAAAAAAATCATTATAAATGAATTTTCTATTGTATTCCTTGAAGGAAATAGAAGAAAAAGAGTAGCGACTACGAACTTATCCTTTTTTTTTTAGTACTTTAACTTGATAGGGGAAGAACATTACGATTATTAATGAAAAAAAAACATGTTATTAAGAAATAATTTGGATTAGACATTTTATAACAGTTCTTACTCTCTTGATCTATAATCATGTTTAAATTAATGTATTTTTAAATTTTGTTTATAATTTTCTGTTTAAGCAAAAAAGATATATACATATTTTTTTCTTTCAACACAAACAGAAGTAGCTGTATTAAAAAATACCTTTTCATGTATTTTATCTCATCCTAAGTTACACATTGTCAAAGTTTAGGATTTTGCTAAAATTTTCGATTTAAGTTTTACTAATTTGCCCTAATAGGGCAAATTAGTAAAACTTAAATCGGAAACCAGCATAGTTAAACTACGCTGAGGTACTTTAAGCTGACTAACACAAAAAGTGTTACTTATGCCTTACATAAACAGTAATGCTTATAAAAAGTTACAGAAAACTTGATCATCCGAAAATTTATTTAATCCTCTACCTTTCAAATCTTATCATTTCAGCCGATTAGTATGATCAATGATCACCTTTAAATAATTATTTCGAGCGCGGAAGTTAACTAAAAGTTTTAGATTAAAAAAAGATAAAAAATTTTATACAAACTAAAATACCAACCTCAAAAGAAGACTAACATCGCTTCAGTAAACTGGTTGATCAAGTGTGTTTTTGTGTTGAACTATTGTTTTTTTAATTTTGAAATGAATATTTAATTCATTTTTTAATTAATTCAAGCACCGCAATTGCAATAATAGTTACAAAGTCAATTCCTTTAGGAAAATCATTGATTATATTTGTATCTGAAAATCATTAACAATTACAAAACCTTAGCAATTTCCTTATGACAATTATATGTAAAACTCTTCTTCAACAATCAAAAACGATTGTAAAGTTTTACGATCATTATTGATTGTCAAAGAAGAGTTTTAGATGAAATTAGTTTTACAGTTAAACTATTCTATTTAGAGAATTTCGCACTTAATAGAGTTGAATAGTATATACAAGAAATTAAAAATAGTTTAACTTTATAATTAATTGTAATTATTATATGTATATATATATATATATATATATATATATATATATATATATATATATATATATATATATATATATATATATATATATATATACATATAAATATATATATATATATATGTATATATATATATATATATATATATATATATATATATATATATACATATATATATATATATATATATATATATAACCTAATATTTATACTATATATATATATATATATATATATATATATATATATATATATATATATATATATATATATATATATATATATATATATTTATATATATTACCTAATATATATACTATATATATATATATATATTAGGGGCCCACCGGCCAAATGGCCGGTGGGCCAGTCCGCCACTGTCTCCTATACATCTTCCAAAACATTGGAATTTTTAAATATCTGTAAGAATTTAGACCAATCCATTAACTACGCTTGCAGTTGTATCACAGAATATTGCTATTGCTTGCAGTTGTATCACAGAATATATCTATGACCTGCTCTCTGCATCCATGATATTCTAAAAGATTTTTCACTTGTTCTGCTTAGTCAACTGCCTTTGAAGAAGGACATTAAACAACACCTTAAAGATCTATGAGTTGTCTAGGGAGCTCAGTGAGACTATAAGTCAATTTTTTGAATGAAATTAAGCGCTGGGGTAATTTATTCAAACAGTTTAATATCAAAATAAAGTCTATCCCACCGGCCTTTAATCATCCGCATAAAATAATGCATTATTAAAAACAAATTAAAAAATAAATAAAAATTAATTTCTGGACGTAGTTACATCTGAAAAAAATCAGATGTGTAATTACATCTGGTTAAAATAATACATTATTAAATTGCTTTTTTCCCGGATGAAATTTTTTTATAGATCTTGGTATCATCCTAATAATCATTTTATATTCATTTAGTAAATGAAAACTTTTAAATTTCCTTGCTCTTAATCTATGCCATGAATTACGCTTAAATTTGATCATTTTTTAAATAAATTTAGGAATGTTAGAAAATAGTGAGATGTTTTTTAAAACCGAGGGTTTCTTAGGTATAGAAATATTGCATAAATCATTATACTTTATTAAGAATATTTTGCAGTATTTGTCCATAGTACTGTTATCTAAAATAAAACTCCAATCAACACTAGAAAAGGCTAGGTTTAATTTTTCATAATCACGATAAGCATTATTTTGCCCAATTGTGGGTGTATTGTCAAGTCACGCAAGTTTTCACAATTTTTAGATAGAGTTAAATCCAGCGTATTTTTTGGTTTAGAGACATTGGTTTGGAATGTTGGTTTGTATAAAAACTGTTGAATGTAATTATCGTTCAAGTTGTCTATAAAAATAGCACTCTGTTCACAGTTTGATTTAAGTATTGTTAATCTATCATCATTCCATCGAATCTCTGGATAATTAAAATCCCCTACTATAATAAGTTTTAAATACTTGTTGCAGTCAATACCATATTTTGCACTACTTATTATATAGTGAGTTGTACGATTAGTTTCAAATGAAGTATCAAGTGGTCTATAAATGTACCCAAAATATTTTCAGCTCTGATAGTTAATGAGCACCTCTAATGGAATTAGTAGCATATAGACTATGATTTAGACAAGACGTTATTAAATTAGCTTTGAAATATATTGCAAAGCCACCGCCCTCTTTATTTTTCCTGTTAACATTATAACATTTTAAGAATAGAATTTCACTTTTCAATAAATTAATTTTATTATTTTAAGATGTTGGATTGGTATACCAGAACTTTAAATAATTTCTTGTTGAAGAAGTTGCAAATAATTTAGAGTTGCTTTTTTTTTTGTAAAAAA
This sequence comes from Hydra vulgaris, assembly GCF_022113875.1. NCBI lineage: Eukaryota > Metazoa > Cnidaria > Hydrozoa > Anthoathecata > Hydridae > Hydra > Hydra vulgaris. Next base: position 56,903,024 of record NC_061161.1, read on the forward strand.
TTTTGTTGACGTTTTTTAAGCAATCTTTCGTCTTTAACAATGAATATAAAGAATAGAATAGAAATGGCGAGTTTATTAATTCCTCCGAGCTGTTATTTCATTCTTGTATTAACAATTTCCTTGCTTGTCTTTAAGCTATTGTTAGATCTTTAATAATGTATACTTTCCTGTTGTAATTTTCATTTTCTCTTAGTTTTATTGATGTTGATAAAGTTTGATTGACGTTCTCTTTGTCTTTTAATTTAACTAAAATCACACCTGGATTGTTGTTGTTTGATTTTAATCAATGATTTTTTTAAATACATTTAGAATCAGTTTTATAATATTAAAACAATTTAATGATTTCTTCCTTGTCATCTTTAGTTTTATTCTCATATTCATTAGCTTGTGATTTTTGAATACCATAAATTATTATACTTTTAAATTTTCTTTTTCTTTGGTCTTGGTTGATATAGCGTTTCATATACGAACTTCTGTGTCGGCTTTCGGTTTGTTGTTTTGACTATTAGAAAACAATCTTTTTTTGTTAAAAGTAGTTTTGTGTGTATTACTTTTTTCAATTTTAATGATTCTCTTTTCTAATTCTTCATTCTTTATCATTATTAAATTAATATGATCCATCAAACTTTGATTAATTTTTTCTTGAGAAATCTTGTATTCATCAAAATCCCCTTTTTGTGAATTTAACATTGTAGCGTAATAGTACAAAAAAAATTCACGTCCGAACTCCTTGAAGTGCGGAAGTAAAATTTTTATTGTGTGTAAAGTTTTTTTTATGTCTAAAGTCTTTTAATTTACTAATTTTTTTGAATGTATTTTTTCAAAAAGCTTGAAAATGTCATTGTAACCGGGCTTAGTGATAAGACAACTTGTCTTTTTCCTGCTCTGACAAGGTTTTATGTTATTGTAATTTGTTTCTTGTTGTTTTTCGTAATCATAAAAAATGAAAAATAAATAAATTTAAAAAAACTATGTAAAAATAAATCAAAAAGTAATTAAATTGTGTTATATTATAAAGTATAAATTAAAACCATGGCCTACTTAAAATATACGGACTTACATCCCGCATTTTCGCCAAAAAAATAGAAGGCCATTTACTTAAATAGCTGCATCTAAAATATGGTTAACAAATTTTGTGTTGGATGTCATTCTAATTATTCAGGAAATCAATCGATTCCTTTATTTTCTTTTCCATCAAACAAAGATATAAAAAACAGATGGATTCAATTTGTGAACAGAACAAACTGGCGACCAACTTCCTCATCAGTAGTCTGTGTTAAACAATTTGGCAATAAACTTATAAAGAAGGGCGAACATGATAAAAGATTCCGTTTAATTAAAACCTTAAAACTAGTCCCTACTATTTATCCAGATTGTATAGAAACACCATCTTTATTACCTACAGTTTCACTAACAAGAAGATCTCCTAAAAAAAGGGTTTTTCAAGAAGATGAGTGTAAATCATTTTTAACAAATGATTCTATACGTGATTTAGAATCAATCAATGAAGCAGACAGCCCACATGGATATACCTTTTCAAAATATTTAGATTATGTTGTTTTTTATAAACTTAAATTGAACGATGAGTGTGTTCCAGAAGTTATGGAATGTATCAAAATTGATAAAGACTTGCCCGTGAAATTGCTTCTTAAAGGTTTTCCTGTATCTTTGCCACATTGGTTCAGGCATGGGAGCAATTTTAAACTTAGTAAGAAAAGCATGCTTGAAAACTTTCTTTTGTATCTTAAAGGACAAGCAGAAAATATTTGTTTTTTAGATGAACTTAAAATCATCAATTTAAAAAAAGTCAAGTCTATTCAACTGATACTATCCAATATGCTTTACTCCTACGTTCACTTCAATCGTATAAACTTCTTCTTGAACAGTTTACCTTACCTTCACTTTCCTTTTTAAACAAGATAATACAAGGTAAAACTGATTTATTGAAGGTTGCAAAATTATTGATGGAAAATAATTTTTTATCAAAGGATATTATTGTTTTATTTGATGAAATGTATTTGCAAAAGTGTGCAGAGTAAGGTGGAGGAGAATTTATTGGTATCAATGAAAAGAAAAATTTTTATAGAAGTATTGTATGTTTTATGATAAACGGCTTGAAAGAAAATATATCCAGCATTATTAAAGTTTCGCCAGTTGCCGAAATTGACAGTGATTGGTTAAAAGATGAAATTTTGAGCTGTTTAGATGTTTTTACTAAGAGTGGTTTTAGAGTCAGAGGTATTGTATGTGACAACCATGTTACTAAAGTTTCGACCTACTCAAAGTTATTGAAGTTACATGATCAATATGCTCAATAAGTTTGTTTATAAATTTTTAATCACAAAAAGTTTATCTATTTTTTGACACATGTTAAAAAATGTTCGAAATAATTTGTTAAATGGAAAAAGATTTATTTTTCCTAAATTCAATTTTTTTTTTTTTTTTAAGCCTGGTGAAATTTTCTGGAAACTGCACGATGTTTATGAAAAGGATGAAAATTTGGATTCAAATTTAAGAAAAGCTCATAGAACTTGCAATAAAGTTTTACACCCAGGCGAATTCAAACAGAATGTTTAGGTAGCGCCTAATATTTTTCATGAAACTACTATCGATGCTATAAATTCTTATTTTCTGAATTCCAAAAATGTTTCAAGTTTCTTGCATCTTTTCAACGTGTGGTGGACAATCTTCAACTCAAAAGACCAATTTTATTTTAGAAATAGATTTGGAAGAGTAGCAATTCAAGGTGATAAAAAGCCTGAGGTTTTGCGTGCAACGGCACAGTGGCTTTTAACTTGGGGAAGCTTAAATATTTCTAATCATCGCCAAATGAGTGGTGGCCGGTTTCTAGTAAGCTTTAAGGATGTTTAATATAGTGAAAGAATAATAAAAATTAAAAATTTGGTAAACGAATCAGTTAATATTATATTATAGAATATGATATCAAAGCTGATGGGACGAAACATTTAGATGAATTTTTAAATAAAATAGAAGATATTAACTTTGAAAAAATTATACTCTCTGATGAATCACGTGAAGTTGCAGTGTAAATTGCTGGGTATATTGCAAAAAAATTAGTAAAAAAGTTTAGAGAATGTTGCAAAAAATTTAGCATCTACAATAATCTTTCATTAGATTCACAAGATACACATTATTTAAATATTTTATCAAGAGGTGGAATGATACCAATAAATTCCACATTGGTTCAGGCATGGGAGCAATTTTAAGATATGATGATGGTACTAAGATAGTACCATCATCATATCTTATTGGTTACGTTTGTGACGGTTTTGCATATATTGATTGTGTTTTTGATATTATAAATAGTTCAAAACTGCAATACAGAAAAGCTGCCAAACTTGTTCTCAATATTTCAATGAAGTATGAAGCATCTTTATGTTTCACCCACTGGGTTAAGGGGCGAGATCATGTGCACCATACTATTTCCAACATATACTTTAACAACAATAGAAAAGTTATTACTGACTTGGTTCGTAAGGACAATATAGTTGCTTTTAAAAAAAGACAAAGATTCAAATATTTTTTAATACATATTTTTTATTTGTGTGAGTTTTACTTATTTCATGCTTTTTGCTTTGTTTTTCAGAGTTAATTGCTTTGAACAAATTTTAATAAGGGAACGAAAAACCGACCATGTACAGTGATCGGACTTCTGCGGTGATGGTCGGTTATCAGCAGTCGGTTATTCCGGGACGCGGTGATACATTGGCGGTGACAGCGGTTAGAGGTGTGTGGTGATTGTCGGTGATTGTCGCTTAGCGGTTTTTAGTTTTCAGACCATCACCGCAGAAGTCTGATTACCGCAAATGATCGATTTTTCGTTCCCTAATTTTAATGTATAAGTAAAAGAAAATTTGATATGTTTCACATGTAATTTATTTGGTTCAAATTTCAATTTTCTAAGTGATTTCGACTATCAAACAATTGTAATGTAGAAACTAAATATATATATATATATATATATATATATATATAGATTTATTAGGGTATGAACTTCATAGCTAAGTTCCAATTTGGGATGTTCTGTGAGTAAGACCATTAGGACGTCTCAGGGGACCTTAATAACTAGATTTATAAAAAGTTCTATTTTAAATAAATTTATAGATTTATCTAAAACAAACAATTCAAAATTGTTTTTAAAAACACTTGTAACCATTCATTAAAATTTTAATATAAAGTTTCTGGTTATAACAATATGATAAAATATTAATATACAATAATGGTTTATTAACCATAGAGTCGAGTTAATTCAAAAAAAAAAATTACAAATTTATATTTATTAACTCCTTTAAACATTTGACGCGCGTACTTTCTTTTTTCTTTTTTCTTTATTTAATTTTTTTTAAATCATTTATCTTAATAACAAATAAAAAATTTTTATATCATAGTTCTTATTTAAAGTTCCTCTCAAATCACTTTTTTCTCATATCATATCTTTACGAATCCAGTTTCTTTAAAATTTTATTTAATTATTCTTAAAAAATCTAAAAAATTGAGCACGAACCAAAGTACGTAAAGGAAACCTTCATTTATCTACTTTTTTAAAAAATTGATGCTAAATATTGGTTGTCAACTGGATTAGATATCGTTCCATTTGGAAAAGTAACAGTCAACGAAAATGAAGTACCATAAGCATTACCATAAACAGCTGTTGGAATAGCAATCAACATTTCCAGAAATATTTTTTTGTTTTTTTCTATATATATTCCTGGACTTTTAATTGATCTAAATTATAAAATTGAATAAAGTTTTATATTTTTTACATAAACAACATATATTTTAAAATACAACACATTTATTAAAAAACTATTTTTTTGATATTTTTATTTAAATATTAGGAGGCGAAAAAAATTTACTCACGGAGCGCTAAGATACATTCGCCTGTCTTGCTTCCCAAATGTCGAAACGTATAACACGCAGTGGTAAGAGCAAGTTATAGTAAAATAATAGGTTCCAGTTTCCGGTGGGACAAAGTAAGCAAATGCTTGACCACCCAGATTGTTACTAATAGAACCTCCATCGTTAAATGTTAACAAACACGAAGAGCTTGAAAACCCTGTTTTCTGTTTAAAATTTGCTTCTTGTATAAAAGCTTGAACTGGGACTCCATAGCTATACTGTCTAGAATATCTTAGCAACACAACTTTAAGTCCTAAACAACAAAAAACATAGAGGATACAAATATAAGAATTATTGAATCTCCCTTCTGTAACACTAAAACTAATCTGTTTTGAATATTTTGAAAATAAACTTTTTAAAACATTTTTTTAATACTCGTCTAAACTATAGATTTTTATTAAAAATTAAAATGGCTTAACTGAACCTTATTTTTAACTTTCAGAAGTTATAAGATTTTGATTTTTAATCAACTGCTTTTAGATTTTTATGTTTACAATGAAAAATAACATGAACTTCTAATTTTTCAACACACTCAGATTTCAATCTACAGGAAATTAAAACGACTTTTTACCCGGACCGACTGATTTTTTTATCGGCTAAAGTAATATAATGCCTAATAATAATAATTAAATAATATTCAAAACATAGCACTTCATATCGAGAGCCAAAAATATGGAATCCCTTTTAAAAAGGATTCAAAGGTATGGTAAATTATCAAGTTAGTTCAAGTTTACAACAAAAAAACAAAGTCAAACCCCAAAAAAAAAAGTCGATATAACTATATAAATTTTGTCAATATAAACTGTGCCTATGGCAGCCAATAAATGTACACTCCGTTGCGTCACCCTATCGGCACATCTAATTTCTTTTTCGGAAATAAAGCCTATATAGACACGTGTTTTTCACGATCGAGACGTAAACCAAAAGCACGTGTATATTACGGGCAGTTTTACTAGAGTTTAACACGTGATTTTTGAGGTTTTAAAGTAAAATTTAAATGTCGCATATTTTTATCAGTGGTTTCACATTCCTTACGGAAAGTTATTAAAATATAATACTACGTTTCCATAACGGTGAAACCATTAATACTTTAACTGGTATTTATGGTAAATAGTAATAGTTAATTTCACGGAATAAAAACCATTTAGGATACGTGTTATTCTTTTTGTTTTAGAAGGTTTTAAAAACGCAACAGAAACCAAGCGTAACTATTTTCTGAGTTGTGCCGGCTGGGCAAAATCTAGATAATTAGTCGAAAACTAAATTAGTTGACGTCAGTAAAGTATAACATCTCAAAAATTGGTTTAAAAAAATGGTCAAAAAAAAAGTTGACTATAATCAACTGATGAGTTTAGGTCTCAGTGAGACATCTGAAAATTACTCCCACTTGTTTGCAGATGTTGTTATTTGTCTATCAAATTATTAGCTTTTAGTATTTGAATATCTAATTGTGTGACACAAAAATTATGACCAACCAAAATAACTTAAAATTTTGAACAAATTATTCAATTTGTTTGAATTTTAATATATATTAGTATTAAAAAAATTTTAAGTATTTTTCATAAAGTTTTCTTTCTTAAGGTTTTCTTAGATCCATGAACTATATAAAGTTTTGAGATTGATTTCGATTTACTTTTTAGGATACGATCAAGTAAATTGAAATCAAACTCAAACAATTTATTTGCTTCTTTACAATCATTGTGTTGTTTTCAGTTCACTTTAAGTAAATAATTTTTAGGTGGCACTAGACCATTAAATGTTAAAATTTTTCGATTTTTTTTTTCTTCAAGTTTAAAATATAGAACTATTATAGATTTCAAAAATAAATATTTTTACTATGAATTTGCCTAATGCTATCAAAAACTTAATGGATCCAATATTCAAGGAACTTTTATCAATATATTACATAATCATAGAAAAATCCTAATGAGTCCAATAACCAAACACTTTGGGAAAAATTTCCTTTAACCAGTTTTCCTTTAACCAAGTCCTTTAACCAAATAGTTCGGGAAAAATTTTAGAATTTTTTCAGTAGTTATATATTATTAAATGAGGGTTACGCTAAAGAAACATTTCAACATCTTGCATTCTGTTGGGAAAAATATTTCCTTCTTGGGAAAAACACAAAAAGCGAATCATTCATATGGAAAAAAAGAAAGAGAAGTTACAAAACTGAGAAGGAATAAGCCGAGAGGTATAAAAAAAGGATTTTGTATTGATGACTCATATGTGTGCGGAAATTTTTAAAGATATTTAATGTTTATATTTTTTTTTTAATTTTTTTTTTCTCTGTAAACGTATTTTTCAACTTTGAACAAGTTAATATTTTAATTAATATTGTTAAATATTTTAAGCGCCAACACAAAAGTTATATATGATAGGTTAGATAAAGTAGATCTAAAAGTTAATGATTATGCAAAACATATAAAGACATTAGAAAAAGACGTATAAGAAATCAAACGAGGCTTAAACTCTCACGAACATCATTTGAAGAAAAAATTAAGACCTCAATTGCTTCTCAGGAAAAAAAACATCTGGCATCGATGAGCTAAATCATAGTTCCGACTATGTTAAAAAGTAAACTAAGAGAGATGAAGGATAGATCTCGCAGAAACAATTTAAGGGTTGACGGATTAAAAGAAAGCGAAGGTGAAACGTGGAGTGACAGTGAATTAAGTCAGTAAAGTTTTTGAAGAGCATTTGGGATTAACAAATATTAGGATTGAAAGAGCTCATAGAACTGGCCAGAGAGATATGAGCAAACCAAGAACAATTGTAGTAAAACTGTTAGATAATAAATTTGAAATTTAAAAAAAAACATCTTAATTAAAAGGTAAAAATATTTATATTAACGAAGACTTTTGCGCCGAAACTGTCACAATTAGGAAAACTCTACGGGAACAGATGAAGGTTGAACGAGCGGCTGGGAAATAAGCATTTATCTCTTACGATAAGTTGGTTATTCGGGATTGGGCTGCAAACAAAAGTAAAAACTTTTCTTTGTAACATATTTATATATTCGACAATTTTATTTTACTTTTTTTATATATTACTTTGTTTAATTATATTAATTTTTCTTATAAAAATGGAGGCCAATTTTCCACTTAATTTAAATGATGAGAATGCTAGTGATGAAAACTATTTTAATGGAAAAAATTTAGAAAGCGAGTATTATTCAATTTTTGAATCTACTCAATATCTCTGTCAGAACAAAAATACATTTTCTATTTTAAATGTAAACATTCGAAGTATTAACAAAAATTTTGAAAATCTCAAACTTTTACTGCATCAACTAAACCACGAATTTAAAATAAATTAAAATAATCATAGAAACTTGGCTTAAAACCAACGAAAAAAATTCAAACTTTGAGTTAGGTAATTATGTATCAGTTCAACAACCACGTTTTAACTATGCTGATGGTGGTATAAGTATTTTTGTCCACAAATCAATTAGCTTTATTCTCCGTCCTGAACTCAATATTAATGAAACTGATTGCGAGTCATTGTGCATAGAAATTATAAACAAAACCACCAAAAATATTGTAATTAATTCTAATTATAGACAACCAGCTGGTAATATAAGAAAATTTAAAACTTATTTAAGCAGTTTTTTAACCAAAACTAGCATAACACGGAAACATGTTTACTTGGCTGGTGATTTTAACTTAAATTTACTAAATTATGCTTCAAATATAAATTTCAACATTTTGTAGATACTCTTATAGAATATAACCTAATACCAACAATAAATAAGTCAACGAGAATAACTAAGACCTCATCGTCACTACTAGATAATATAATTACTAACAATTTTCAAAACTGCCGTTTAGGAACAGGCATAATCAAAACTGATTTAACTGATCACTTTCCAATATTCTTAATTACTGATAACATAACCCTAAATAATGTCCCTTCAAACATTACAATCTTAACACGACAGATCAATGAAAACTCATTGTATTATCACTTTGAATGTTATTTTACAATCCCATGAAGTCAATACTGCATATGAGCTATTTTTAGCGTAGTTCTGAAAACAGTATGACATAGCATTTCCTGTTAAAAAAATTGTTATAAAATCCAAGTTTCTTTTAAACCCCTGGATGACCAAGGAAATCATAAATAAAATTATCAAAAAAAATAAAAAATTTATGATAAATATTTAAGACATAAAACATATAAAAATGAAATAAACTACAAAAACTATAAAACTTATTTGAAAAAAACAAAAAACACTCAAAATTTATTATGCAAAGTTGTTGGAAAAAACTAACGGCGACACGAAAAAAACGTGGAATATAATTAAACAAATAATTGGTAAAATAAATGTGAAAAAAATAATCTCCCTGTGAATGTGAAAAATGTGAAAAAAATAATCTAAAAAAAAAATAATCACAAAAGCTTTTAATTGATGGGGAAATGATTTACGATAAAAAAAATAGCTAAAGAACTCAACTCATTTTTCTCGAAGTAGGGCCGAACTTGGCGAGTAAAATTCCGTCAAGTACCACAAAGTTTGAATCTTATATTAAATCATGTAATTCTATAATGGATGAATCTAATTTAAATCTAAGCGAAATAAGGAATGCAATCAACAGTCTTAAAAGTAATAAAAGTGCGGGCATTGACAAAATTAGTGCAAATGTTGTTAAGTCAGTCTTCGATATCATTGAACCGTCATTATTTCATATTTTTGATCTTTCATTAAAGCTAGGTGTTGTGCCGAAAAAACTCAAAGTTGCCATAACACTCCCATTTTTAAATCTGGTGACTAAACTAATATTAACAACTATAGACCTATTTCCGTTTTACCCTGCTTCTCAAAATTATTGGAACGAACTATGCACAACAGACTTTACAACTATTTGATTTTAAACAGTTTGCTGTACAGTAAAACAATTAGGATTTCAAAAAGATAATTCAACAAACCATGCTATAATCGAACTAATTAATCATGTATTGGATGCATTCAATAATGACTATTTTAAAAAATATATACTTTTCATTTATTCATAGATTTATCTTTTACTGCAATATTGTATGGGGTAGTACTAACTATGGTAAGTTGAAAAAACTTTATAGTAAGCAAAAACATGCATGCAGGATTATATTTGGTGCCCACAGAACTTTTCAATGTGAACCTCTTTTAAGGAAGCTCGGCGCCCTAAGTGTCTATAAACTTAATATACACCAAGTTCGACCATTCATGTTTAAAACTAAACTTGAACTCTCTCCTATTGTATTTCAGTTAATAACTTTATTGTTCCGAAAACTAATTCAAAACTAAATTCTGAAAAAATCCAATACCGCGGACCGTTTCTATGGAAATATTTTTCAAAATTTATCACAAAAAATAATAATCTCTTACTACAGAAAGATTTTGATTTAAAGTATCTCTTTTAAAAATAATACGCAAATAATATAAATCATCTAAAAAAATAGTTATCGACACTACTTCTCTTTTGTTGCAATTTTAATCTAATTTAATTTTTTGTTGAAAAACTTTAATACTTTTAAATTATTGTTAATCTTTGATATAATGCGTTATATTTCAACACTAATATTTATATTATGTTATTAGTTATATTGTAACTAACGTATTTAAAATTCTTGTTATGTACTTAGCTACTCTTCATTTTTTATATTAACTGACGATTTTTTTAATGTAAATTTTATGATGGGGCTAGATGATAAGACAATTTATGTCTTCTGCTTGCTCCATTTTTCTTATTTATTAACACGATTTATTTCATTGTAAATTTTAATATATGACAAAACTCTTTGCTTAAAAAAAAAAAAAAAAAAAAAAAAAACAAGAATATCTTTTTTAATACTTGAGAAATATGACTAAAATTTCCACCAATCGTTCATCTGATTACTGTGACACAATTTGACTAAAACAAGAATTTTGTAGTTTGCTGTTGTTGCGATATTGATGTTAACCAAATTGAAAATTTTATATCGACGTCAAAAACATGCTGTAAGACTAATCTATCATAAAGATAAATTTACACACGCTGAACCCTTATTTAAAGAAATAAATGTGCTTAATATTTATCAAATAATATTTACCAAATTATATTGTTTATGCTAAAATTTAAATTAGGTTAAGTACAAAACCATTTTTTAAATAATTTTTTTATAAATAACGTTAATAAATATAACACAAGAGAAAAAGGAAACTTTATTACACCTTTCAAAAAAACAAAACTTTCCCAGTTCTCAATTTCATATCGGGGTCCTTATTTATACAACAAACTAGTAACTAAAAATAAATCAATTTGCAATCTAGATAATCAAAATTCCTTGAAAAAAAAGTTAAAAAATCTGATACTGAATCTACACAGATACTCAGAATTCTTCTAAGACTATAAATTAAAATACATATATATCTACTACAAAGTGAACTGGCTCGTTTATGTGTATTATCTAAATGACTCTTACCTTTCTCAAACAATATATCAAAATTTGTTTATTACACACACAAAAAAACACTTTATTTTTTCTTATCAATTTTAGTTATTATGCTGCTTGTTATGTCTAATATTTTATACTGAGCTTATTTTGAGTTTATTTTTTATTATGAGCTTAATTTAAAGAATATAAAAATATAGTTGTACTTAATATATAATTTTATTTAACATAATCATAATATATATCAAACACATTGTATGGGCTTCGTGATAAGATCATTTCGATCTTCTTGAAGTCCGGCCTGTACTACTTAATTATAAATTTCACTATATATTTTGACTCACGAGACTTGTAAATATTACAACTTTTAATTTACGAAACTTGTAAATGTTATATGTATGGCAAATATATGAATAAAAAAAAAAAATGTTGGCTGCACACACTTTACATAAAAATTAAAAACCTTAACTTTAAATGCCGCAATTTTTTTTACTATAAATGTTATGCATATACATTACATACATATACATACATACATACATATACATACATATACATTACATACATATACATTACATACATACATATACATACATATACATTACATACATATACATTACATACATATACATACATATACATACATATACATACATATACATTACATACATATACATACATAGAATACATTACATAGAAGTGTGAAAGCATGGGCAACTGTTTTTGTTATTCCAAAGGTTTTTAATAAAATCCGGAATGTTGGTCTTTTCCATTACCTCTTTTCATAACATTGTATCTAGTTTTTAAACTTATTGAATCATACTTTTTTAACCACAAACATTAGGATGACATAAATTGACCCCATTATCCTTCAAAAAAATAAAACAATTTTTATTCATTTAGGTCATTTCTACGCACATCAATGGTTTTCAAATTATCTGTCAATCTTTTTTTTTTTGTTGTTCTTTAATTGACTTCTTTGCTTTGCAGAGTGGGTTAAAAGTGACACTTTCTAGCCAAAATCCCTAAAAAATATTTTATTAACTTTCCTTATTAGAAAAAGTTCAATACATAGAAAAACACAATATGCAGCAAAAACAATTTTAAAAACTTTAAATTCTATTACATAATTACGCAAATTATTTAAAATCTCCAGTAATTTCTAGTTGTAAAAAATTCCGTTAAATCACCCAACAAACTAACAACAAGGGTATAATTTGAATTTATAGTTTAAGTAAAGTATTCTGTTGTTGGCTTATGCAAAGGTTCAATGACACCAGAGGATAGACTTTTTTTTCTGTGATGCATCTTTTTTTCTAAATGTGCAAATTAAAGGATCAAATGCACATAAATACGGTAAAAAAGGTTTAAATTGTTTTTTTTCCAATCGCATTATTTTGTAAAATTTTCACAGAAGATCTTAAAAAACTCATTGGTGGCCTCTTTAGCCTCTTCAGAAAACATACCTAATGGTAGAGTAAATATTAATTTAATGATTTCATAGCCATGAATCAAAATCTTATGGAGTGTTTAAGTCATAGGATACCAAAGATACAGGTCTACATATAGCGAAGCAGTATCCAAACAGAACGTTTTAAGTTTTAATGAATAATATCATAATCACATGACATTGTGGCCTTAATATTATAAAGCTTTTTCATAAAATTTGCATTTATGTTCGTTATATTTGCTGAGACATCGTATAGCTGAAAAAATCTCCTAGCTGTGTTACCGCTGTTTGATATACCTGCCCCACCTACTCTTGTATGGTCTATGACAAGACCATCCTTTCCAAAATTCAGCTTGAATTTGAACCCTTTTCAGTTTAACAATACTTTTTTCTTCTTCAGTCCTAGCCTGCACTTCATAATAGGCATCTTGTAAGAGATATTGAGCATACATTCTAAAAACCTTATCCAAGCATGCAAAGTTGAAACACCATGTCTGATATTGCTATCTGAAGTTTTATTTTCAGCTATTAAAAACAGGTTGATCATTTCGGTTAGAGATGCACCACACACTGAGCAGCATAGGTAAGTTTGAATTTTTCCTTCTATCGTTGTTATATTTACAATATGTTGTATTACAACTTCCTTCATTGTACCGTCCTCCAATAAAATATACAAAGAATAATGTTTTATTTTTAATAGAAGCCATAATTGACTCATATTCTGCAAGAACTAGTTCTTTTAATTTTTTTCTATATTTAAATCTGAGAAGCCTACAGTAACTAGTTGACGATGGTTACGGATTTCTCCAAACAACCTGTTTTTTCTTATCTTTGAAACAATATAGTTCTAGAGAAACAAAGAAAGTTATAAAAAGCGATTCAACAGTATCAAGTTCACTCGTTTCATCTGACTGTTGTTTATAAACAGATTACCCTGTTGCACCATCAAAGCCAGCTTTGTGTATTCTTATTAGTCTAGTACAATCTTTAAGCTCAGGCGAACTTAACAAGGACACTATAAACTTAACATAATCTTGATGTAGTATAAAAAAAGAAGATCTTGTAATAGGACCTCTGCAGAGTAGTTACTGGCCTTAATGTTTTCAGGTTAGCATTTATTTTTAGCCTCTTTTACAAAATGATATGATGGGTATAGAGAGTTAAATTAAAGAACATTATTTCTTAAATGCTGATAAGTTACTTTGGATAAATTAGCATCTAAGATTGTTCTGACTGCTAAGGACTGTTCTGACGTAAGTGATCCTGTCGATAATTCTTTGTTGCATACTTTTTTAACACCTTTTGCTTCTATAAAACTTTTATCTTTTTTCAAACTTTTAGTCGCTGCATATAAAAGTTCGTTCGAATTGTATTTTTCCAAAGGCTCGGAAACTACGCGATCTTTCGTTCGTACAGACGCATCTTTAAACAAAACTGAAGGGCGTCCAACTTAAATTATAACAATAACTTTACTATCATAATAACAATATAAATAAATTGTATAAACAATAATAAATTATTATATAATAATTTCTATGTTAATATATAATAACTTCGTCTTACCAAATTTTGTTTTATTTTTCAAATACTCGTTATATGTGATTTTTCCCATTTTTTTTTGGCTTGAAAAATGAATTTTAAAATAATTGAAAAACTATTATTAGATTCTTCAAAATTGCTTTTAAAATTAAATCTTAAAATATTTGCACGTATACCATCATTTTGTAGCAAATTATTTCCCATTATATAATTCATAAGACGTCTTCTATGAATCGTCTTTTAAATGACCGCCTATCAATTTAATGATTTTTAGTTATTTTCTTAATCAGTAAATTAAAATATTTTGTAATAAGCTAACTAAAGCTTTTTATGGGTTTTTTTATACCAGTCGTAGCTAAGTAGTTCACTGTCTATCCTTTATTTCTTCTTGGTTGTTGTCGCGTTTTTATCTAACTCATATATTTTTATTATTTTCGAAAATTTTGAAACAAATAATAAATAAATAATAATGGTAATGTCTCAAACCTGTAGAAGGTAAAAGTTATAATTTTGTATTTAATTTAGTTTTTATTACTTTAAAATGATAGCATAAAAAATGACAAATAATGGTTTCTTGTTAAAATTTTATATATATAGTGCAAACAAAATAATATTTTATCTTATTTAAATATTAACATAATTATATATAAGTTATTTATATGGTAAAGAAATAAACTTAAAGTTCTTTAAAATAAGAAATCAGTTTTAAAAAAATGTAAAACAAGAAAACTCACGCACTTTTTTTTTATTTTTTTTTTGTGTGTGTGTGTGTGTGTGTGTAATGTTTTTAAGGTGATGTTTAAATAACAAATTAGTGATATTTTATTGTAAAAATATTTCTACGAAAATATAATTTCTAGCTTATTAATATGTTGAAAAATTCTTGCCATTTTATAAACTTCCAAATTTTTTTGCTTGGTTTTATCATACTTTGACCTATTGTTGTTGTTTTTTATTTTAACTATTTATTTTAGTTTTCTTAGTAGTAAATTTGTTTGATAATCAATTTTCCATTTACAAAAGTTAAACATTAAGTTTCAGCAAAGAGGCGAATGTAATTAAAGTAAGGAATTTAAAGAAATTTGGAAAAATAACTTACCTCTTTCACAAAAGGTTCCATCAAAATTTGAAGAAAGACATTTGCATGTGCTGCTATCGTCATTATAGTTTGGTACACATGTTGAATTGTTCAAACATAAATCTTTTTCACAACCTGCGTTCTATGAAAAAAGTACTTTATTTATAAGGTTTAAGTTTAAAACTAAAAGGCAGCACAAAAAATGATTTTCGTTTATTCTGCAACAAACAGGGTTTAATGAGATCAGCCTTAGATTTATATATATATATATATATATATATATATATATATATATATATATATATATATATATATATATATATATATATATATATATATATATATATATATATATATATATATATATATATATATATATATATATATATGTGGGTGTGTGTGTGTGATCATCAGATCTTCAATTATGGAAAAGTACTTTGTATCACAAGGAGATGTTCGAATTTTTCGTTTGATTGTGTTGTATACAAGATGAACCAATTCAATTTGCATGTCTTTGTCTAGGTTATATACATATACTTCATTGTATTTAATCTTTCGATAATGCTCATCCATATATCATCCATAACAAAGCTGAAAATTCCACAAATTTTAGAAAGTTTCCGTTATCAGAAGTGTTCAGTTTCAGTGTGTTACACAAAAGGCAAGGTGATGCATATCAAGAAATATAACTAAAGTTATCAATCGTTTCAAGATTTGCTGCCAATACTGATCTTTTTTTTTAAAAAAAAAGACAAATGTTTGGCATAAATTGTTTTATTGTGTCGCAGTTGCGGCTAAAACTCTTTTCTTGACTAAAAATTCTCTAAGTGCTTACTGCTTATCTCCTGACAGAATTGCTGACAAGTTTTTCCTATCATGTGAACCATTTGAAGAAAGGGAAGCTGTTTTGCTAGTGGTAAACAGCTTGCAGCAGAAGCAATACACAGAATCATTACTTACAGAGTACCACAGTAAATATCCGCGAACTTTAACTCGATTGACAACCTAAGGGTTGCGATAGTTTTTTGAAAATTTTCTTTGCATACTCTTATTAGAAAAGTTCATGTTCTATCAAAAGTCGTCGCATTTCACCTTCATAAATGACACATGTAGCTGGATTGCCATAATTAACATAACAACCAAAAATTTATCAATTTCTTTCTTTTTAGATTCTTTGTGGGTATTATATTATGTAATTCAAAATCTTCTGATACTGTCAACTTATCGGCTTTTCATTCTGAATTAACACGCTGTTTCAACTGAATTAACACGTCAGTAAAAACAATTTTTATAATAAATTTTATAAAGTTCGTAGTTTCATTTGAAGTAATTTAAAAAACTTTAACTATTTTTTAAACCTTCGAAATTTAATTCAAAAGAGATTTGAAAAATACTTTAGCAATGTTTTCAATGTTTATTTTTTATTTAGCTTTTAGTGCTCAAACTAGATTTTAGTACTCTTAGAACTTGCCGCTCGAGGCGGCCGTCTACTTTGCCTCGTAGTTAAACAGGTGCTGAGGATGGATGATAAAGCACGGTTAGCACGGTTCTTTGTAATGCGCCAATAAAAACACTTGTAGAACTTGAATCACTCAATATAATTTAATAAAAATTGATGCAAGTGTAGCCAATAGTCACACCAAACTCTGGACAAAATTTCAGCCTGATTGAATGACTGGTATAGGATTTATTGCAGTTTTAATTGAGGTTTTGTCAGTTTTTTGCTACTTATACCACAAAGCGTTGCCGATTACTTTAAAATTTAGTTACTATTTTTAAAATAACGGTTACATGAGTGCTCTACTATGTAATACCAACAATTTTTGTTAAAGTTATTTTATCGGTACATGTACAGTTTTCATTATATAGACCAAAATAGTGATTTGTTACTTAGCCTCCCCGGCGTTGACGGCCATGTATATACCAACATTTCCTAAAATATAAACTGATGCCAAAAAAAAAGCTAAAAAAAAAATGCAAAACCTGGTCAAAGGGCTACCAGTTAGTAAAACAGTAAAAAGTAGATCTCCTAAAATGTTTTGTATTGACCTCCTTAAATACATTTACTTTTAAAATAAAGTGAAAACTATTTAAACCCTATTTTTTACATTGTATTACCATCAAATATCTAATAACATTTTAAGAAATGTTTTTTTGATTTTCTCTGCCAAAAGATTTTTTTTTTTTTTTTTTTTTTTTTTTTTTTTTGTCTTTTATCAAAGCTTTACAAATACGTGATCATAAATATAAACTAGTTCGTTTACATTGTATAAAAAAAATACCGTACATATAATAAGAAAACTTTTTTTAATACAAATAATAATATATATATAAAAAAGTAACACTGTTAAAAGACGCGGGAAACTTGCAGAAGACCATTTTGGTCTTGTCATCAAGAAACCGCTTTTAGTTGCGATATTTTGTATACTTAATTTATTAAGAAATTTCAGTTTGTCAAAGTCTCATGGTGGCATAAGAGTCACACATAAAAAGCTACTAGATAATCAAAAACAAAAAACGGAAAAGAGCTGTATTTGATACACATAAATATATAGTTACATGGTTTGTTATACTTAGTATATTGACATGTACGAAATATAAATAAAATCTAACATTTACTTTGCTTTAAAGTGGATTTTTTAGGGGTTTTTAGTTATTTGTTTTAATATACGTTTGTAAAATTGTTTAAGTTTAGAACAAGTTTTTTTAAAAGTGTTTTCAGAGAATTATGGTTAAGTAGTTTTGTAATTATAGTATTTTTAGCTATTAGTTTGTTGTAGAGGTAAGGGCCGCGATACGAGATGGAGAAACGTGATAGTTTTGTTTTTTTATATGGTACTTTAAAATTTCCTATTCCTCGAGTTTCATATTTATTTCTATTGCATTTAAAAAATTCTTCTGAAAAATGTAATGGGACAAGTCCGAGTTTATATTTGAGCATGAATATCAAATTTTGGTAAATGTTAATTTTGTAGACATTTAGTGCATTTAGAAGCCTTTAGCAAAGGTTCGGCATGAGTAAATTTATCTTTATTAAATACTATTCTTGCAGCATGTTTTTGATGTCGATAAAGTACCACTAGGTTGGATCTATGGGTACTTGCCCATGCTATATTACCATACGTATAATAGGTTTGAATGAAGGAGAAATAAAGTAGCTTTAAATTTTTTTGGGGTAGCATCGGTCTAGCTTTGTAAAGCATGCAAATGTTGTTTCTTATTTTGGTATTTAATAAGTTTATGTGAGTTTTCCATGAAATATTCTCATCGATAAGTATTCCTAAAAATTTTGTTGCTTTGGTTCTTTCGATAAATTTATTTTCTATTTTTAGAGACGGTAATGGAATTGGTATAGATTTTTTCCTTTGATTGGTGTGAAATAGAATGTAGTTGTAAACTTATTTTATTCATTAGTAATTTTAAAACTTATTTTATTCATTTAGTAAACTTATTTTATTCATCTACTTCTATCTGCGATAGAAGTAGATGAATAAAATAAGTTTGTATCATCTGCAAACAATATGGCATCAAGTTTTTTTGAGACTTTTGGAAGATCATTGATGTATAGCAAGAAGAGTAGGGGAGCTAGAATGGAACCTTGGGGAACTCCGCATTTTATTTTAAGTAATTTTGAATGGGTATTTTTATCCATAATAACACATTGCTGTCTGTTTATAAGAAAGCTCTCAAACCAATGTAAAGCAACATTTTTAATGCCATATTTTTCCATTTTTTTAAGTAGTATAGCATGATCAACAGTATCGAATGCTTTCGATAGATCAATAAAGATTCCTAGAACAAATTTGTTATTATCAAAAGAGTCATTTATTTTATTTACAAGATCTATAATCGCATGTTCGGTTGAATGTTGTTTTTGAAATCCGAATTGTTTTTTATTCAAAATATTGTTAATAATATTATGTTAATAATATTGTTAATAAAATATATGTTAATAATTCAAAATATTGTTAATAATTAGATTATTAATAAATAGCTCAATTTGCCCTTTTAATACAAATACTCTATAATACTACTTTTAAAGATAGTGAAAATATTCATTATACGCCGTAAAATATGAATATCACCAGGCTAATTTCTAATAACTCAAATGATGTTCTTTGAAGATGCTTACTGTTTAGATCAATTATGCAGCGCAACAATCTTTTTTTGTACTCTGGATAATTATCATATTGCTTATACATCGACCAATGTTGATAAAAATCTTGATGAGAAGTTTCGACAGTTTGTTCAATGTAGGCCCCCAAGGGGCCTATATTGAACAAACTTTGTGACTGATGAAATCCTTGATGTGGTAGAAGACGGTGTAATGTTTGGGTGTTACGCTTGCATCAGTTATCATTAGGTAACACCTTTTGAAGTTTTCAATTTTTTCAGCTAAATCCGGCTGAAGGATGTATCCAAAGCAACCCTTGAAAACTAAATTGATCCAGGTTTGTCTCAGCAAGTAGCTGCAGCATATCCACATTTTTAAGAAGCTTCCTGCATTTATTTCCCTCAAACTGGCGCCCGGAATACGGGCTCAGTTGAATGTAGAGGGCGGCTGGCCACCTCACAGCTTCTATCTAAGCAATTTTAAGGATCTTTTTTTTTTCAGTTTTAAGGTTGGCAACTCCTAAGAGGAGATGCAATTCCATTGGTGGAATTATTTCCAAAAGCAGAACATTGATAGACCCGCAGATGATTGGCTTTCGAATGACATTGTTAAGCAGCTTTGCATTAGCAACAAGCCCTCTAGATTGCTGAAAAGACACAAGGCTTGAATTAATTGAGCCCAGTGTTTGCAAGTTTCCAGATTTGGCAAGACAATTGGATTTGGCGTCACACCAGGTGCACGGATGCGTACTTGAATAAATTTGAAGACCACAATTTATACTTGCAACTTTCATATTACAAGCCAAAATTAGTTTAACTCCATTTGCATTAATCAGTGACCAGATTTGCTCAATGTTGAAGTGTGTTTATGGCAAATCTTTCGAAATCTTAACAATAATTTGTCTCTTGACTCCAGTGTCTTTAACAGTTCTTTGAGTGAGAGGTTATTGTTGGTTCGGTAAGCTGGTTTCATCCCTTAACGTAGTATCAACAATTATTAGGCAAAATTTAAGAAAATCTTTCAACTCCGAGCTTAACAAAATAGCCACCAGAAATTTTGCGGGACTGAATAACATGATTCACAAGACTTGATAAATCATTGCAGTGAGCAACAGCATGATTTGTACAAGAATCTGTGATTTTTTTTGTCTGTGATTTTTAAGTCGCTGCAAGTGAAAAAATCGCTCATTTGTTAACCTAGTCTTAAAAAATTCATGTAGAAATTTCGCCCTACCATCTTGCTGCTTGATGTTTTGTTTATAGTTCTAACAAGTTTCTTTAATCCGTTGTTTAACAGGCCCGTATTTAATTGCACATTTACAAGCGCTAGAGTGGTCAATTTCGGAGCACTTGATGGTATCTGCGCACTACTTTGATCTAAAACCAAAACACGCATATTTTATAGTTACAATAAACTTTGTTTAGTAAGTTTGTAAAAAACTTTCAACCTATTCATTTTTAAAGAAATTAGAAACTTGTCAAAAATATACTTCTTGAAATCTATCTAGTGTTATTTTTTAATATAGTCAAGACTTTATTTCAATATACATATTAAAACTATTTAAGAATAAATATTTACCTGGGGTAACTGTAAGTTGAGGCTCGCCTGATGCTTTAACCAGTAGAATAGTTCCTTCCGGAGATAATTCTTTATTGGAAATAACTCGAGATGCAATTTGTTCGGATGATTTGACATCTTTTGCTGCTAAAGATCGAATGTTTTCCCTTAATATTATTTGAGAATATTGGTGGGGCAAACCTTTTCCTAAAGTGCTGAGGCATTTGCTGCAACACACCTTTGGTGTTTTCAATAATGGTTTGCTCTATAAGAGGATATTTTTCTTGCAGCTTTGAACGACCAATTCAGCATATTAGGTAACAACACATCGTGCCTCTTGTTTCAGGTCTCACTTGTATTGAATTAAAATCAAACAAAGGAGGGAGTGCAACTTCCTTCCCCTCTTGTTTCTTGCGCAAAGTAACTCTACACGATTCGCAGAATCCTTTTGGTACCCGAGTATCACTGATATTGATCTTGGTCTTGTACAGTTGGCATATTCGATCTGCTTGAAAAGTAGTAAGCTGTTTTAAACATTTTTTCAGACAGAGCAAGCACACAAACTTTCGATTTTTATCATGATTCTTTGCTTGATTTGGCATCATGGCAATTCACTAAATTTGACTTCACTAAATCAAACTCGGTTTTTTACAAAATTTGACCTAAATTTATATTTGATAACAATCTACTTAACATAGTAACACATTAATAATTAAGAACTATTAAAATAAAGGAAATATTTACTTGATTTAATTGAGGTAATATTAAATTAAAAAGAAATAATTTTTAAATAGTTCTTTTCTTACCGGGAAACAATTTTTTAAACTATTTACTAGTAAGGAAATTACATTATTGATAATTGTCACACTTATTAAACTAATTACACTTGCCACACGGGTTGTTTTATTTCAAAACAACCCTTCAACCTAATTAGTTATTCAGTAAGAGTAATTTTCGTCCGACTGGCCCTCCAAACTTTGTATTGGTCAGATATCCTAGTTGACTCATCTTAATTTTTTTAGTCAATTATCTTTCTCAATATAAAAAATATTTTGTTTTTTCACAGTTGTTCTGTTTTCAGACAAATAAATATTATTTTCTATGTAGGTATCCCTAGAAATCCTTCTTAACTTTTTTTTTTTTAACTTTTTTGCATTCTAGCAGTTTATACCTTTGAAATGTTGGTATATTCACGCTATGTATACATGGCCGTCAAGGAAGCCACGGCCTGCCCACTTTTTTTTTTGCGAGGACCTTTTGTTTTAGAAATATAGACAATTATTTTAGAAACTATGGATTTTATTTTAGAAATTGAGGGATTGACCCCCTCCACTTTGAAGGCCGTGTCAACGCCATTGGCATAAGCCAATTCAAATCACGCTTTAAGTAGCAAATCACTATTTTGGTCTAAAAAATGAAAACTGTACATGTACCGATAAAATAATTGTAACAAAAATTGTTGGTATTACATAGTAGAACACTCATGTAACCGTTATTTTAAAAATAGTGACCGAATTTCAAAGTAATCGGTAACGCTTTGAGGTATAAGTAGCAAACAACTGACAAAACCTGTGTGTACTTTATTACTAACTATATATATATATATATATATATATATATATATATATATATATATATATATATATATATATATATATATATATATATATATATATATATATATAGGTATTGCGGTTTATCCTCCTCCAGCTTATTGCCATATAGAGGCCACATTACCGAGGTACCGCAAAGACAGGTTCGGCTCCCCAAGGAGCGTCATAACCCGCTCTAAGGACCAAGAGTAAAGTGAGTTTAGGAAGAACGAAGATATGTTAGAGTGAAAGACAGAAGAAGTTGTGTTAGAAAGATAGCATAGAGAAAGCGGACAGGATTGCACCCGATGTTAGGACGTGCAATAAGTTGAAACAGGGAATAAAAACACAAATACTAAAAAGAAGTTTAGATGTGTTTTTTTCCGTATATATATATATATATATATATATATATATATATATATATATATATATATATATATATATATATATATATATATATATATATATATATATATATATATATATATATTATATTTATATTTATATATATATATATATATATATATATATATATATATATATATTTATATTATATATATATATATATATATATATATATATATATATATATATATATGTATATATATATATATATATATATATATATATATATATATATATATATATATATATATATATATATATATATATATATATATATATATATATATATATATATATATATATAACCTGTATCTTGTCCATGAAAGTTGCTTTTCATTTATGCAATTTGTTGAGCATCGGCTCAAGTGGGAATTACGAGAATTAATCCTATTGGTTTTTGTTTGACAAGTTTATTTTTTATTATTTGATTATGTTTCTTTTGATATCGGCATACATCTACAATATCATTTGGGACAATACCAATAGTTTTAAAAAACTAGCTCTTTGTTCTTCAAGTCTTGAAGTTCCAAAATAACTAAATTTGAAAAACCTGTATGTAAATGCAAAAAGGAAAGAAAAAAACTTGTAAAACTTTGGAATTATTGTTTAAAAATTAATTGATAATATATTATCAATTAATTTTTAAACAATAAAATTAATTGATAATATATTATCAATTAATTTTTAAACAATAATTCCAAAGTTTTACAAGTTTTTTATTTCCTTTTTGCATTTACATACAGGTTTTTCAAATTTAGTTATTTTGGAACTTCAAGACTTGAAGAACAAAGAGCCAGTTTTTTAAAACTATTGGTATTGTCCAAAATGATATTGTAGATGTATGCCGATATCAAAAGAAACATATTCAAATAATAAAAAATAAACTTGTCAAACAAAAACCAATAGGATTAATTCTGGTAATTCCCACTTTGGCCGATGCGCAACAAATTGCATAAATGAAAAGCAACTTTCATGGACAAGACGCGTATTCAGGAGTTTAAACTAGTGAGGATTGAACTCAAGCAGAACTAATTAAATTTAACAAATTAGCTGCTAAAAAAAAGAGAAGAAATGAAGATCTATAGAAAAAATTATTAGAAACGCCCTTTCGGTGGATCATCCATCAACAATCTGGTACTGTTAGATGTATCGATAATGTTAAATCTAGTAACAAAAAGAAATGTATATGGATCTCATAAGAACATTTTAAAACTAACACAGCCAAATAAAACAACTCCAATACCCAAACACCAACCGTATTCACCGCTTTTGAAACATAAACATTCTAATCGCGAATCAATTTTAACACACTTAATGTCAAACATATGAAACAAAAAAACCCAAATTTTTAGGCAAGTATCCTTTTGCTTTTTTGCTTCCTTAACAGCACAAAGATAGACTAGTTAATAACTAGAATTAAAGTTAAATCAATATAATAAAAAACAGATAATATTTTTTGCTAAGAGGTGATTCATTAAAATATCTGACAACAAACTAGCAGGCTATCAAGTTCAATAAAAAATAGAGATGGACGAGCAGGTGACGTGGTATATACATAATGGAAACTATGGAAGCAACTATTCAACAACTTAACTCAGCAAACATTGAAAAAGTATGGCTTATCATAAATCTAGGATATGAATCTATCATTTTTGGATGCATTTATTGACTACACCACAATAACGATACTTTTCCGGAACAAATAACCTACTCAATAAAAGTAGCTAAAGACAGTTTAACATTTTTAGGTTGTTTAGTAATGTATTGAGATTTTAATTTTAGCCATAAAAACAATAATGAAATTGAAATTGGTGGTGGAAGAGCTATTACAGCCTACGTAGAGAAGGAAAACAAACTGACCTAAAACTTCAGAAATGTTTGACTGAAAGTCATCTCACTCAAGTGGTAACCTTCTCAACATATCGCAACTCCGTGGTTTATTTTTTCTTATATGTTAAGTCATAACTCCAGTACATTTTTATTTTAGATTAATCATATGTAATAATGTACTGGAATAGAAATTTTAAATTTCGACAGGATCCGGATTTGCCGGAATGTGTTTAAAAAATTCCCACTGGATTTTTCTGAATAAGAATTATATTTATGTTATTTTTTACCTTTAAGATTAAAATATATACTTGTAACCTATAATCAGGGCTTTGCCAAAGGGTGAGTCACTCAAGTAAATTGCTTGGGGGCCCAGCTTCCAAGAGGCCCCCTACAGTGGCTGACCAAAGAAATTTTACACAATAAACGTCCGGTTTTTTTTTCTTTTTTTTTTTCCCATTCTTTGTCATTACGCCTCAAAGCAAACAAGTTACTTTGCACACATATATTGTACAAAATGTTTAATGCCACCAACAATAGAGCGAGTATCATAGTCAATAAAAATAACTTTACTCTGGAAAAGCTTTTGCTTAAATCTTTTTTATAAGGTGATCATGAATTTTGCGGAAAAAGTTGTCACATGATCAAATTTAGTGCAAAACAAACTTTAAAAATGGCCTCTTTGGAAGAGATTCTTTTACAGACAATTTGCTTGATTGTACAACTTAATTAAACTTACAAACTAATAATGATAATTTATCTAATTCCTCTAGCTCAACGCAAGAAAAATTTAACAATAGCATGCAATTATTTGTTACTGGTAATTGTGCTGACAGTGGCAGCATTTTGGAAGACAGTTGAATTGGTGATAGTTATAATACTTTGGTAAGTTAGTTTTTGATAATTCTTTGGTAAGTTATTTTGCCAATAAAAAAAGAATTCAATGCAATGTTATATAAACGACATCTATATAACAGGGTCTAAACAAAGATTTGCATAATTACACGTCTTATTCACTACTTCTACAAGGACCATTAGCACTGACATGATTTAAAAATGTGATTTTAAAACTGAAAATTTTTCCTTTACTTAGCTGGAAAGGCTTGTTGGTCACATTCCCTTTCCACAGGATATGTCAAAAAGTAATGGAAATTACTTATTTCTAATGTCTGCTTTAAAATGAACAAAACAAAACGGATAATCTCTTTCGTAAAATTGAATTGTATTTAGCCCAGCAAAAACAGCAGTATTTTGTTTTCCGTGTTGATTATTCTTTTCACATTAAAATCAAGTTCTACACTTCACTTAACCCCTTGCAATTATTGGATAATGAGGATAAGGAAAGAAGTCGAAGAATTTAATCAGTTGCATTGCTGAGCATGAACACTCAAACAACCATAGACAGTGCTACATTTAATGGCGTAAATTGGAACTTCAAATAAAAACCAATAAGTCAATTAAAGATTTTGTAAACTCCCAAATCCTTAATAAAGCAGCCATCTGGAAAAAAATCCTAGAATAATTCTTGGATGCAATTTGGTTTTTTGGTGAACGTTGATTAGCTTTTCGTGGAAAACCTAACCTAATTAGAAATTCTCAGCATGAAATTGCTGGAACTGATATTGCATTATGACCCAATTTTAAAGAAACATGTAATAAAAGTTAATCAAAGGAAATGGGTCAATGGCTTCAGGCGCATTACCTGTCAAATTTTTGTCAAAAGACTTGTTTTTTTATGAAACATGAAACGATATAAACCTTACAATCTAAACCTTATTTACGATTTAAACCTTTGCTTTTATTTAAAATTATCAGCCAAAATTGCTCTCAAGTTGATTAAAGAAACATCAACAAAACTTGGCGGAACATGAGAAATTTTAAAAAATATACTTCTATTATAGAAGGAGATACAATAAATCCTTTTAATCTTTCTCCTCCTTTATCAATAAAAGCAAATATAATTCTTCAATGTCTTTGTGCAGCTAAGATTTGCAGATGAATTATCGAAAAATACAAGTTTGAGATGTATTATTTAATTATGGTTGATGCCACTCCTAATGTGAGTCGTACTGAACGAAATATGTTTGTTATTCGATATGTACATAAAGAAGAACCTGGCGATTTTTGATGTTTGCAGAAAATGGAAAAAGACTGGATCTGATGTTGCAGGATTAATTCGGGAAACTTTAAAAAATTTTAAATTTTATTTCGGCCAAGGTTATAACAATAAGGCCAACATGTGATAATAATACAATGACGTTTATATATATATATATATATATATATATATATATATATATATATATATATATATATATATATATATATATATATATATATATATATATATATATATATATGTATATATATATATATATATATGTATATATATTTATATATATATACATGTATATATATATATATATATATATATATATATATATATATATATATATATATATATATATATATATATATATATATATATATATTTCCAAGGAATCCTCCAAAGATATATATATATATATATATATATATATATATATATATATATATTATACATATATATGTATATATATATATATATATATATATATATATATATATATATATATATATATATATATATATATATATATATATATTTCCAAGCAATCCTCCAAAGGAGGAACTTGTTATCTATATTCTCCCCCTGTTGTTTTTTATATATAAATATATATATATATATATATATATATATATATATATATATATATATATATATATATATATATATATATATATATATATATATATATATATATATATATATATATATATATAATATATATATATATATATATATATATATATATATATATTTCCAAGCAATCCTCCAAAGGAGGAACTTGTTATCTATATTCTCCCCCTGTTGTTTTATATATATATATATATATATATATATATATATATATATATATATATATATATATATATATATATATATATATATATATATATATATATAAATATATATATATATATATATTTAATTATTTATTTATTTATATCTAAACTCATTTCATTAGTTTGATTCTTTTTTATTTAAATATAATATTTTTTTTAGTTTTTTTTTTTTAGTTTTATGTATTGAAAACTTTAACCTGCATAATATCTATTTTTAAGATTATTTCTTTATTTTCTATTTTTCCATTTAAGTTAAATTTACAATATTTACTGTAATAGGCATTTCATCTTTTTTAACTACTTCAAGTTTAAGTAACATTCAAAATAAAACTATTTTCAAAGGCAGGTAACATTTTCGATGAAAAAAGAGCTAGCTTGTTGCATAAACTAAAGAGCAACTCTTATTTTTTCACCACAATATTCCTAAACTTCCAGAAATTTTTACATAATTGGTTATTGTAAATATTAACATTGTGTTTGTTTAGAAGTTTGTATTTTTTACTCAAGTTTACTTATAGTTTGTTGAAGTTTGTATTTTTTGCCTAAGTTTACCTTAAATTAATTGCTCTGTATGACAATGATTTTTTATTTTAATTTACAAATTCTGGATCACATAAAAAAAAATTAAGCTAAAAAATAAACTCCAGCATTCCTGTCTAAAACATTGTATTTCCGATCGGAATGTACTAAAATCACAAATAATAGTAGGGACAGAATTCCCTAATCATATGACGCATTTATGCAATATAGAAAAACAAAATTTTTAATGACTAAATTTTTGTTAATTTTTTAAAAAGATTTATCTTTTACATATTTCGTTATATTATTTATTAATTGTTCTAAAGATATATAATTTGTTTACGTTGTTTGATATATCTTTATTTTGTGCATAATAATTTTAATTATTTAACTTAAGTTTAAGACAAAGCTGTTGTATTAATCTATTTTACCATTAACTAAAACCTATTTAAATAATTGGTTTAGAATTGATCTACCATGATTTGTATTATGGGTCACTGCATTTTTAAATAAATAGATATAAAATGCGTACCAGATCTTAACCGCCTAACTCGAAAATTTTTTTTTTTTTTTATTGCGGTGGCAAGAAAAAATGCCACATTGAGCAGTGTAATTGCTAATAATAAATGCCGCAACTTGTTACGTTTTTTGAATAAACCCATCGGTAAACGAAGAAAAGAGCAAAGAGAAAAAAATAATTTTTGGATTATAAAATTGAAAGTAATGTCTTAGATTTAGAAATAACCGAAAGTAACTTGCGAATATGTGAGGTAGATCATCATTCACATTTAGGATCAAATAAAAACGGTCATCACATTTTTACATATATTTACAACTACAATTTATTTGTAGCAACTGCAGTGGAATTTTAGCCAAAAAATACATAAAATAAAAAACCACTTTGACAATACTGACTGGTCAAAAATACTTGAAATTTTTAACCAGGGGTGTGGAGTCGTAAAAACAAACTACCGACTCCGACTCCCGTTGTTGAAATATTATGAGCATGACTCCAACTCCGACTCCAACTCCAACTCCGAATCTGACTTCAAAGCAAAATTTCTGAAAAGCTCTCTGAATTTTTTAAAAAATATTACACAATAAGTTAAAAAATTTTTTTTGCCAAATTTATCAAAATTTGTTTGAGGTTTAGTATAAATACAAGGTTAATTGAATATTTTGTACATGCACGTGCAATACCGAGAAGTTTTACTATTGGAGTCGCGCTAAAAATGTCGCGACTCCGAAACTTCACAACCCTGGTTTTTAAAACTAACAAGTTCACGTTAGCGCATTAACACAACATATTAACATAAAAAGTGGTCCGAACATTATAAAATTGCTTGCAAATTCATAATGTTTGGACCGTTTACTAATCAAATAAAAGTAAAAAAAGTATTATAGTCTAAAAAAGTCAATCGGGAATATTAAAGGCAAAAAAAGTTTTATGGATAAAGAGTAGAAATGTAAAATTCTAGTATCAAGAACTTGAGATGAAATAGAAAAATATTGAAAACACGACAAAAAGGCTACTAAAAACGCAACTGTTGAATATGAGACCAAAATAGCATAAAATGCAAAAAAGAATCTAAAAATAGCTTATCAATATATGAATAATAAAACTCAAATTAAAGATTATATATGAGTTCTCGAGAACAAAATCGTTACTACCAACTCATCTAAGATAACAAACTAAATAATTTTTTTAGCAGAGTTTTTAAGAAAAAAAGTGAGAGAGTCTTTAAAAAAACAGTATCAACAGTGTTCTCCAAATGAAATTAATTTAAATGAAGACGACGGTGATTACGTCACATCGTCGTTTTGGAAACCTTATTTTTCTTATTTAAGACGCAAGAACACGTTACATTGAAGTTTTAATATTTGTTTGTTTTTATACGTTTATATATATATATATATATATATATATATATATATATATATATATATATATATATATATATATATATATATATATATATATATATATATATATATATATATGTATATATATATATATATATATATATATATAATATATATATATATATATATATATATATATATATATATATATATATATATATATATATATATATATATATATATATATATATATATATATATATATATATATATATATATATATATATATATATATATATATATATATATATATATATATATATATATATATATATATTTAGGGAAAAGCGGGGCAACATGGCGAACGTTTTGAAAGCCCTAAGTTATTGAAAAACTATAAGTCGTGAAGCCATAATACTTTCTCAGTATGTTTATGCTTTTAATTTTTTTCATTGCCTGCATGAATTTTCAGTTTGCAAATATAACAACTTGAAATAAATATTAAAATAAAAAGTTCATAAATTTGTCATCTGGTCACCTGACCGGGGCAAGATGACTTGTTATGCAATTTTTACCTCCAATTTTATAAAATTTTAAAAACTGCTAATAATTCTAATTAAAGTAACAAAAAATAAACACAAATTGCAAAAACTACTTCTAAAGAAGTTAAACTTGAAGGACACCAACCATTATGAGAAACCGAAAGTGAGGAATTTTTTTTTAAGCGCAAAAAGTAAACTTATTTGTATAAAATGGCGTTAATAATATTTCAAAAAACCAATTGGTGTTTTAAAATACAAGATGAAAAGACAGTTTCGTTTTCACCCAAGTTTAAAATTTTTTGTTGAGTTGTTATATGAAAACCCATCTTGCCCCATTCGCTATGTTGCCCCGCTTTCCCCTATATATATATATATATATATATATATATATATATATATATATATATATATATATATATATATATATATATATATATATATATATATATATATATATATATATATTTTGTTTGTTTGTTTGTTTGTTTACATTTGACGTAATATATAAATTACATATTTTTTTCAAATACAAACAAGGCTTCTAAAAGAAGATCACAATGATCTTATCGTTAGAAGCCTTTTACAAAAGAGAGTACGTAACATATTATAAAAAAATCCTTTTTACAATAAAAGTACGTAAAAAATCATATAAAAACAATAAATCGTATTTACATAAATGAAAATAAATTGTAAACAAGTATAAAACAAAATTTGAACATACATGACAATAACTTGAACATACATGACAATAAAAATTATTATTATTTTGTTTTTTATCACAAAATAAATTAAAAATATTCTAAAATATTTTCAATAGAAAGAATGTGGTCTTTTAATTTATTTTTAAAAACAGGATAAGTTAGTGGTAAATCAAAGTTAGGCAAAATAATTTTGTTCCAGAGATGAGCTGCACGATAAGTGATACAAAATTGATAGAATTTTGTTTGACAGAATGGTTCATTTAAATAATTATTATTCCTCATGTTAATGGTTTCAAAATAAAAAGATCTTTAAAAATCAAAGGAGATAAATCATGCTTCCACATATAGACAAAAGATAAATTTTTATATACGTTTAGTTTATATATATCTAAGATTTTCATTTGATTAATAAATATTAAGGAATGTGCGAACCGATCTGCAGAATTAATTAAACGGATCGCATGTTTATGACAGCGATAGAGACATAATAACTTGCTTTGATCAGTGCTACCCCAGGCTATAACTCCATAACTTATATAACTGTGGATAAAAGAGTAATAAAGTTTAGTTAAATTAATTTTATTTAAATGAGTACGCGTTTTATATAAAATTCCAATACTTTTTGAAACTTTCGAGCAAACATAGTTAATTTGATGTTTCCATGTGATGTTCTCGTCAATAAAAACCCCAGGTATTTAATTACAGAATCTCTTTTAATTTCAATATGGTCAATAAGAATTTTTGGTAGATTTGGAAGTAAAAAACGTTTTTTGGAGAGCAGGTGGAAAAAATCCATTTTGTCTTGGTTATATTTAATATTAATTTGTTACTTTTAAACCATTTAGATATGTTTTGAAGTTCTTTGTTCATCATGGAGCAAAGGAGATAGATGTCACTGTTAGAGAGAAATAAATTTGTGTCATCAGCAAACATAATACTTAGAAGATTTGATGCTTTGTGCAAGTCATTGATATATATTAGAAATAAAAGAGGGCCTGAGATGAAACCTTGCGGAACACCACAGGAAACATTAAAAAACTGTTTATGATTAAGTTCATTACAAGAAACAAATTGTTTTCTGTTCGATAAATAACTTTGAAACCATTTAATTTTTCTTTCATTTATTCCGTAATAACTAAGTTTATAACTATAATATATAACTAAGTTTATAACTAATATAACTATATAACTAATATATATAACTAATATATATAACTAATATATATAACTATATAACTAATATAAACTATAATATATAACTATAATATATAACTAAGTTTAATAACTAAGCAAACTCTCGTGATCGACAGTATCAAATGCTTTTGAAAGATCGATAAAAATTCCTAATGTAAATTGAGATTTTTCAAAAGAATTGGAAATTTCACGCACCAACTGAATAATTGCATTCTCAGTTGAGTTATTCTTTTTAAAGTTAAACTGATTTTTGTATATAAAATTATTTAAACTAAAATAATTAAATACTCTATTGAACATGAGTCTTTCTAGTATTTTTGAAAATATAAATAAGATAGAAATAGGCCAGTAATTACTTATATCAGATTTGTCACCACCTTTGAAAAGTGGAATGACTTTAGCAATTTTCAATTGATCAGGAAAGACTCCTTGTTCTATTGATGATTTAAAGACTTTAAAAAGAATATATTTTATTTGTTCAAAGCAATCTAAAATTATGTTACCATTGATTTCATCCGGTCCAACTGCTTAATTTTTTTTTAGTGTTTTGAAGGCTTTTTCGAACTCATCAAACAAAAACTCTTTAGATAACTCATCCGAGTGAATGCAATTATCCATCGGTAATAAGAAACCTTTAAATGAGATTCTGTATTAGGAATTAATTTGGATAGTTTAGGGCCAATTTCAACAAAAAATTTATTGAATATTACTTGAATAACGAGGGTATATATAACCCCTACAAATATTGTATTTTAATATAAAGAATTTTATAAGGTAAATTTACATAGTATAACAAATGTTTTAACTTATTTAATGCTTCAGATAAAGAACTCCTTTTCTCTATGAAATAAAAGTTTGATTTTGTTCACGTCATTAGTTTGTCCACACTTGGAGTTAGTAACACCCATATGGACTCCATATTATCAACAGGACATAAATAAATTTGAAAACATACAACGTAGGGCTACACAAATAACTAGTTTAAAGACTAATAGTTAACAAAAGTGATAACTAATTCAGGTAATGTAAACGTCTTCAAGAACAATAAAAAGATTATTAAACAAACTTAATTTTACAAAAGCTATCAAAGTTTAACATTAACAATTATAAGACTCAGCACATAATTTTAATATGTCAGCAAAAATTTATTATACCTTTTAAACTTAAACTCATCTAAATTACGTTAAAAATTACATCCGATATTATTTAAGAAAACTAGCATTCGATTTGCAACAATTTTACTCATATTTAAAAAAGGAGGCAGAAAAGAAATTAATTAGACCTATTAGTACAATATGTACCTAATAGTATAACATATATAAAAAATTATTCAAAAACATATTATATCACAACTAATTAACAAAAACTTATTAAGTTTTTACCAACATGAATTTCGCCTAGGTGATTCCTGCTTAAATAATCTTCTAACTGTAGTTAACTAATCGACTATCACGTGATAATAACATTTCCATCGACAACATTTACTTTGATTTAAAAAGCCTTTGACTAAGCTCCACACAATTTTCTTATTTTTAAGTTTGTTGTGTACGGTTTATATGAAAATTACAAAAAACTTTTTGTAATTTTTATATAAACCGTAGGCAAAAATTTTTTGTAAATTGCATTTACTTAAACTTGGTATCCGATGAAAGTAGAATTTTTTAAGGCTCCATACTTTGAGCGTTACTTTTATTATATATTTTAACAATATTCCTGAAACTAAAAAAATCAAAAGTTGCTTTTTTCGCTTAAGATATCAAAATATTTTCCGTTCTCTAAAAAATAATTAATCTCTTTAATCTCTGCATGTATTACAAAACAATATTGACTTCTTGTTAAATATATTAATAAATTATCTGTATT
The DNA here is from genome assembly GCF_022113875.1 of Hydra vulgaris. NCBI lineage: Eukaryota > Metazoa > Cnidaria > Hydrozoa > Anthoathecata > Hydridae > Hydra > Hydra vulgaris. The sequence goes on from NC_061161.1 coordinate 56,937,551, forward strand.
ATATATAGGTAACGCTGTCAACGGTTCCCCGGGCAACCGGGTACTCACCCGTTGGTTACTGCCCGGGCAGCATTATCAAAGACGGGAAACCGTTGTATATGCAAAAAAACAAAATGCTTCAATTTACATTTTATTAAGCCTTTTTTTTTTTTTTTTTAGATTTCAATCATTAATTGAAATAAAACAATTTAACAATATGAAATTGATATGTAAAATAAGATCTTGAAGAAATAGTTCTGATTTCTTTATCAAGGTTACATTTTCTGAAAAATTGAACAAAAACGTTCGGAAAGTAATTTGAGTTTCTGATTCGGAAATCCACCTTTTGATCTTAACTTTATATACAATGTTTTTTTTACGTAAATCAGAACTCTTCCAACTTGTTTATTAGTATGTCTTAATGACAAAATTTTATAAAACCTAGAAGGTGGAGAGCAGAATTATCTTCAAATAAACCCAAGTTTTAGTTAGGGGTCGTCTATAAATTACGTCACTCAGATTTTGACATTTTTTGTTTTTTTGTTGCTGCACACTTTTGTACACTAACTAAATAAAGTTCTGCACTTGAACCATATAAATTCAAAGCGCAGAATCTGTACTGCACAATCAGCCGTAACATTCCGCAAAATTAATTGAAAAAAAAATTGAAAACAAATGTATTTTTTTTTAACCAATTATCAAACATTTCTGTACAATTAAAAACAATTTTCTATATAAAATATAAAAATAGTACTTGAATACTTCTTTCTTTGTTAAATATTTCTTTCTTGTTGAGAAAGAAGTATTCATATTTACAAATACATATTTTATTTGGGGAAAATATATATTGAAACATACTATTATTTACAATCTAAAAATAAACCTTAAATTTACACAGTCTTTTCTGTATTTACAGAGATAGGACAGTACCATTTTCTTTTACAAATTTCTTTTATTCCAATACAGGCAAGGAGAAACCATTCATACTTGTAATTACTATTGGCACATAGAACCATTTGACCAAATTGTGCTTTTTGACATAAACAGTAAACTCTACTTTATTCTGAGTTCGGCAAACAATTTCTAGTTAATGACTTTTTTTCAAGTAAGCACATTACTTAACTAAAGAATCATGTCTTCACACAACGGTTCAGTTTTCGACAAGCAGTGGAAGAAAATTCATTAGGGGGCCATATAAATAAATTAAAATAAAAAAAATTACATATTAACATTTGACCTTGTATGTGGTGCGATTAAGGGTGTGCTATTCTGATTATATGATTAGAATCCAATGAAAAATTTCTATCACTCTTTAAATATATAAAACCATTTAGACAATAGTAAGGAGATTTAATTTCAACAAAACCTTTCCCATAGCATTCTACATTTGCACCAGAACTTGCATCAATCTCAGGAAATTTTTCATTGACATACAATCCTATCAATGTTATTTTAAAATGCTTATGTTGTTCTGACATTTGAAAATAATTTTCTCTATCTTTACCTTGATTTTCTGTTCATTACACTTTGTAGCTATTATTCTATCAAAAATTTTACTTGCAGGATTTTGTTAATAAAACTTTTATTATCATTTTTTAACAAGATACGTGCTTCATAAAAGTAGGAGGCAGTAATCTTACCACAATTATACCATTTCCAACAATGTGAAAAACGTTGCTCACATATTTTTTCTGATAATTTGTTAAAAGAATTTTGGATAATTTTTTGTAAAATTTAAATTATTACTTATCTTTTTTTATAAAATCTTCTTTTGAAAAGTTTGTTAAACTTGCTTCGAATAAATATGTCAAAGGTTCTGAGATACACATTACATTTGTTTTTTTCTGCTGTATCAGTTTCATTAGAAAATAAAAAATATGTAAAACAGCTGCATAAAATTCTTGCATAAAGTTCTTTTAGTTCGTTAAGTTTGGAATTTGAAATACTAGCATATTGCTTATAAGAATAGAAATTTTTATCAACATTCTTGGATAGTTGATTATGTAAGGGCAATTCTTTTTTTTTGGGGGGAAGCTAAAAATTTAAGTTTGCTAATGCTGTGGGACTAACATGCTTTTCTGATTGATTCCATTCATATTGTAAACTTGTACAGGAAATTTTATTGGTTTTAAGTCTTATGCAGGCCTAAACTTTAAAAAGCTGCCATATGACTGCAAGCTGATCTAATCTAAATCTAAAACATAAATAATTAAAAACTTAAATTTTCATTATATTAATTATTATTTCTTATTAATCATTAAAAATTATCCTAATTAATATAATTCTTATATAATATAGTCATAATATAATATAGTCATAATCTTAAATAACCATATTAAAATTTTAATTATTAAAAATAAAAAACTTAATTGCTCAAGTAAACATAATCAATTTATGTTATTAAAAAAACCAAACAACTGCTTAAGTAAACATACCCAACAACACAACTGCAGTTTCCATTTAAAATATATCCTTTAGATTTATGAACATATATGCAAACTTTATACATTGATATTTTTTTTTTCCATGGGTTTGACTTGGTGAGACCTAAAATAACAACATTAATTTGGTTAAAATTTGTTCTAGTCGAATATTTAGTTATATTTTAGATTTCACTAAAATTTTTTTTTTACCTTTGTTTTAAGAGCACAAAACTCAAACTTTTCATTCAAAGTCTTTACTCAAATCAGCATAAAAAAAATCTTGCACATGTCCACAGACAAAATAGTTGAAATCCTCACGGGATTTATACGCTTTCATACTTTCTCTGCTATATAAACTTTGTGATTCTACTAAATATGTGTATATATCACCATAGCTAACTTCAGGAAACAAACTAGCATTATTAATTTAAAATAATAATAAGTAATAATAATATATAATAAATAATAAGTCGCAGCCGTAACAACTAAGAACAGATGTGGAGTACAATAACATAAGACATTGTACTATAGCAGCTAATATTAGTTTTTGAATAATTGTAGTGTTTTATCTCTACACAATTTGTCGAGGTAGTTCTTTAATTTGTCAACTGAGTCAGCGTCTACGATTTCATTTATCAAGCTATTCCATGGATTTGTTATTCTGTTGAAAAATAAGTTAAATCTACACTTGCTTTTACAAAAAGATTTATTCAAAGTGTATTTGTGCTGACGTAGGTTTAGAGCTTGTTTAAAACTTTCATTTTTGTGAACCCAATTTATAATATCTTGATTGTGCTCAATTTTGTATTCTTAAATTAAATCACCTCGCAGCCTACGTTCTTGCAAGGTTAACTGTTTTTTGTAAGAAGATTTTTTGAGTGATGGTATGAGTTTGGTTGCACTTCGTTGAATCTTTTCGATTTTGTCAATAACTTGTTTCAGATAGGGACACCAAACTTGCACAGCATATTCAAGATGTGGACGCAAAAATGTTTTATATAATTTTTTAACCACATTTACATCTAAGTTTTTAAAAATTCAAAACTTCATAAAGCTAAGTTTATGGGTTTCAAGATTGTAGAGTTTAGTCTTTCACATTGCCCGTTTCCTTTTGGTCGATATGGTGTTGTTTGTGTCTTGCTGACACCGTTACCTATAAGAATGTTTCTTAGTTTCTTCCTTCAAACTGAATACCACGATCGGAGTGAATGCAGGCAGGGGTATCTGGAATACTCGTCAATTATGACTAAAAGGTATTTGTACGCTGTTTTTGAGGGAAGAGGACCAACATAGCGAGTCTTTACCATGGTTAAGTAGAGGAGATCAGTTGACCAGGCGGGGTTCAAAAAGACAGGTTTGAGCTCACAACATAACTGACAGTCAGAAATTGTCTCTTATTTCACCGATAGTGTAGAGTAAATTCCGTGTCTTGCAGTAGTGGTTCAATCGTGTTAATCCTGTATGGCATAGTTTGATATGTATTTATCGTAGTGTACTAAGATTGGTATTTATGGCAAGACATCTAGAAAGTGCATCTGCGCAATATTTTCTGGTCCAGATCTATATGAAATATTGAACCGATACTCAGATAGTTCTAATCACCATCTTGTAAGTTTGTCACTTTTTATTTTGTCCTGGATTAAAAAGGAAAGAAAAACTTTTTGATTGGTTAAAATATCGAATTTCGGAGCGGAAAATAGTAGGTATCTCCATCGACGACAACATTCTATAATAGCCATTGTTTCTCGTTCTATGACAGATTGGCGACTTTCATGCATTGATAGGACTCTGGAGAAGAATGCAAGAGGTCTTTCTTCTTTACTTAGTGTTCCACCAATAGCAGTTTGAGAAGCGTCAGTTTCGATTTTAAGTGGAATATTTGGGTAAGGTGTCGCTAAAGACGCTGTGTTTAGTTGGTCTTTTAGTTGTTTAATGGCAGTGATAGGATCCTCTGAAAGAGAGATATTTTTACTTATTGAGTCACGAGAATTAGTCAGAATGGTAGTTAGGTTGTTGCAGTTAGGGATCCATTTAGCATAGTATGCAAAGAAGCCTATCAAGCTGTTTAACTGTTTAATGTTAGTTGGAATAGGATATTGTTGTAAGGCCTAGAACATTTCGGGATCTGGTTTCAACGTTCTGTTTTCTATTAGGTGTCCAAGAAAACAGAATGAGGTTTGAGAAAACTTTCATTTTTCCTTGTTTATTTTCATTTCAAAATTGTTGGCTGCTATTTTAAATGCTGAGAGGTTTTTGTCGTGTTCTTCTTGATTAGATCCGCATATAATAGCGTCATCTTGATAAGGGTAAGTTTTTTGTAGTTGGCATTTTGAGACAAAATCATCCATGATGCGTTGAAAGATGGCTACTTCATTTGTGCATCCAAATGGGAGTTTTTTAAATTCATACAGCTTTCCATTAGCTTCGAAGGCAGTCAATGAATAAAATCTCTTTTTTAGTGGGATTTGGTGGTAAGCATTTTTTTGATCTATTTTACTGAATATATTGTTTATAGCTACCTTATTTAGTTGGTCATCTAATCTAGGACAGGGGTAAGAATCCAGAGGAATATGTATATTTATGGTGTTGGAGAAGTTGATTACTAGACGAGGTTTTTTGGATTGGTTTGTGACAAAGCATTAGGCTCTCCAGGGGCTTTGACTGATTTGAATAACATCATCATTTAAGAGCCGAGTAATTTCACTATTAATAAAGTCCGTATTCAGATTGTGTCGTCGTGAAGATGTTGCAATTGGAGTGAGTTGGGATGTGTCAATTCCAGAAATAAGTTCATACAATTTAGATTTTATAGAAGATAGGGCAAGGTAGAATTGGATTGGTTCACGTTTTCCTCCAAAATGAAGTGTAAGAGCTGAGTGTTTATTTAAAATGTTTATACCGATAATAAGAGGTGACACTAGCTGTTTTACTACAAAGAGTTTAGTTGAATATAAGTTGTTCCTTATTTTTAAGATATAAGGCCATATTTTTAAGGTATAAGGCCATATTGGTCAAAAATTTGTGCGGGTGAATTATGTGCAAGACAGATTGATTTTCTGATATTTGTGTTAAAGTTAAGATTATTCTCAGACATAAAATTTAGAGAGATAAATGATAGGTCAGAGCCTGTGTCGATAAGGACTTTTACTGGTATTCCGTTGACTATTGCATTTATCAGACCTGATTTTTTGTTTATTGACGCTAAGATTGTGGCCGTATGTAGGATGTTATTTTGGTTTATGTCATTATTGCACTCATAGTTTGATGCCGCACCTTTTATTGGTGTTTTATTTGGATGTTTTGGTTTTATGCTGTTGCTTTGATTTAGTTTGTTACTTAAGCAGACAGCTGCCTAGTGTCCTTTTTTTCCACAGGTATTGCAAGTTGAGTTTTTAAAGTGTTTTGTAGCCGCAAAAATAGGACGTTGTTAAGGTAAAGAAAAAGTTTTAGTGTCTTCGATTGCTAGTTCCATAGTTGTTGCTGTAAGTAAAGGTTTTTTTAGTGAGTCGTTAGATGATTCTAAGAGGCGCTGACAAATCATTGGAGATAAAAGGCCAGCTACAAATGCATCACTTATTAACATTTTTTTATGTTCGTTTGCGGTTAGTGGTTTTGTAGGGCATTTTCTTACTAAAGTTTGTAATTTTTCCATGAATTGTTCGACAGACTCTGATTCAAGTTGTTTTGTTGATTGTGACGCATCATTATAAGTGTAATTTTTTTTAAAAATTTATTGTCTAAAATAGTTAATGCATCTTCAAAGTTTAAATGATTCTCGATGAGTGGGAAGGATTTAGCACCACATAGAACAAACAAAACATCTAATTTACATGTATCTAATACTTTAGTATTTAAGATATATGTTTGTAGCATCCTTCTCCAATAGAGGTGTTCTTCTTCTGACGGTTCATCTTGAAGAGTTTTTCGGAATATTTTACGATCCATTGTGTTAATAAGATAATATAATAAAATTGTTCTAGACATGATCAAGACTAATATAAGTAATTTAGTTGAAAAGTTTTTAAAGTTTTTAAAGTAAAGTTTTAATAATATTATCTAAAATATAAAGAAACACAATATACATAATATAAATATGATAACGCAATATTGCAATAACACAATAACACAATATCACACTTATAGTTTTACAACACATTTTTAATACATAAGTACTAATTCCATCAACACCAATAGCTTTATTAACATCAAGTTTTTGCAGGTTTTTTTCTATTTTTTTAGTTATATCATTTATATCAATAAGTAGAGTGCTATTTATTTTAGGTACTATATATGGAACATTTTTAGATTCTTCGTTTACAAATAAGAAATTAAAACTTTTATTCAACACTTTTTCTATATCATCTCCATTGATTACAATGTTTCCATTCATATCATAAATAGAGGTTATTCCTTTTTTTATTTTCTTGGAAATATTTGCATAGTTAAAAAATAACTTTGGATTATGTTTAGACAGATCTACATTTCGTTTTTCGTAGATTAATCATTTTATGTTAACCTGCTGCTTTACTCATTTATTTTGTTGATTGTATTGTTGCTGAAGAAACAATGATTTAAATTTTTTTGATACCAATTTGCTCCATAATTTATACTTTATTTTTAAAGCTTGTTTGACTTCTTTTTCAATCCACGGTTTTACATTAGATACTTTTATTGTTCTTTTAGGTATATATTTATTAAAAATATATTGATTATAATATCTCCTCAATACCATAAGGATTGGGAAACAAAACATTATTTTCTAATATCAACTTCTAAAATAAAATTCTTCGTCAGGATTAGCAAGAAAATGGAAGTCAGAAGACATAGGTTAAGTGATTTTTTATTAAGTAGTCTAAAATAAAGTTCTTGTTTATTTTATATTTTTGCCTACCAACTACCACGCGTGCGCTTAGATTGTAAACATTTGCAACCCGTCTATTACAATCAACATGTAGATACATCAACTGAGAGTTTTGGTTTGGTCAGATACTCTTTTAAATAAAAGAATGTCTTCTCTAAAAAAAAAATGTTGCGTCACAAAATCGAGACCCCCTCCCCCTCGTAACAAATCGTCACTAAGCGTGACGTAATATATGGACAACTCCTTAAGCAAATTATAAAATGTTTTCAGTTTCTTATTAAAAAGGTATACCGTTTTTCGAAAAGAAATTTTTTGCAAAAAGAAGTTTTTTTAAGTGCGCGTAGTAAGTTTATTGTAAATAAAAGAAAGGTTATAATAAAGTTTTATTAATTTGTAACCAATTAAAGTTTTGTAAAAGCCAGTTGCTGTTCTTTCATATTTATGCCTTTAAAAAATTTATATTATTTTTTTTACATGAACCCGAGTACACGCCCGTTCGTTCAACGGGTACCCGGGCAACCATTTTTGCAATTTTTGACAGCCTTACACATAGGACACAACAACAAAACGCATACTTATATAATATATACTTATATATTATATACTCTATAATCATACTATCTATGGTTCAGAACAAAATATAAGAGTAAACATTAAACCACAAAATGCCTACGGGATATCGGCGTTAACTTTGATTCTAATTACTATTTTAAAAACACATTCTATTCAAGTCATAATAGGACTAATAAAAAGAACATTTTAATCGTATACAGACTTGTTATCCAGACTACTTTGTGGAGATTTAATTAACATCTTTATAGGTTGCAATAGTAATATGTAATAGAAGTCTATTTGAAATTGATGGCCAATTTAATACTGGTGTTCATATATTTAAATTAAAAAACATTTCTGCTTTGTAAGTCTACATGGAAACGTTTTTTCTCCAAGTTGTAAACCTGAATGATAAATATCTATTTCTATTGGTCTATTTGTCCGTTTGATCAAATAAAATAGCAATCAAGTTAGAAGTAATTAATGTGTATAATTACATGATTAAAGGAATTACAAACTCTATTTTTTCCCATTAAAACTACCATATTTTACCCATTCTAGTGTAGCATAATAAAATCCATTAGAATTGAAACTAGGTTGACTTTATTTATAAATTAAAGACCCGATTTGCTACGAAAACATTTTATTCAGATGCAATAAAACCTTTAGTTTAAAGCTTTAATTATTGAATAATTTAAAAAAATTAGATGAAAGTGATACAAAAATTTGTATTTACCTTATCACAATAATAATATTATTATAATCAATAATCAAATGAGTTACTTGTAATCCAATCATTTGCAATATTTTTTACCCAAATACCCCACTAACCTTTGTTTGGTCAATATCAAAATTAATGACAACACCAATAAGAAAGCAGCACTATGCTTTATCTCTAAGTCCCATTTAAAATTTTACAAAGCTTGCCGTTACCTACCGTTGTGGCGAATGCCATTAAAAATAAACTTTAAACATCACACGTTTATGTGGCAAACGTCAGATTTCTATTTATACCAACCAAAATTTTATCATTTTTTGCTTGTGATTATCTTATTTCCATTTTGTTTATTTAGTAGTTTTATCTTAAACATTTACATTGATAATTACAAAGCTATGGTTTGATATACTATAGTAAATAGTTACAAAATTGTCGTTATGTTATAGGTACAAATAGGTACAAACTTGTCGTTATGTTATCAGAGGCGATTCTACGAATAAAATGAGGGGTAAACTTTCGAAGTAAACTCGAAAACTATATTATATAAATAAAAAGGAAAAAATGAACTTTGTTTATAATGAATCTGAAAATGATCTTAGCAAAAAAAAAAAACATTTTTAACAGTTTTTAAGCTTTTTTGACTTAAGGTCAGATTTTTCAATCAGCATATTGTGGGACGGTAGTTTTGTAACAGCGTTGTTTTGAATGGTCAGGAGATGTAATGGTGCAAATTAAAATTGTATTCAGAAGTAGTAACTAAGTAAATTTAAATTTTGATCAGGAGGTGTAATGATATAACTTAATTTGTATTCAGAAGGTGTACTGGTTTAAATTTGAATTGTATTCAGAAGGTGTAATAATATAAATTTAAATACTAACTAAATGACTAGAGGTCCTTTTAAAAAAATTTTATGTGAATTAACTTAAAGACTTAAACGGTTTGTCAATATCTTAAATAAAACACCTACATTTACGATTTTAACTTGTTGACATTTTTTCCGAGCTATTTATGCATTATTTTGTGTATGACTTTGTGTAAAAATATGACAATTTATTTTTTAAAAGTTTTTTGAAAGTTGAAAAATAGCTTTAATTTTAAAACTGTTATATAAACTCACCAGTACTGTATAGTGGGTGGAATTTGCTTGATAAATAAGTTTGTTTTTATTCGAATATGATTGTTCACCAAGAAGTTGGCATTCTATTTCCATGTTTGTAGAGATGTTGTTTAATACATTAACAGAAAAGCAGGTTGATAAGGCAGAGCATTTCTGAAGGCAATGCTGGTCATTTTTTGCTGTTGTTATTTGAAGAGCGGAACTATTTAAAAGAGTAAACGACATTCGATTTGTACTTATATAACTGTTCACTGTTGTGATCGATGATGTCAACAGTGCCGGTCGACATAGTTTATTAGTCGGACATGCAACCATTAAAACCAAACGTAACAATGCAAAGCTGAGGCATCCTCTATAGATTTTATATATTTATATATATTTATATATATATATATATATATATATATATATATATATATATATATATATATATATATATATATATATATATATATATATATATATATATATATATATATATATATATATATATATATATATATATATATATATAAATATATATATATATATATATATATATATATATATATATATATATATAAATAATATATATATATAATATATATATATATATATATATATATATATATATAAAGCAAGATCTTTGGGTCACATCAAAATTATTGGAAGCAGTAAAACTAAAACGTTCAACTTGGGAAAAATACGTTGCTGCTGGTAAAGGTTCTCATGCAAAATTACGTAATGAACATCAGGCTGCATGCAAACACGTTAAAAAAGTGATCAATGTGGCTGTCCTTTATTACGAACAACAACTAGTAAGCAGTTTCAAGGAATTTCCAAAAAGTCTGTACTCACACGTAAAAAACAAGCCTAAAGTGCATAATCACATTAGTATGCTTAAAACTAGCAATGATAACATCACCGAAGACTCTAAGTTTATAACTTCAACTATAAACAACTATTTTCATTCAGTTTTTGTCGAAGAACTCCTAACACCTTTACTTTTCAAATATTGAAGAGAAAACAAAATCAACTTGCGAAATCGACGAAAGTTTGTTTACAGCTGCTACAGTACAAAACTATTTATTCTGCCTTGACGACACAAAATCAATGGGACTTGACGGAGTACATCCTCGTGTTCTAAAAAACTGTGCAAAAGCTTTTGCAATACCTCTTTTACTCATTTTCAAGCAATCTTTTCAAACTGGAAATGTCCCAGACTTTTGGCGTAAATCAAATGTTACTCCTATCTTCAAAAAAGGAAACAAACTCAAAGCTTGTAATTATAGACCGGTATCTCTTACCTCTGTACCGTGCAAGGTAATGGAGAGAATTATAAAAGAGAGGATTATGAAACACTGTACACTACACAATCTAATTTCAAAATCTCAGCATGGATTTTTAAATCACAGAGGTTGTCTTACAAATTTAATTGAATTCTGTGACATTCTCACGGAGGCAGCTTACCGTGGACACATTGCTGACATAATATTTACAGACTTTGCCAAAGCTTTTGATACAGTACCACACAAAAGACTCCTTTACAAGATTCAGGCCTACGGCATTAGAGGCATCTCATCTTGGCTAAGTGAAAGAAAACAACGTGTAGTTATTGGGGAACAAACTTCCGAAAGGAAAAAAGTTACAAGTGGAGTCCCTCAAGGATCAGTACTTGGACCACTGCTATTTGTGCTTTTTGTCAATAACTATCCAGATAACATTAGCAATTATACCAAGTTATACGCTAATGATAGCAAGATCGTAGGAATTATAAATAATAATCAATCATCCTCTGATTATGAAACACTGTAAACGGACATTGACAACGCTGAAAGTTGGTCACATAGCTTATGCACTTCAACATTGAGAAGTGCAAAGTAATGCACGTTAGTTGCCGCAAAAATAAATTAACATATACCAATACCATGGCAGACATTAACGGTAACCGACATAACTTATCTTCAACGTGGATTGAGCACGACCTTGGGGTACTAATATCCGACAACCTCAAAGTGAAAGCACAAGTAGAAGCAGCAGCTTCGGCCGGAAATCGAATGCTTGGTCGCCTCGAAAAGGCATTTCGTTGCCGTAGCATCCAGCTTTGGAAGAAAATGTACCAGCTATACGTTCGACTGCACCTGGAGTATTGTGTACAAGCCTGGTCTTCCATCTTAAATCGAAAATCGTCCTTTTCGAACGTGTGCAAAAATATGCAACAAAAGTTATATCGTCGATTAAGCATTTTAATTACGAAAAACGACTACAACCACTAGATCTAATCACGCTTGAAGAACGCAGAATTCGCAGTGACCTTATACTGCAATACAAAATTGCTCATCAGTTACAAAAAGTTAAATTTTACATTTTACCACAATTTTACCACAATTTTACCACAAGCCCAGCCTTTTTTGTTAAATTCACGATATAATCTGATTAGCTCAGAATATAGTTGATGCACCCACTATGCACTTTTTTAAAAAACACGTTTAAAATGCTGCTTCGGCTGCAGCAATGTCCATTGTCAGCATAGGAAAGCCTGATGTGCTTTCCTTCATCAATGCAATCAAGAAGTTGTATTGACTACTGTAATAAATAAATTAAAAATTAAAAAATTAAATTTAAACCATAGGGTTAGATTGTCTAGTTCTTTGTTTGCTGTTTAAAATAACACATTAATATCTTTATTGGAATAAAACCAACTGTTATCATCTGCAAACAAAATTGTATTTAAAATGTTACCAAATTTATTTAAATCGTTTATATTAACAAGAAATAGAAGTGGTCCTAAAATTGATCCTTTGAGGAACACGACATTTAATATCACATAATTAGTTTTTCTATCATCATGTACTATATACTGCTTCCTTTAAGTCAAATAGCTCTCGAACCAGGACAAGTTAGTATTTTTTTATACTATAACTATTGAGTTTCGAAGAAAAGATTTGATAATATGGGAAAATCTTTTTTTTTTTGACGGAGTTGTCGAATGCGGTCGGCGATAATTGAATCGTATTTTGCTTACAGCTCAACATGTCCGAGAAAGTCTCCATTACCCGCTTTTACAAGATTTTTGATATTACGGTAAAATGATAGATTTCATTTTTAACCAATGAACCTTGTTCTTTCTCATAAATCTTTTGCTCAATGTAATATTAGCATTCAAACTGGTGCGCAAAAACATCTTTTTTACATGCAATCTAAGTGATTTTGGCTCTCTGAATGGTCTTTAAAACTTCGTTAAAGGTGCTGCTATGTAGAAAACTCATTAATCGGCAGGTTAGAAGTTGAAATCTCAAACAGTTTGCAGCAAAATAAAATAATGCATCAGTTTGTTTGAATAATTAGGCTAGCTTTGCTCAACTTTTTTGCCATTTCTGAGGACACGAAGGTAATAATCTTTTGTAAAACAGCGTTGTTCATTGTTCAGAAGTCAAATCCAGTTACCTCGTTCGGTACAAGTTTTACACGTTTCACTAGATGTTTATCAGGAAATTTGATTGGCCAGCTAACTGGACTTATATTATAGATAGTTACATCTTGTACATTGAAATCGTTTTCTACTTCACCTTAAACTGTATGCTCATGGTCAGGCATTTCTTTAGACAACTTAACCATTATCTCTTTTCTGAGAATATAAGCCAACGGCTTCATCATATTGGAAACAACAGATGTGATTGTATCTGGTTCTATACACAAAAATGTGGTTTTTTGTGCTACTTCACATTAACATCTGCAACTTGTTGCAAAACCAAAAAATATTTTTTCTAGCAAAAAAAAAAGATTTTTTTCTTTAGCTTTAATTATTTTGGACAATATTTCTCTTAACTTTAACTAACTTGATTTGTATCTCAATTTAGTAATAACTAAAATAATATTTAAAATAGCTAAAATAATATCATATAATTATATAATTATATGAATAAAGGGTTTAATCTTCTAAACTGCCAGCTTGCACTTTGCAATACATTACTGGCACTTAGAACATTGCAAAGTAAAAAGAAAAAAGAAAACACAAATTTTGGATACGCTGATTATTTAGAAATCGTTGCGAAAAAGGAGCATTTAACACACTATTTCCTGAGCTACGCCTTCATGACAGAGAATATTTTTTTATAGATTTTACAGAATGTCTCCTGAAAGGTATGAACACTTGCTGTCAATGGTTTCACCTAGCATAACAAATAAATCTTGTAGAAGCCGTCAAACTATATTACCTTTAGAACGATTGACTGTGACCCTGAGATATTTGGCTACTGGGGATTCACAACAAACACAATCTTTTTATTTTAGACTGGGTAGAACAACAGTATGCAACATAATTAATGAAACAACAAAGGCTGTTTGGGATGTTTTGCAACCAAGTTATTTAAAGGCACCAGAAAGTTCAGATGAGTGGGAAAAAATAGCAAATGAATTTGAAAATGAGTGGAATTTTCTTAATTGCATTGGGGTAACAGATGACAAACATGCATGTATTGAAGCTCCTGTTTCAAGTGGATCTACTTACTACAACTACAAAATTATAATATGGTTTTGCTAGCTATATGTGATGCAAAATATTGTTTTATTTTGGTAGATATAGGTAGCTATGGTAGAGATAATGATGCATCTATGTTTAATGAAAGTAAAATGAGTAAAGCTTTTAAAAATAATTTGTTTAAACTTCTCAAGAACCGACAGCTATTAAATGGCCACCACAGTACCACCAGTGCTAGTTGGTGATGATATTTTTGCGTTAAAACGTTGGTTAATGAAACTTTTTGCTTGTAAAAACTTGACAATCAAAAAACGTATTTTCAACTATCGATAATCTAGGACTAAAAGGACAATTGAAAACTCCTTTGAAATTATGATAGTTAAATGAAGAATATTTAGACGTCCAGTAAAAGCAACCCCTCAAAATATTGAAAACATCATAAAAGCTGCAATTTGTTTGCATAATTACACAAGACTCAATGACAGCATTCATTATGTACCATCTGGATCTGCTGATTTAGAAACAAATTCGGGTGAACTGGAAAAAAACTGCGACTGGAAAAAAACTGCGCTTGAAGCTAATGCTTTAAATATTTTACTTCGATGTATAAGCAATCGATAAACAACAGATGCTAGCACTGTGAGATTAATGCTAACAGAATATTTTAATCATCCAAGTCGATCCTTGTCATGGCAACATAATTATGTAACTAGTTGTGAGCACAATATAATGGAAAAAAAATGAAAAAAACACATTCATTCTTCTGTATTTAAAAATTACATATAACAAAATCTTGAAATTTTTTAAAAGAATGTTAACAAATTGTATTTCATGGAACAATATCTGGAAATTCCAGAGCAGCTAAATATTGCTGAATGTTTATTTTAGCAACTGCATGGGTTTTAGGAGTTAATCTCTTTATTTTTGCACAAATAGATTTACAAAAATATGTAATGTCATCATTTTCTTGAAGTGCACTAACTCCTAATGTTGCATTAATATTGCTCATATTAGTGAGTATTGCATCTTCTAGTTTTGTATTTTCATTAGATCTTTTTAAGTTCTTTTTTCTTATATTCATAGGATGATGTTATTTTATTTAAAGATTTTTATTGATTACTAGATGTACTTGGCCTACATGTATTAGACAAAGTTAACACACTTGTATTGTCATTTAAAGTTTCTTTTTGTAATTCTTCCTGATTACTAAATTCTTCATCATAGTTCATATTTTCATCACTTATACATGACAAAGGTAATTCTTCAACATTTTTTATTATATCTCTGTTATTGTTGTTTTGTATCTCTGTTGCTGTTTTATCTCCAAGATTCGTTATCGTATCTCTATGATCAATGTACACATTTAACAATTGCAAAACATCGTACTCTTTGCTAATATTGATTCGTCCTGATCCTGAAGGTGTATTTATTTTTCTTCACAAAAAGCACCCATAAGCCGACCTAATGTTTTTGTATTTTGATTCACACTCTTTGTCAGTTAAACCAAACGAAACTCTTATTGCTGCCCAAGCATTTTTTTCATAACGTTGTTTTTAAATTCTGTATTGACTTTGTCATACAGCAAAAGATATTTCTTTTCTTACTGCATGAAACTCTCTTTACGAAATTCTTTTGTAAATCTTCCCTGATTATTTTCTATTTTATTTCAATGTGAATTTTTTTTGTTTTAATTAATATTTCGTTTTCTAATATTCAACCAATCGCATTGTAGGGTTGTGCGACAATTGTCGTAGAGATCTCTGCAACACCTATGGCACGACTATAAAACAGCCTTGCAAGACAAAACTTGTCGCACGACTTATGTTTCTATATGGTCGCGCGACTGTCTTGCGACAGTCGCACGAGTGTCGCATGACCATTTTAGATATACGGAAATTAACCTTAAGTTATATATAAGTAAGACCGAGGCCTTACCTCAGGATGGGATAAGTTTGCGAAAAAAAAAATTCTTTATAGGAAGAAAAAATTATTTAAAATGACTTAAAGTCTTTAAGAGTATTATAAAAAAAATTTTATAATACTTTGACAAACTGCGCTTTGATATTTACAAAAAATTTTCCCTATAGGGCTACACAGCTCAAAAAGTAAATACAGAAGCATCTAACCCCAATCTAGCCTTTGGTAAAATTTGGAAAAATTTTTATTTTTTCTGGCTGGTCACCTGATGAAATTTTTTTATTTTGTAATTACTATTGAATTGTCAACATCTTGTGAAATTTTTTGCATTTTGCATTACTGGTTAGCAAAAATCTGACCTTAAAGTTGGAACAATTTTTTAACTTGATTCTGCGTAACGTAAATTAGATAAATTTAAGTAACGTAAATTAAATTTTTGGTGATAAGTTTGCCCTCTTTTGTCCACTATAACTCTGAAAGTATAACTTTAAGAGTCAGGAGAAAACTATAAACTTTTAGTCTGAAGAATAAAATAATCTTTATAGATTATTTTATTCTTCACTTTTCATACAAAATAACTAAAATATTAATTTACAGTTTAAATAGGCAAATATTTGATAAAGTTGTTGAGCGTATAACATAAGTTAAAAGTAGAATTGCTATATATAATATATAATCAAATAGCTTGCATATATTCGCAAAATATAATAATAAATTTGCCAATTCGCATGCTCGTACTGAACTCGTACAAATTCGCATGCTCGTAAAAATTGACGAGATATTAGTTTGCTTTTTGAAACTGCCTAACTTTTCAAAAAAAAAAATCTTAAAATTTTTAAAGTTATTCTATTTGTTTTTCTCTAGAACAAAGAAAAGTAACCGTATTAACCTGAGTACAATTTTTTTAATTTTACAATTATAATTTTTTAATATAAGAAAACGTAAAATCAAAAAAAAGTTCTAAAAATAAGCTATGACAACCAAAGTTACAAAACTCTAGGTTAGGAAACATTTCTACATTTTGCAAGTGGGTGGAACAAAGCAGGACAGTTAAAAAGCAGCAATTATTCGTTAATTGTAAAGCTCTACCATTGTACATTCAGCAGCCGTATTCTCACTTTTCCGTTAAGCTTAACGGAGCTTTTGTCTGAAATTTAATTACAATTTATCTAAGTAAAGAAATGACGAAAATCTTATTTAAATTTTTTAAAGCAAAACTAATACTAAAATAAAACATTTAATTTTAAAAATTTATATTTTTAAAGAACTTTTTTATTAATATAGTTAAAAAGAAATTTTTCACTAACGCTCCGTTAAGCTTAACGGAGAGATGAGAATACGGTCCCTGTACCATTAAAATAAAAAATTCAATTAACTGATTTCATCAACTAAAAAAATTATTTTATCCATAGTTATTAAAAATAATTAGGAGTAAAGTTAAAAAATTATCAAATTCATTGCGCATGCGTCGAATTTATGAGATAAAGGACAAAAAAAAATCGGTCAAAATTGATCTAAAAGAGAGGTTCTCGTAGATGTAAATGTTTGATCGAGATTCAAATTGCAGTCATACTTATTTTTAAACTTTTGAGAAAATTTCGAAGCATTTTGTCAAAAAAATTCTAAAAAATTTTGGGAAACGGTGAGCACTAAAGTAAATTATTTAATATTTCAAAAAATCCAAATAAAAATAAAAAGATCTAATTATTGAAAAAAATCAATTACTCTATAAGTGGTTATTCTACTAATTAGGCTAAAAATATTTGTTTTATTAAATTCGTTCAAATTACAAATATTATTTTTAGAAATTGCCCCTTAGCAACCGTTGTTATGCAAGTTATCTTAAATTAAACAACCATAGTAACCCGAAATACTTCAAAAGTTTACGTTTTTGAACTTGGATATGTATTTTTTTAGATTCCTCGTAAAATTTCTGGTAATATTTCATTAAAATTAAAAAATCGAAAAAAGTTAACTTTTTCACTTATTTAATGGTAGAGAAGTACCTTTATATATATAAAAAATGGAGACATTTTATCATTTAAACATTTTAAACATTAAAATCCTAAAAGTAACATACCCATACAAATTGAACGCCCATACACCATTCACGACCAAAAAAAAAATAACAACTAAAAAAAAAGCTTTTTGCATTTTATAATAAAAAACTTTTAAACAAACAAACTGAAGAAATTGTTCAAAAATTTAAGTAGGGCAAAACTAGTATATATTATTAAATTAGTGACTACTTATAAATTTAAAATTAAACAAAAAATGTTATGAATCACATAAATCACACAAAAAATATCCTGAGCAAATTTAAATATGCTTTATGTATCAGCAGCTTTTTGAATTCTAATTTCCTTTTTATTCATAGCTAAAACTGTATTTTATCCCATTTTGGATGATTGATCTTTCTTATATAATTTCTTACCATTGTTGTTTACATCAAGCACTATTAATAATTAAAGTTAAGTTATAAAAATAACAATTTATTTGAGTTAATTACTAATAGTACTTTTCTAAATAATATTTTAGATAAAAAAAATGTTCAAAATGTAAACAAAATGGTAACAATATAGTCAGTTATAAAAATAACTTGTTGTTCCGATATGCCTCATAAAAGCCATTTTACTGAAACAAAAATTATTCAAAAAGTTCAATTCCAGATATTTTTCTAAAACCAGATTCTAAAAAAGTATAATAAATACTGTTTGGTCAGATCAGATAATAGATTTATCTTGAACTGTTGCTAATTTGCTTTATTTATAAAAAGTTTTTGTTTTTCATAAAAAATATAAACTTTATAAATAAAGCAATATATCGCTTAAGAAAATACGCAAATTAGGTTTTTCGCAAACTTACTGATGCATTTTATTAATTTTAATGTACTAATTTTAATTTCGGTACTTCTAAAATAAAATTTTTTTATAATGATAAAGCACAATAATTTTATAAATTATCAAAAAAAGTTTTTTTTTTTTTAATTGAGATATAACTACTTAACGTACCTTAAAAAGAATTCAACCAAACTCATTTTTTTTTAACTTAAATTTAAAAGCGTTTTCTAAACCAAAGAACTCTCACTTCAATAAGCAGAAAACTTTATTGATTAGATTAAATTAGACAACTGATAAAACGATTTATAAATATTCATTTTTAATAAACTATTAATTATAAAAACCACTCCTGTAGTTTTTCTACTGATGTTGGATATCGTCGTATATTTATGAATCGCTGTTTTTTTATAATTTATTTACGTTTCACGAAGTTTTATGTTGCAATGTGGGAACGGTAGGAAGTTCGAATTGAGTTGTATTTTCGTGTTAAACACTGTAGAAAATGTACTTTACAATAATAAGTGTAACATCTTCAGTAGTTACATTTCTAGCACTAAGTAGTCAGAAGGTTAGACTCGTATTTCTTATGACTTAGGCTAGTATCATAAGTTGATAATTTCATAAATAGGTTTCAAAAAAAAAAGACACTTACAGTGACTTTTGTTTCATACCGTAATTCAAACTTATTCTTCCTGTTACCTATTAAAAATCTGTTGTTCTCCAAAATATAAGCTGTTTTGAGTAGATTACTTTATGCTTATACTTTATGAACTTTTATAAACTTTTTTAAAATATTTTATTATTGTGAAGCTTCTCAAAATAAGAAAAGATTTGAGAAAAGATTCGAGAAAAGATTCAATATTGTTTTATATGAGCATCAAACATCGGTCATTCGTTTGTAATTTTTAACATCCAAAGAAAGTTATTAAATTAACATATTCCGTATTTTCTACCTTAATATATATTCGCTACAGTTTTTTATTCTTTTTTAGGCGAAAAATTATCAGTGCTACACATAAAACTTAAAATATCATTAAGGAGAAACAAAAAATAACTAAATTAAAACTACAGTAAAAAAAAAGTAAATAAAGTATGTAAATATGGCAAAGATTTGCAAAGAATATACAAATAAAATATAGAAAAATCTGGATTAGTACTTATAAGTCATAAAAAAAATTTTCTTTGTAATTGCCTCCGCCTAATCTAAATCATCTTTGATCGATAATTTAGCTATACATTTTTGTTAAATAGATTCAGTTCTCCAAAATTATCAAGGAAAAAAATTAAAAAAACAATATTTACTATTAAAGATTCTTTATTAAGCTGAAATTTCAAAGGTCAAATAATATTTCAATTTTTTTCAGGTAAAATTTCAATTTTTTTAATAATAAAAAGAAAACTACTATCAAAAGTAAACATTAAAAACTTATCATAAATATAACTTTTACTTGCCTTTAATTTACTTGCCTAATAAATTAAAATACAAAATTATATCCTTTATAATCTTTTAATAATATTAATACGCTAATTTAATATTATTAGTAGTGGTGGGCAATAAACATGTTTTTTAATTTGACGTTTCATTCCTTTAAAAAACACGTGTTTTTGCGAAAAACACGTGTTTTTCGCATTTGAAAAATTGAGTCGATAGCTCATTGACGAAGTGCAAGATATGCAGCTTGCCTTAAACTAACGCGCTAAATTTAAGTCGTCATTTTATTTTTTATTTTATTTTTTTTATTTATTTATTTGAGTTTTCATCCTACATTTTTCTATACAATGTTCTTATATCCAAAGATATTGTTGGCTTAGCATAGGAACAGCCACAAATAGTCATTAAGACTAATCCAAAGTAGCGTCCGTTATTGATCAACATTTTTGCGTACCAAAGTACTACTCAAGCGTTGAGTTGGCGGTGGCGGGATTTGAACTCGTATCGTTCAACAGTCAGAGTTTTCACTTTTCCTTTAACGCTCTAACAATCTGAGCTATCCCGCCACTTTAAAAAGATTGGATTTAAAAGCTCTGCGGCATAGCGAATATAACTACTTTATTTTATCAAACTTGGATAAAAAAAATTACTTTTAATATTATATTAAAACCTGCTGTTATGATGCATTTTAAGCAAGCAATAATTAAACTTTGCTTATCAAGTATTAATATTGCCTACCAAGCAATATTCAGTTGAGCGAAACGCATAACACATAAGCTGACCAAATAAACAGACTGTAAAAGTTATTTGACAAGCCGCATACCGCAATGAAAAATAAGGAAGTTGCACTTACATGTGAGAAGTTTCCGAAGGCTTTCAGTCTACTTTTATTTTAATTTTTAGACAATAATAGTTTGATAAAACTAATGTAGATTTACATAAAAAACTAATATAGTTTGCTATATAAAATGAAAAGATACTTTTTGTGAGATGCTTTTTTTCAGTACTAACAAAATTCTTTCATTTCTGACTTATAGTTCGACTTTTCATAGTAAGCACTATATATACCTAAAATATTGATCAAGTTTAATGGACTTTTCTGATTACAGTGGTGCATATTTATCTCACCATTCTGTTTTTCTACTTTTGTAACCAAGTTTTTTACGTTTAAATTATGTGCAGGTCTTAAACAGAAAAAATGCTAAGACTTATCTATTGTGCGAGTCGTTGTAGACATTCTTACACAAAAATATAACTCACGCATAAAGGACGTTGTTTATTAATTGAGAAACTTGTTTAATAATCGAGAAAAAGGCCGAAATACGAAAAGGCTTCTTTTTTTTTCCCAATTTTATCCTTCCAGTATATAAGCGTAGATAGGGAGCCGAACAATCTCTTTTTAGAAGAAAATAGGCAAAATAAGAATAATCATCATACAACATTTAGATTAGTTTGATTTTAACTCTATTCTAGAAGTAACTTAAACTTTATGTCGCCTTTAACCTTACTCCCAAGAATGACTCTTGTTGATATTTTTTCTATTTTATTAAATATCATCTTTTAAAATAAAATATCATATTATCAATAAAAAATATCATCTTTCAAAATAAAATCTAAAAATTTTATAAAATAAAACACTTCAGTCTTGTTTGTTCTCATGTTCCACTTTTTTAACCATATACTCTTTTATCTCTGGCCATTGGGAGTCTACTTGGTTTAATTCATTGTTCGATGTTGTTCTAAAAGAAAGAATAGAATTAATACTCAAGATAAACATAATAACTACTACACTTGATTATATGTAAAAAATATGTAAACAACATTCAGACTAATTCAGTTTAAATTAACACGTTTAACTAATTAATTCATAGCACATTAAAATGAATAAAATATTTTTTAATTTTCCCTTAAAGAGGAATCTGACACAAAATCTATATCTTCCTCGGACTCACTTTCATGGCTTTCTCCTTCTGATTGTGTTGTATCCTCGTAATCGCTGAGATCAATACTTTGAGAGAAATTATCATAATTTGAAAACTCTTCATGACATATTGTAGAATCAAGTACTTTATTTGCATTTTTAATGCATGATTGGATTAGCGAGGACAAACTAATTTTTTTCTTCTTTGGTTTGCTAAATGAACTTTTAAAATCTTGCAATTGATCTTTTAGGTTTAAATTCATCAGCCTATAGTTTTGTTTTATGTAAGTCAACCTACTAGCTCTTTCATTAGTTAGAGAATTTCGAAGTTTTCTGTGGATAAAGCCTCTAGTACTAAAAGTTCTTTCAGTAGCAGCTGAAAAAGATGGCATCAATAAAATTTTAATAGCCAAATCAGCGAGTGGACTAGATTTTCTTAGAGCTTGCCAATATGTTATAGAATCTTAATTTCTAGCAAGTTGCTCAACATAGCTATTTGCCCACAGTCCAGTAGAATTTACAAACTGGGTAATATCTTTTGCAACAACTGACAAGTCAACATTATTATTTATAGACAAGTTTTTTGCTAACACTTCTGTATACTCCATTGCTTCCAAAAATTCTGAACCAGATAGGAATAAATTTTTATTTGCGGATCAAGCAAGTTGCAGCTAAGTGAAGGTTTGTGACAGACATTTTTTTTCTTAACGTAAAATAATTTTGCATTTCCACACATTCTAAATCTGTCAACCCTGCTTCAAATATAAAGTTATCAAGGGCTAATTTTATATCCGACATTTGAATAGTAAACTATTTTAATTTAGACAAAAATAAAAATTATTTGTTTAATAAACTTAGTTTTTTTAATGATTTGATTGTTAAATTGTACATTTTCTTTTAGTTTTTCAAGTTTATTAAAACCATTAAATAATTTTCAAAAAAGTAAACAAACTACCTAATATTGGAAAAGCCATCCCATTGAATTGCAAGAGAAAGTGAATCAGAAATGTTTTTTTAATCTAGTACTATTATCCTATAATATTCATAATCAAGTAAATTTTCTGAAAGAGATTTTCGATTGGGCAAATTCATTGCAGGCAGGTACTTTGAAAAAAATTCCTTCCAAATGGGAAAATCAACTATGTTTAGAGGGTAACCCTGATGCAAAGATAGCTCGAGAAAAGTCATATTTGAAAGCTTCCTTAAAAAAAAATTAAAATACATATTAAACAACTAAATACATATACTTATATGTATTATACTTTTATTTACTATAACAACAATATATGTTTTGTTGAATCGTATTAAGGCAATTCAATGTAATCTATATAATGCAACTTAAAAATACTTCATAAAATCTAGTTTAAAGTGAAAATCATGTATCAAATAAAATTAAAAAGTAATATTGATATATCTTATTGATATACTTAAACAAATTTAACAACACAATATAATTTTGGTGTGTAGTGACCAAAAAATTAGAATGCAACAAGCTTGCTTGTTGCATTCTAATTTTTTCTTGAATCCTTTTGTAGTTTATCAAAAGAAAACAGTATTTTCATCAGAAGTATGCAGCTAATTAAAGCAAACATACTTGTTTTTGTTCCAATGCAATAAACATTTCATCGATTATTTGATTTTTTGGACGAGAAACTGATTGAACAGAAGATGAAGATAATTCTTTTAACTCTGTTATATCAATTGTTATTGCATCTATGCTTTCAATACTTGATCTCGTAATTTCTGTGCAAAAAAGAAAAATTTCTTTTATAATAACTAATTACAAAATAACAACAAAAACAACTTCGAAAAACATCTCTACCTTTTCTTGATGGAGTCTTACTTAAAGTTTTTATATGTGTTTTTTTTTTCTGCTATTTTTTCTTTCACAATAGCATTTCTTAACTCTTCTGGTATTTTACTGCACTTATAAATATGAACAAGTAAATTATGTGTATTCTTGGAGTAACCTTTTCCACAATATTTGCAACGTCATTTTCTAGGCTTTTCTATTTTAAAGTAAATTCTTGGCTTTTCTATACGCGGTTTTATATTCCACGCGGTCTTTCGACAAGATCTGCAAGCAAATTTGAGTTTTTGATTAGAGTTGATATATTTTTATTATTATTTGCGAAGAATTGATGTTGTTTATTTATTCATCAATGTTTTATTTGTTCTTGATTTTTTTTTTTTTTTTTAATATTTTTTTAGTAGAAGTTTTTAAAAATAAAAAATGACTGGTAAAGTAGTTTTTTTAGTACATTATATTTTTATAACAGTGATTGTTTTTAGAAGAAATATTGTTTTATTTTTCAGAACAATTCGAAGCAATAGAAGACCTATTTAGTAAGTTTAATTCATTTTATTATCTATATTTTATTTTTTGTTTGGAGAAGGATTAATGAGAGTAAAATTTTTTAGACAGGCAAGCTGAGAGCGAAATAAGTATGTTTTATTATTTATTAACTAAATTATCAGATTAGTTTCAAGTAGGAATACCATTTTCTCTAATAGCTATTGTTTTAATTTATTGTTTAACAATTACGTTATTAAATTAACAAATACGTTTTTATTAAAGATTATTTTTGTTTTGATTTTATTGCTTAATTTTTATTTTTTAGACAGACAGATAGATCTCAGTAAGTTAGTTATTTTTGTAGATTTGAGAGCAGTAAGCTGTTTTTTTATCTTAGTCTTTTAAATTGAAATAGCATTATATCATTGAATATGTTTTATATTAGGCAAATATACATTTTTTCATTTAGGTACTGTTTCAGCAACTTTTACAAATAGTGATATCTTTTATTTTATTAAACAAGAAGAGAGATTTATTTGAACATTTATTGTTTATTTGAACATTACTTATTATTTATTGTTTATTTGAACATTACCAAAATAGCTTTTTTTATTTAATTTTTTTTATTAAGTTATTTCTTCTGTAGCATCAACCTCCCCAGGTTAATAG